>JBBHKE010001330.1:0-19275 GCA_037447655.1 Zygnema cylindricum | reverse complement strand
ACGTGAGAAATCTCTTACTACGTAGGATTTACTAACCAATCAAACGCTATATTTCCCTAAGTAACATTTACGTGCAAAAGTGCGCGCCAAATGAAACGCGACTTCGCAGGAACGTGCGTCGCAAATTTCAGACGCGAAACTACCAACGTAATTCCATAAAGTAAAAGTGACATTTTGTACTAAAAATTGTACGAAACAAACCATCGAGCGTACCAAACAAAATATTGATTCATTTGGTACTTTTTAAACATGCGCCTAGATTTCGCGGCTAGTTGGACCCTTAACCAATTACAATGAACACCCACTCACTATTTTGAACTTGCGCTGTCGCCAAAACACACCAATCGATATTCATCCTTTCTGTCTGTCCATCTATCGGAGGATGATAAGAGGTACTCATTTTTAATTCAGTGCCTAAACTTTATTGCAATTCTTTCCAAAATGCAAACATAAATTTAGAATCTCTATCACTCACTATAGACAGGGGAACTCCATGATATCTGACAGTATTGTCAAAACATAACTTTGCAGTATCTACAACTGAATGAGTAGTTATGCTAGGGATAAAGATTGCCATTTTATTGAACCTATGGACTACGACCATGATTTTGCCATTTATTGTAGATGTAGTAGGCAACTTGACAATAAAATCAATAGTGACAGATTCCCATGGTATTTTAGGGATGTCTAATGGTTTTTAGAGACCTCTAGGTTTCTGGTTACTAGGTTTACTTTGTTGGCAAGGGACACAACTTTCCACCTGTTTTCGACACCTCTTTTGCCATCCCGAGCCAAAACAATCTACTCTTCAACCGACTAAGAGTTTTATCTCGACCTAGATGTCATAAATGCTCGTGGGCTTTCTGTAAAAGTTGTTTTCTTAAGTCACCCATTTCAAGAATGCATCATCTATCCCCTATTCGCAAACACAGTAAACCATCTTCTATTCTAAAGTTTTTGACATGCCTCTCATTCAATAGGTCAGAATTCCCTCCCGAAATATTCTTACAAATCACAACAAAATAAGCATCTTTATCATAACCATTTCTAACAGCATCTAAAAAAGATTCATCCAAAATTATCACATTTATTTCAAAACATCTACTTAAAGGATCTGCGACTACATTTGATTTTCCAGGAATATGTTTGACATTAAATTTGAAATATGCCAATTTATGCATCCACCTATCCTGTCTTCCTGTCATAATCTGTGCATCTCTTAATCTTTCTAGATAGGAGACTGGTTTATTATCACAGTGAATTGTAAATCCTTTATTATGCAAATAACAACGCCATTTCACCAATGCATGAACAATTGCAAGTAATTTCTTTTCCTGTGCTGGATAGTTTTTTTCAGCATCATTCAATTTCCTAGACTCAAAAGCAATAGGATGAAAATGTTTGCCGACTTTTTGACTTATGATTGCACCTAGACCTTTATCAGATCAAATGCATTAGTAGTGATCTGAACTACAAATTCCCCTGTAGGATCAGGATACACCAGTGTAGGGGCAAAGGTGAAATTGCCTTTTAGTTCCTCGAAAGCTCTCTATTGATCAGCTCCCCACATAAACGTCTCCTTCTCCCGAAGTAAATTTATCAAAGGTGTCACGATCATTGTTAAGTTTCTTATAAATTTCTTGTAATAAGTGGCTTATCCCAAAAATAATCTAACTTCTGTGACATAAGTGGGTTGCTTCTAATTTTAGATTGCATAAGTGGGTTGCTTCCAATTTTGGATTGCAGTAATTTTGGATAAATCTGTTTTGACACCTTCCCCACTAACTGCATGTCCCAAATAATTGTGAAATAGGTTTGGTTCATTAATATTTGATAAGTAGACGGTGCATTCGTCAAACCAAATGGCATCACTATCCATTCAAAATGACCGACTCTAGTTCTAAAAGCAGTTTTGTCAACATCTTCGGTTCTAATTGGCAACCGATTAAAGCCACTGCGCAGATCAATCAAAGAAAATAATTTAGCATATTTCAAATGATCTATTAAATCACAAATTAAAGGTAACAGATACTTATCCTTCACCGTAATCTTGTTTAGACTACGATAGTCGACACACATTCTTAGCGTTCCGTCTTTCTTTTTGACGAAGAGAACTGGTGCTGGTGCTCTATAAGTGATTTGCTGGGCTGCATATGTTTTTTCTCTAGAAGTTCATTGACTCCTCCTTTAACTCCTCCTGCTGTAAGAAACGATGTTTATAAATTCCTGTGACTAGAGGATTACATCCAAGTTCTAGGTTAATAACATGTGACTAGAGGATTACATCCAAGTTCAAGGTTAATAACATGTTCCACATCTCGGGAAGGTGGCCTCTCGATAGTAAGTCACTTGGGAAAACATCTCCAAATTCAAAAATCAAATCTTTAACAGCATCGTCGAATCTATTAATGTCAGTTACAAAAATAATATGATTTTGTAACTGACATTTTTTGTTTTTCAAGAGATTTAGTGGTGTCTAATTTAGGAATAACATCAATGTTATTGTTTTCTCCCCAAATAACAAGAAAGCATGATTTGTTTTATCTTTTAAATGCTTTTTAAATTGTTTAGCAGTAAACAAACCTTCCACTCCTAATTTGGTTATGCTATTTATATGATTCCTATGCAACTTCTTCAAATGTAATGCTTGCAAAACCTTCCAACCGTTTTCAGACTTCACTCTCAAGGTGTTAGTTTCCCAATTAATTTCAAGGTTATGTTCTGTTAACCAAGGTTTTCCCAGTATTGGCTCCTCACTACCCAAATTCATTATTTCACACACAACTTTCATTTTATGATGTGTGAGTTTGTAAATCTAATGTGGACTTATAACCATTTGCCACCTGAATATGCAAAGGTTTTTCCCTTATGACAGTAGGAATTTTAGTTTCCTCTACAAACTTATGTGAAATAAAATTATGTGTGCCAAATCTACCATCTCGATGGTTTCCCTTACTAAAGGCTTCGAATATGATCAAGGCATTGTGCGGTGTGTCGTTGCTTATAGCGTCTTAGATGGAGTCTGGTTAAGAGTTTCATCAGAAGGATTCTGTAAGCTATGCACTGTAGTTAGCATCATAATAAATTTAGCTATCTTAGCCTTTCCATTCATTAGCTTGCCCTCCAAAGTTAACTCCATAACTTTTGGATCCGGTCTTCTCAACTTAGGACTTTCAACTAGTCTTTTCCGTTTCCCACCTCCTGGGCTTCGTGTTCAGTTAGGTATAATGCAATATGTTCCTAAAGACCTTCATTGTCATCAACTGTTTTAAGAGATCTCTTATCTAGGTATAATGCAATATCTTCCTAAAGACCTTCATTGTCATCAATTTTTTTAAGAGATCCCTTGTCTGTACAATCCTTAACGTAATAATAAGGACCTCCGCATTCAAAACAAGTGATTTTCTTTTTCGGTTTTGTGCACTCTTTGCTAAAATGTCCCTCCTTTTCCTAGTTATAACAATTAATTTTTCTTTAGTTGTGCACACTCAAATGCTTTATTACCTATTTTTTGACAGATATTGCATGTGGGAATGTTAAGATTAGGTTTCTGAGCATTAATACTTGGTTTAGGACTCTTAATGTATCCCCCTCTATTGTTAAATTTGTTTTTTGCATTAACACTCTCTTCACTTCTCTAATTTCCCTTGAATATATTCTGCCTATTCACCAGACCTGCATTGAGACCCTCTTCCATAAATTCCTCCTCACCCCACCTTGATGCTTCATTTAAATTACCCTTGAGTGATCCAGTTTCCCGATTATACCCCAACTGATCCTCTAATTCCAATGTCTTATCTTGTAATTCTTTCAAGTTAATAATTTTTTGATGTTTCAGTTCTAATTTCAGTATAGGATTCAGATAGTTTAAGAACTACCACTTAGCCATTTCATTAGTCAAACCTGTAACATGAATGCTAGATAAGTCAAAATCTACAACATAATCTTTCACACACCCAGTCTGCTTACAGTTCAACCACTTTTCTTCCATTCTGGATTTATTAGTGACAAACAAGAAACACCATTTGATCGCGGTCTTAAAATCTTTCCAATCAGCATTATCAAGAATTAGGTTAAACCTTCTCTAAGTGTAATCCCAAATCTGAGCATCACCTTTCAGACAACTAACAACAAAAAAAATGTAATCATCACGATCACAATTCATAAATTCCAAATAATACTCATATGAAAAATCAAAGCATTGAACTCATCAATCTTCTTGCCATCAAAGGATGGTGCTTCACTGATAGTCAATTACATCTCTTATCTTCTTAGGTCTATCATGATCATCTTCCCTAAAACTAGCACTCCTCTTACTACTCTCACCTTTTTGGTCATTAACATCATATCTGGGGTGAACTGATTAACTTGTTCATCCAATTTCTGATTTGAAACATTCTCATTTTCCTTAATATCGTTCAATTCACTCTACAATCCAGAAATTGTTTCATCTACAGCAGCAGCATGACTATTAAATCTTTTGACCAATTTCACACTACGCTTCTTTAACACATTCAAAGCATTCTTCATTTCACGTTTCCATGCTGAATTTGCCATTATCACACAATGAAATCAACCAAAAGAAAAAAAAAAGAAGATAATTTCCTAAAGATATTTGCTGCGGATTTGAATTCGTCAAATTTCTCCAATCCAAGACTTTTCCTCCTTAACAAATCCTTTGCAAATTATCAAAAATTTGAGAAATGAATAAGACATTAAAAGTAAGTAAGTACAATTTCAATTCTTCAATTTCCCAAACATTGATGCAGAAAGGTAAAAATTTCCCGACAAATTTGCAACAACAAAATTGAAAGCTCTCAAAGGAAACATTCAACCATAAATTTTGAAACAGTAAAATTGAAAAGCTCTCAAAGGTAACAATTCAGAGTTTTAAAAGTTTTAAGTCATTTTTTGACTCCTATGCTCTTAAAGAAGTAAATTACTCCACTTTCTTTCTCCTCCATTAACAAATCTCCCATTCCCACAACATCATGATCTTTTACTCTCTAATCCTCACATTCTCACCATTCATGGCTTCAAGCCCTCCCTCTACACATGATTGATTGCTATGAGAACGCAAGTTTGTTCGCCCTTTAAACAATTGGAGTGAGCTTCAACGGTGGCTACAAAGCCCACCATGCCTGAGTCTTTAGGACCTAAGCTCGCCCCACATCTAACCAAGGGTTGTTTGCAGTGTGGTCAGTTAGTTTCCCTTCAAACCCCTACTCCTTCACATTGTGGTTCCAACGACACAAGTCTGAGCACCCTCACCGGTCACGACAGTCAATTTTCGGGGGAGCAAGCTTCCATCTGGTTTCTAACCAAAGCTTTGATATCATATGTAATAGGATTTCCTACCTCTCAAAAAATCCCATTACTACAACCAATTTCAACCACATACTCCACACATTGGAAAATTACACATTCACATTGGAAAACACTCACATAAGGATAAACTTTAAATAAGAAGAAGCTTCTGTCCACATAACATTAGCTTGGTCTCTTGCCCTCGTGGCTCAACCCTTATTTTAAAGTGTTTTCCACTACCCGTCACCTTTAATAATTCTATCTCTTAACTACTAAAACACTACTTAGTTAAGTAAGAGATTTTAGTGCAAAAATGCCATTGCTCCAATTTGGTTTTAATCCCTCAAGTCCAAGCTCAGTGAGAATTTCCACAAACTTTTCCAAAGAAAAAGGTGTTTACTCTTCTTTTAGACTTCCCTATTTATCCATTATCTCCTTGGACTAGCCAGGTCAAAGTCAGCGCTCTGTTGAATAGGTTTTACGTGGGCCAATCATTGATCACCTAGGACTCAGACTACCCAATGCAAAAACATGCGAAATGTCTTATTAACTACGTAGGATATACTAACCAATCAAACGCTACATTTCACTATGTAACATTTACGTGCATAAGTGCGCGCCAAACCAAACGTGACTTCTCATGAACGTGCGTCGCAAATTTCACACGTGAAACTACCTACGAAATTCCATAAAGTGAAAGTGACATTTCGTATTAAAAATTGTATGAAACAAACCATGGTGCGTTCAAAACAAAATATTGATACATTTGGTACTTTTTTAACGTGCCCCTGAAATTTTGCGGCTAGTTTGACCCTTAACTTGTTACAATGAACACCTACTCGTTATTTTGACCTCGAGTTGTCGCCTAAATACACCAATCGTTATATCTTTTAAAATACAACTCCAAATCGTGTAATTCTTTCGCAAACATCTACCAAATTCAAACATCTATATTTGTAACACTTAAATACACATTTATTAGCAATTTCAATCCACTATTATTGTTACAGTGAGAGAGGCCAAGCCGAAACCTGAGGACGGTGGTGAACTGAGCATGCATGAAACAGAGGGTGGATAACATATGGGTAGCTTTACCAAGATCCAAAACCATGTCCGATACAAGAGAGAAAGTTTGCACGCGAAGAATCAGAAGAAAACACCTCAAGAAGCTCAAACTTACTTTTACTTTATGGAATTACGTTGGTAGTTTCGCGTGTGAAATTTGCGACGCACGTTCATGCGAAGTTACGTTTTATTTGGCGCGCACTTTTGCACATAAATGTTACATAATGAAATGTAGCGTCTGATAGGTTAGTAAATCCTACGTAGTTAACAAGACATTTCGCACATTTTTGCATAGGGCAGTTTGAGTCTTAGCTGATCAATGATTGGCCCACGAAAAACCTGTTCAATAGAAGGTTGACTCTGGCCGCTAGTCCACGGCGATGATGGATAAATAGAGAAGTCTAAGAGAAGGTTAAAATCTTTTCATTTGGAAAATTTTGTGGAAATTCTGACTGGTCTTGGTCTTGGGCAATTAAAACCAAATTGGAGCAATGGCATTTTTACACTAAAATCTCTTACTAACTAAGTAGTGTTTTAGTAGTTAGGATATAGAAATGTTAAGAGTGGAGAGTAGTGGAAACAACTCTAAAAGAAGGGTTGGGCCACGAGGGCAAGAGACAAAAACTAATGTTATGTCGACAAAAGCTTTTTCTAGTTTAAACTTTATCTTTATGTGAATGCTTTCCAATGTGGATTAATATTTTCCCATGTGTGGAATGTGTGGTTGAAATTGGTTGTAGTAATGGGATTTTTTGAGAGGTAGGAGATCTTATTGCATATGGTAACAAAGTTTTGTTAGAAGCTAGGTAAAACCTTGTTTTCCCGAAAATCGATTGTCGTGACCTGTGAGGGTGCTCTGACCTCGACCTGTGAGGGTGCTCTGACCTGTGTCGGTGGAACCATAATGTGAGTGGTAGGGAATTAGAGGGGAAACTAAGTGACCACAATGCCAGCGGCTGTTGGTTAGATGTGGGGCGTGCTTAGGTCCTCAAGATTCAGGCGGGATGGGGAGTATGGCCACAGCTGAATCTCACTCCAATTACTTAGAGGCCTAACAAACTTGCCTTCTCCTAGCGATGAATCATGTAGAGAGGGAGGACTTGAAGCCATAAAGGGTGAGCCATTATGCTAACTACATTGTATAATTTAAAGAATCCTTTTGATGAAACTCTTAACAACAAACGTATGTAAGGATAGTTGAGTAACGATGACACCAGAATTAGTTTGATCAGATTTGATTTTTAAATGGAAGGGAAACCATTGAGAGTTATGGTAGATATACGTGTTACAAATAATTTAATTTCACATAAGTTTGTAGAGGAAAATACAATTCCTACTGTTTTAAGGGAAAAACCTTTGAATGTTCAGGTGGCAAATGGTAATAAGTCCACATTAGATTTACAAACTGACACAATAGAAGTTGATATCCAGGGTCATAAAACAAAAGTTGTGTATAAAATAATGAATTAGGGTAGTGAGGAGCTAATACTGGGAAAGCCTTGGTTAACAAAGTAACCTTGAAATTAATTAGGAAACTAACACCTTGAGAGTGAAGTTTGAAAACTGCTGGAAGGCTTTGCAAGCATTCATTCGAAGAAGTTGCATAAGAATCATATAAATAACATAACCAAATTGTGGGGCGGAAGGTTTGATTACTGCTAAAAAAAAATCAAAAACATTCCAAAGATATAACAAATCATGTTTTTTTGTTATAGTAACTAAACATTTCAAAGATATAACAAATCATGTTTTTTTGTTATAGTAACTAAGGCAGTTATTGATGAAGGTGGGGGAGAAAACAATAACATTGATGTTATTCCTAATTCAGACACCACTAAAACTCTTGGAAAAACAAAAATGTCACATTAATACATCAGATTATTTTGTTGAAGATTTGAATTTCGAATTTAGATATGTTTTCCCAAGTGACTTACCCTCAGGGAGGCCACCTTTCCGAAATGTGGAACATGTTTTAAATCTTGAACCTGAATGTAATCCTCCTGTCACATCAATTTTTAAGCACAATTGCTTTGAGCAAGAGGAGTTAAAGAAACAGATCAATGAGCTTCTGGAGAAAAAACATATTCAGCCCATCAAATCACCTTAAAGAGCACCAGTTCTTTTCGTCAAAAAAAAGACGGAACGTTGAGAATGTGTGTCGACTATTGTAGTCTAAACAAGATTACGGTGAAGGATAATTATCGATTACCTTTGATTTGGGATTTGATAGGTCGTTTGAAAGGTGCTAAATTATTTTCTTTAATTGATATGCGTAGTGGCTTTAATCAAGTGTCAATAAGAACCGAAGATATTAACAAAACTGCTTTTAGAACTAGAGTCGGTTATTTTGAATGGATAATGATGCCATTTGGTTTGACGAATGCACCGCCTACTTATCAAAGATTATAGAACCAAACATGTTCAGATTATATAGATGAGTTTGTTAAGGTGTTTATAGATGATATTATAATATACAACGAATCTAAAGAACAACATGTAATTCCTTTGAGAAAAGTGTTGAAAAGGTTAAGGGAAAAAAACTATATGGAAAATTGTCAAAATCCAATTTTTTTTTAAATGAACATTTATTTTTGGGACATATACTTAGTGGGGAAGGTGTTAAAACATATCCATCCAAAATTACTGCAATCTATAATTTGAAGCAACCCACTAATGTCACATAAGTTAGATCATTTTTGGGATTGACCACTTATTACAAGATATTTATCAAAAACTTCACCTTTGACAAATTTACTTTGGGAGAAGGAGACGTTTGTGTGGGAAGCCGATCAGAGGAGAGTTTTTGAGGAACTAAAAGGCAAGTTGACCTTTGCCCCTACACTGGTGTATCGTGATCCTGCTGGGGAATTTGAAGTTTAGATCACTACGGATGCATCTGATAAAGGTCTAGGTGCAATCATAAGTCAAAAAAGTCAGCAAACATTTTCATACTATTGCTTTTGAGTCTAAGAAATTCAATGATGCTGAAAAAAACTATCCAGCACAAGAAAATAAATTACTTGCAATTGTTCATGCATTGGTGAAATGGCGTTGTACATTGCATAATAAAGAATTTACAATTCACTGTGATAATAAGGCACTCTCTTATCTACAAAGATTAAGTGATGCACGGATTATGACTGGTCGACAAGTTAAGTGGATGCACAAGTTCGCATATTTCAAATTTAATGTCAAACATATACTTAGAAAATCAAATGTAGTCAAGATCTTTTAAGAAGATTTTTTGAAATAAGTGTGATGGTTCGGGATGAATTATATTTAGATGCTGTTAGAAATGGTTATGATAAAGATCTTTATTTTGCTGTGATTTGCAAGATTATTTCAGGAGGAAATTCTGATCCATTGAAATGAGAAGCATGTCATAACCTTAAAATAGAAGATGGTTTACTGTATTTGCAAACAGGGGATAGATTATGCATTCTTGAAATATGAAACTTAAAAAAACAACTTTTATAGAAAGCCCACGAGCATTTATGACATCTAGGTCGAGATAAAATCTTAGTCGGTTGCAGAGTAGAATGTTTTGGCTCGGGATGGCAAAGGAGGTGTTCAAAACAAGTGGAAAGTTGTGTCCCTTGCCAACAAAGTAAACCTAGTAACCAGAAACCTATAGGTCTCTTAAAACCATTAGACATCCCTAAAAGACCATGGGAATCTGTCCGTATGGATTTTATTGTCAAGTTGCCTACTACATCTAGAAGAAATGACAGTATCATGGTCGTAGTTCATAGGTTCAGTAAATTGGCAATATTTATCCCTTGCAAAACTACTAATTCAGTTATAGATATTGCAAAGTTATATTTTGACAACGTGGTCAAACATCATGGAGTTACCCTGTCTATACTGAGTGATAGGGATTATAAATTATCGTATGCATTTTGGAAAAAATTGCAACAAAATTGAGGCATTGAATTAAAAATGAGTACCTCTTATCATCCTCAGAGAGATGGATAGACAAAAACGATGAACCGTACAGTTGAAAAAATGCTTTTGAACTGTTTGCAGTGGAGTTTTGAACACATGGGAATCTAAACTGCCATTAATGGAATTTGCATACAATTCATCTAAAACGGTTAGTACAGCATTCTAACTGTTTGAAGTTGCATGCGGATACTAACCGAGAGAAGCATTAGACTTAATAACAGGTGTCACTGAAGAGAATAGGGGTTCTAGAACGGAAATTTGGGAATACATTCAAAATGTTTCGAAAATAGTCTGGGATACATTAGAAGAAGCTCAAAGAAGGTAAGAACTAAATGCTAACCGCAAACGGGGTGATTGGGTGGTAAGCACAGGTGACAAGGTTTGGCTTTCAACAACTCATTACAGGTGCAGGATTGAGGGACAGTTGGATAATACAAGGCAATTTGCTCCTAAGTACATCCGACCATTTATTGTAATCGAGATGATATCCTCAGTTGTTGCCAAATTGGACTTTTCGCCTTCAACAAAAATTCATCCAATGGTACACATCAGTTAGTTGAAACCAGCAAATCTTCGACCAACTGAAGGAGAATTGGAATTGGATCCCTCAATAATTATAGAACTTGAGGTCCACATATGGGTAATAGATTGGGTTGGTCAACGGTTTAAGGTCGGCAATATTATATTATGGAAAGGGCATTATCTAGGAAGGCTAGAAGATGAGTTAACTTTAAAAGATAAAAATTGTGAGCTTTTACAAAGGTATTGGAGGGATAATTATATAGAAGTCGCGTCTTCAAAATAAATATGTTTTAACTAAGGTTGGTTAAATATAAGGAGGGGATGATGTAACACTAATAGTGGATCAAACTTCTTCGTAAATGATTTTTTGAGTGTAACGAATATACAGTTTTGAATTTGGTAGACGTCCGCGAAAAAATCGCACGATTTGGAGTTGTATTTTAAAAGATATAGCCTTTAGTGTATTTAGGCGATAACGCGAGGTCAAAAAAACGAGTGGGTGTTCATTGTAACGGGTTAAGGGTCAAACTAGCCGCGGAATTTCAGGCGCACGTTTAAAAAGTACCAAATGAATCAATACTTTGTTTTGTACTCAAGATGGTTCTTTTCGTACAATTTTTAGTACGAAACGTCACTTTCACTTTATGGAAATTCATTAGTTTCGCGTCTGAAATTTGCGACGCACGTTCGTGCGAAGTCGCGTTTTGCTTGGCGCGCACTTTTGCACGTAAATGTTACGTAAATGCACAGTTTGATTGGTTAGTAAATCCTATGTAGTAAGTAAGTGACTTCGCACGTTTTTGCATTCGTCAATCCGAGTCCTAGCTTATCAATGATTGGCCCAAGAAAAACCTGTTTAACGGAGCGTTGACTCTGGCCTAGCTAGTCTAGGGCGATGATGGATAAATAGTGAAGTCTAAGAGAAGAGTAGGTATCTTTTCCTTTGGAAATCTTTGTGGAAATTCTGACTGATCTTAGTTTTGAGCGATTAAAACCAAATTGGAGCAATAGCATTTTTGCACTGAAATCTCTTACTAACTAAGTAATGTTTAAGTAGAGATATAATTATAAAGAGTGGAGAGTAGTGGAAAACACTTTAAAAGAAAGGTTTGGCCATGATGGCAAGAGACCAAGTTAATGTTATGCGGACAAAAGCTTCTTCTAATTTAAAGTATATCCTTATGTGAGTGCTTTCCAATGTGGATGTGCATTTTCCAATGTGTGAAATGTATGGTTGATATTGGTTGTAGTAATGGGATTTTCTGAGAGGTAGGAGATCTATTACAAGAAGGTAAGCACAATCTTCAAAACTCGGGGTAAAACGGTAGCAAGTATAGGAGTGTCTCCATCATAAAAACAAACGACAATGTTGGAGGCAACATGGCACCAACTTCCCAAATAGGCAGCGGAGGCAACACGGGCCGTCGAAGTACAAGTAAGGTAGAAGGGGCGATGGGGGAAAGACTAGGGCAAAAGTGCAAAAGCCACTTGGGGATCAGAAAGTTTAGGAAGGTCATCCACATGAGACAAATCAGTATGAAGAGCAAAATCAAGAAATTGCTTGATGTATAAATCATAACCGAGCGGGCAACCTAACACACCAATGCCTTTGGATAGAAGAGGAGTCTCACAGCACGATGATCCGCAACGTTAAGCTTATGGCAGGTAAGGTGTCCTTTGCATTTACATGGTAAGACCATGAATATTTGTTGTTTATGTTAGCCTTTAAAAATTAAACACCTACACTACAATTAACTCTGCAAAGTGTGCGTGGTGGACAGGTTGAACCGTTGATGGATGAGCATAAAAAAACGTTCATGCAATATTATCGGCCTGAAACTTATTTGAGTTTGGACGAGAGATGGATTCTGGACAATAGTATGTTGAACCCTATAAAACGTTTCTCTTCCAATAAAGCTAAGTCATAACACGGGATGCAACAGTTCGCTCTAAACGACGCTGTGACAATGTGTTAACTAACCTACGAGATAGACGTCAAAAGGGGAGAACTCAGTGGAGTTGGTGCTAGAGCAAGGATCGTAAGGGCGTTATGTGAACCGATAAAGGAGGACGAAATAGTCGTAGTGATGGATAGAATGTATACAGGAGTTCCCATTTTCCGGTGGTTGAGGAGTGAAAAGGGGTGGGGGGCTTTAGGAACAATGTTGGTGCGAAAGCGTAGCGGAACAAAGAAAAGCTTAACCTCTTTGAGTTACCCGGATGAAAAGTTGTTAAATGGGCTAAAAAGACAAACAGATGGGGTGACGAAGAGGGTGCCTAAGTTGGGTGACTCAAGTTTCGAGTTGTGTGACCAAGAGGGTATGATGACATGTGTGTGGGTGAACAAACGAAATGTTGTTCCCTCGGTGTGGATGTTGTCCACGTGTTTCGGAGCTCGTCCCGAATTTGTTCAGCGATGCAGAGAAGGTAGCCAAATAGTGCGGTCACAGTGTGTAATAATGTATAACAAATACAAAGGAGGAGTAGACAAGTTTAACCGAGCTTGTTTGGAAGGGGCAACTTTGCAAAGGACCATATACATCAACGTCGATGGTGGTTGAAACTCTTTATGGGATTGTTGGACGGAGCAATGAGAAATGCTTTGATCCTGTACAACATGCTACACGAGGCGGAAGGAAATCCGCACACCACAAAAGAATAATTTTTGGACTTGCTCCAAAAAGAATTATTGGAAAGGAATGCGATTAGTGAATACGGCTTTAAAATGGCTGCAGGGGGTCCATCTTTGACGGGGGAAAAACATGTATCGGTGTCGTTGCACGAAATCCCTAAATACGCCAAACGAGCTGGCGGCCGTGAGGAAATTAGTGCCAATTGTAAAGAGTGCGCGTTTGCACACTCAAACGGGCTAGAGTGTTCCCACAAAATTTGTCGCGCGAAAGCAAAAGAATGGAAAGGGAAGTCCACGGGAAGGCATCAGACTAGATACGATTGTAAAAAGTGTGAAGTGCCCTTGTGTCGCAACGTTTGCTTCGACAAGTACCACGAAGCCGAGAGAAAAAAAGAAAAAGATCAGTTGAAAAAGATGAGGAAATTGCAAATGTTGCATAAAGAAGAGGAAAATAACATGGAGGAATAGTGAGATATATTGAACGTATTTTGAAGAAGTGAGCACCGAGAAAAACAAGACGTTATGCTTTCGAACCAGCTATCAACATAAATAATCGGGTGAGAAACATGGGGAACCATAGAGAAAGATGATACTCAACGAACGTAAGAATGAGAACGCAACGACTTATCGCAAGCCAAAATCCGGTGAGAAAAACCCGGTTGTTACCAATAGCCGCAATCGACCGAGCCTCTCTTCCTAGCGTATCGGGCCGTATTTCGAGCGTATCTTTACAGCGACACACCGGAATCACGCACACTTAATATTGACGAAAACAATACTTCAAAATCTACGCAGCGACTTGTCGCAAGCCAAAATAAGGCGAGGGAAACGGAAAGACCAAGTGCTAACAAGTCATAAAATTGCATCAAATCCCTTCCTCGGGTACCGCGCCGTATTTCGGCTATAACTTCGTAAACAAACACCGGATTGACGTTCTGTAAATTCTACCAACAATAAGACTTGTAAAGCTAGACAACGACTTATCGCAAGCCAAAATCCGGCGAGGGAAACGGAAAAACCCCGTGTTTAACAAGTTATGAGCCCTCATCCACTCCCTTCTTCGAGTACTTCATAAAGAAACACCCGATTGACGTTCCGTAAATTCTGCCAGCAATAAGACTTCTAAAGCTAGACTACGAGCTATTACAACCCAAAATCCGGCGAGCGAAAACGGAAAAAACCGAGTGTTTAACAAGTTATGAGCCCACATCCACTCCCTTCTTCAAGTACCGCGCCGTATTTCAGCTTTAACTTCGCAAAGAAACACCGGATTGAAGTTTCGTAAATTCTACCGAAAAGAAGACCTCTAAAGCTAGACAACGAGCTTTTTCAAGCCAAAATCCGGCGAGCAAAACGGAAAAATTGAGTGTTTAAAACAAGTTATGAAATTGCATCTACTCCCTTTGTCGCGTACCGCGTCGTATTTACAACGAGACACCGAAAACACGCGCATTTATTTTTTACGAAAAAAAAAACTTCAAAAGCTACGCAACGACATATAGCAAGTCAAAATCTGGTGAGCGATTGCGAAAATCTGTTTGTTATAAGGATGATAGTTGACCCGACCTATTTCTTGGAGTACTTGGTCAGTTAATTTGGACACAACTTTCAAACGTCAAATCAGAATTGTGCGCCGCTAATTTCCTCGTGAAAAAGACATCAAACGCTAAGAAACGTGCTTTTCTACGTCAAAATCTGACAATCGACGGTGAAAAATCATTTCTTCCAAGTTAATACCTGAAAAATCCAATGTAGTGGATTTTTTGTACACTGTTTAGATGACCAACAGCCTAAGTCGTGGATGTGTTCGGTTTTGGGTTTTTATATTTTAATTTTGTAGAAGACTTTAATTTAATAAACTTTGACTTAGTCGAATTTTTACTGAAACGTAAGAATCGGAAGAAACAACAAGTTTTTCCAAAAGTCCAAATGAATTGGACTTTTTAGAAAATAGTCCAATAAAATGGACTTTGGCAACTTAAAGGTTAATGGAAGTCCGCCCTTAGGGTGGACCTCCATCAGGCGAAAAGTGAGGTTCATTACTGGAAAAAGTGCATTTTTGTACAGTGCCGACGCATTCTCGTACATGGCCGTACTGTTTTTTTTTTATTCGAACATGATTACTGTAGATTCGTCAAGATTCTCCAAACTTTTTGGGCGACAACGTCGACCGTCCGATTATGTGTTTTCGAAGCAAGCACGCGTGGAAAGGTCACTTAAGAACCACGCGCCTTCGCACGTAGGCCACGCGCATTCGGACATAGGCCATGCGCCTTCGGACATATGTCACGCGCCTTCGGACAGGCGGGAATCAAATCCAACGAACACCACCGTCGAAGAATGTGCCGTGACGCCTCCTCCACCATCCGTTGAAATGTCGGTGGATGTCAGACGGAGCGTGCGAGGATATTTTCACCTGACCTGCATTCAACGTGGCAGGAGGCACATGGCATGTACGACGTGGAGGCCTGTGATCGCTTGTACAACGTAGATATTTTTTTATTTTTCACGTGTACCAATGGCAATCATCTAGTGGGCCCCAACTCTCCTCGTCGAGGAGAGTTGGGGCTCACTAGATGATGTGCTCGATTGCTTCACGGATCTCAAAATGTGAAACATCCAACGGTCAGGAATTACGCCTACATCATTGGAGCTTCCCGACAGCTTTCCAGTAATGATGTTTCGTCTGACAAAGAAACAAAAATGGTACGACCTTGTACGGCACAGTACGAAAATGTACGGCGTCCAGTAACGAACCCCACTTTTCGTCTAATGGAACGTCACCCTTACCGCCGTACGATTACTGTCGGCGCCTGGGGAGAAGAGGCATTAAAGTGTCGAAATTTAAGGGGCGTCGAACAGTGTTAGGGAAAAGTGAGGGTGTTTGCAGAAACCCGTACCCTTTCGTACCATGCCGTACTGTTATTTTGTTTCTTTGGCAAAACAGCATTACAGCAAACAGAAAGTCCGACCAAGATTCTCCAGAGGTCCGGGAGCTATCATTGACCGTTGGATTCTTATTGGGTATTCTTCCGCGAAGGAATCGCTCTCTCCGGTTATGTATTTCCTATTTAGGTACCCACCTCGGGGAGGTGGCTGGTCAAATATAGAGCGTGTAGATTCATTACACGTGCAAGATAAAAACACGTGTCGGATGGACCACCACCGGAGATTTCACACGTCACTCAGGGCATGTGCCACCAGAATCCAAACGAATTTCTTTGCCGAAATATATTCTTTCGTAACTCTCTTTCTTCTGCCGTCCTTCCAGCTTCTTCGTGGTTTCCTTCTTGGTACAATGTTTTGGTACGCAAGTACATGGTACGGAAATGTAGGTTTTAGTTATTTTAATACCACTCAAAGCATAACCTATACGACAGCCTGTTTTCAGACACCAACCCCGATGGCTCTTTAATCCAGGATACTACAAGTACAGTAAGTAATGTTATGTTGTCCGTACTATTACAGAAACCTCCCGATGGTTTATTACCTATTACGGCTTTATTAACATTTTTTTTTCGATTGTCGGTGGACTGTCCGCAGCCACTAACCACCACAAAGCGTAAGGGCCACAAATTGGAGGATCGGCCAAAATTGGTGTCAGTCGAAATTGATGGACCGTCTTATCTTGTGCATTTAGCTACAGCTGTCATTCCTCGAATTTGTAGGCAAGTTCACTACTAATCTGTCCTGGATGTTCGCTTTGGCGCGCCTCCCAGCAAATCTTACCGAATCTTGGATCTGTCCGAACTCCGAAGTCCGAACCGCTGAAACCATTCCACTGTACTTTCGTTGAATCCGGCAAACATATTCCGTTTTTTCCGTTTTCCCATCCGAAAAGGTCCCTTTGTCGGCACTCGTCGGCTACATTATGTCGTCAGTGCGCGGCTTCAATTGTCCGTACAGCTAAAGCCGAAAACTGGACTCGCGACCGGCAGCTGTTTGGCGCGCAATGAAAGGCTGCTTACAATTTGAAACCCTAATTGCCATCCGTTGGCCGTACAGAGTAACTCCGAAGACGCGTTTGTTAGCTGCAATGATTTGTACGACATATGGCAACTGCCTCCAATCTTACCGTCCGTACTAGCTTTTTGAGCAGACCAATTTCGGCAATTCAACTGTACAAACAACGATTCCTGTTGTTACACGCGTCCTCTCAACATTCAACTGCTTTCCCCAAAATTGCCGTATGAATTCTCGTCCTCGAGCTAATCTGACGTCATACAATATATTATTTGGTCAAAACCTAGAAGGAAAATGGACGGCTGAGATCGGCTGTATCGCTTGTAGACAGATGCAGTTTTACAGTCAAACGCCTGCAAGAAGGCCTCAAAGGACCGGACGTGATTGGTGCATCTGACACATTTTTTATGCATTCCGTACATGTACTTTAGTTTCTCAAACATAGCACTTCCGTACACTGCAATTTTGTCGAATAGAGCACCATTAGGAGAAAACTTTAACAGCGAGGTTGAATCTGATTTTATCCAACGGTAAATGTTTACAGCACTATCCTTATGATGCGACAAACTCCTCGTAGTTTCCGTACGTAGATGCACACGTGCGCAATAAAAAAATCGTATCTTCTATCTCGTTTACCACTGTGCCACGTGTTGAAATGTAGATCGCTAAATTGTAATGCGTGCCACAAAAGTTTCAGGCCTTCAGGGGACAAATTTTTTGCCTACCAATTTTTTGTAGCTAGTAACAAAAAAAAAAAAAAACGGTGGCAAACCTTATTGATCGTCATACGTTCGTACAGTAAAGTACAGTATTGTACTCTACTGTAGCTCTCGGTTCGTAGGGTACAGTACTGTACGTTGCTTCCATGTTGTTCTTTCAAAACTCTTTTGGACAGTCGACCAACTAGAATGACAAATGACAATTTTTCCTTTAATTTCTTAAGCATGTGAGACGCCTGCAAAATGCCAAAATATACGTCCATTCGTCTCAGAGTGGTCAAAGAAGATACAAATTGACTTTTTACAGGTAACACTTTGTACATGAACATAGAAATTGCAACTGTATTGTACGAAGCCGTTGGTGGTAACTGGTAGGTCCGGAAAATCTGTGCTAAAGACATTTCCATCGATATAGCAGGACTGTCCTTAGCGGTAATTCCGTCATTATCCATAAATCATAACCGAACTACAAGTCCATACCGGAAATGTCCGTACCATATTTCGAACTTCCAAACTTCCAATTGTCAGTCCCGGAGCGTCTAGGATTTCCAGAAAGTCTAATTCCGGACTTCCATTACTGTAGCTGTTTAAGTAAATGTACGGATACGTTTGCTGATTGCCGTGTCTTCCATTACTAATTTACTACACCGTCAATAGCTATTAGAGTAAAGGAATAAATAGCGTAAAAAAAAAATTAGTGTTATTAACACTAATCGGAAATTTTATTTTTTTGAAAAATAATATATATACTAATCAATCCCTAACTGTAATTTGGGTTGTCCTGAATAATAAATACCCGCCCTTTCGATGTCTACAGTAATATGTGTATCCGAACAAAATCTGACAATTCGTACGCCGTCGCGCTGTTCACACGGTCGACGGACGAACATATGAGAACGTGATTTTTGTCGACGAGTTTGCATCTCTTTCTTCCAGTGCACATTCACATGTGTGCGCAATAATGTTAAGTGTCTTTTTATGCCTTTGTAATTCAAAAAGTACCATTTCGTACGGAGATACCCTGTCCGTACGCCACACTATTTCCATCACAGTGTACTTCCACTATTAACGCTAATTGAAAAAAAAACCTAATTAGAATAATGGAAAAAATAGAATTATGGA
>JBBHKE010001328.1:0-155081 GCA_037447655.1 Zygnema cylindricum | reverse complement strand
TAATTAGGAATTATGGTTTTTTTTAAATAGTGTTGATGATTCTATTTGAGAATAAAAAAAAAAAAAAGCGGGACGGGATTAGCGTACACAACGCTAATAACGATTGGCGGTGTACTGTATAGTGATTTTGAGAATCTCTAATGCTACTACTTGGACATTTGTTTTTCAATGAAATTGTGTAATTTCATACGACCAATGCAAAATCTTTTTGCGTAGAGATTTTGAGACGCAAGTAAGCAAACACTGACACGTACTAATTGCGTCTCAGGATATCTACGTACAACATTTTTGATTAGGTATACAGATGTAGGTCTACGAATATGCAGATATTCACCATAAAACAAACATTCAAGTAAATTCGTAGTAGTTGTAGATATTCACCTCGTAAAACAAATTTGATCAGAAAAGGCTCTTGTGTACAATTAGGTGTATTGATTAACTAGTAAACCAACGTCCAGGTGAATATTCAATAGTTTTGTAAAGATTCGCCTGCAGAAGCTACAATAGTCTTCTTTTGGAAATGATTTTTTGGGGATTGTACTTTATATTTGGTTTACACTTGGTTTTCACTTGTAATTTTGGTTGCGGCATTTTTGAATGAAGTTGTGTTCTCTTATCGCTTCCCCTTGAGATCGTTGTTTTGAGGATTTTGCAGAATTATTTTTTTCTTTTGCGAAGCATATTTTTTGATAAATTACGATAATTACGATTTTGTTTGTCGTATATTTGGTCAGAATCGTTATTTGGAAAAAGAGTTTTCTTGTTAGATTCTGCTTTTAAATTTTTCTTTTGTAAATTAAGGTCTTTCTGTAGTACAACTGTTTATTTATCCAAAAAGTCAAACATATTCTTCAATTCTCTTTTTTTCTTTTGGAACGACTTCAGTGTATCAAAATTATTTAATACTTCCTCTTTCTCTCTCTGCCTCAAACCCAAAACCAAAAAAAACCAAGAAAGGACCACACTAAGTTGAAAATAAAAAAAATCAAAAGAATAAATAAAAATTAAGAATACCAAAATTACCTAAACATCTTCAAAAATACTTAGAAAAATAAGACACTAAACCTGTAAAAGTAGAAATTGTAAAAAACAAAATATGACTGTTGAACCTCTTTCTGAAATATGTGTCAAAGCACCTCTTTCTCTCCCCTCTCTCTCCCCTCTTTCACCTCTCCGAGTTCTCCTCTGGTCCTGACCCTTCTGCCTTTTCTGAATCGCATTCAGTCCCTCTATTTGACATACACGGTCATTCCCCATTGCTCCTCCTGTTCCTCCAACCTCTCTCCGTCTCTTCTTCCTCTCCCTTGCCTATTCTCCTGTTATTCACACCCTCAAACATCACACACGCAAAAACTATCACATCATACCGATCCGATACATGCATACACATATACATACTACATACATACATACATATACATTATGATACATACATCATACATACATACATACATACATACATACATACATACATACATACATACATACATACATGCATACATGCATACGTGCATACATGCATATATACATACATATATATATGTATTTATATATAAATTCAAGTATTATTTATGTTATTTGTACATATATATGCAAATCTTATTGTTATCTTTGGACTTTTGTCTGTTCCATGCATTCATTTCCGCTCGTACAAAGTCACAACTTTCACAATTTTCTCTCCTTTCTACTGTTTTCCTCGTGACTAAGAGAAAAATTATGGTGAATGTTTCTGTGCGGTTCGAATGAGTTTCGGTCTAACGATTCTCGTCAAATCATTTTTCCTTACACCTTTTTTTCCCTGCAGAGAATTGCTTTGTCTGCTAGTGGAGCAAATACTCTTCCTCTCGGATCTATGGGGTTGAATGTTCCCGGAATGTTGCCCGGTATGGGAGGAGTGATGCCGGGACTGCCAGGTGGCATTCCGGGATTGTCCGGAGCTATGCCAGAAATTCCGACGAAAGTTGTTTGTTTAGCTCAGGTGAGAGTCTGGCAAAAGCACTACAATATCTTAGAAAGACCATAAGAATTCTAAAATTCCCGTAATAAATACATATTGAACAAAGCTTGGATCATATTTCAATTTTGCAAACAATGCTATATACGTATTATATATAATACGTATATTATTTGCCATAATACTTCATATACTTACAGTTTACCCCACATAGGGTTTCCAATTGTTTTTGCACATGTAAACTATGGTTTGAATTTTTTGCATTTGCAACCGACTTAGTTTATGTTGTTTGTTTTTGAATCGGGTGTGAAAAACCTTAAAAAAACCAAATCACTTTTTTCACAAAGAAAAATTTGTAAGTTTTTTTTTTTGTTTTCTTACTGTTGTGTGATTGGAAGTTTCTTCGGTCATAGAATTCTCTATGGTAGACGCAGGCATTCTGTAACATTCCCTAGATAAACCCCTAAAAACCCTAGGAAAACTCTCAAAAATACCCCAAGAAGACCGTTAAAAAACTCCAAGAAAATGTGTAATGGGTTTTCAGGTTGTGGCGCCAAATGAGCTTTCTAACGACGAGGATTACGAAGAGATTATGGAAGACATGAGAGAAGAGTGTGGAAAATATGGTAATCTCACATTTGCTTTAATCCATGTCTCATTTTTATTTGAGTCACATCCTCAGTAAATGTTGTTCGTAAGTCCGGCCTAAGCTTGGCAATTTCTCTTCATACTCCCTTTTCCCTCCCTACCTTTGTGCGTAACAATGCAGTATTTTAACTTTGTTTTTATAATTGTGTGGGCTAGATGTAGTGGTGTTAAAAACGACACATATTAAAAACTACATGTATGTATGTAAGTTATATATATATATGTATTCAAGAAACATTTGTACCGGCAACTCTCTCCTTCGAGACTTGTGGTTTTCCATCGACAAGATTTTGCAGTAATCTAAATTCAATTTTTTATCAGTAATATTTTTTGATTTAGAATAAATTTACGCCGTTACAGGTTTGTGAATCATTTTAGAGTCTTTTCATCTAAGTTAATGTTAGTAAATCGGTAGTGTTTTCTTGTTTTTTTTTTCTGGTTTGGGGAGGCCTTTAATTTTGCTGATTTTTTTTTTCTTTCACTTGTTGTTTTTCTTCAGGTCCAATTGCAAATTTGGTCATTCCTAGACCTGGTCCAAATGGCGAAGCTCTTCCTGGTGTCGGAAAGGTGGGCGAGCTTTTTTTTCATTTTTACATTTGTTTTAATTTTTCCTTTTTTTTTTTACAAAATTGACTCAATCTCCACTGTACTGCTTGAGGGTGAAGTTCCATTAGGAAATTTTGTAATTGTACGGCCAACATTACTGGCTGGTATATTTTGGACGATGTTCCATCTCGTAGAGCTTGTGAACTACGTGTTCTAAATTGAGTGGTACCACGTAAGTTAAGATTGAATATTGAAAAATCGTCAAATATTTTTCACATTGACCAATTTTAAGTTAAAATCTTCATTTGCATACCATGTACTTGTGTACCAAGTCATTGTACGACAACTCCTATACTCTTTGTAGACGCCTTACTAGGAATAGCGTGACGAAATAGCGTTGCCAGAAATAGCGTGGCAAAAGAGCGTTACGAAATAATCTGCAAATTTTGAGAATTTCGTTGGTAGTCCATCGTGACACTTATCTTTAACATCCATGTGTTGTCACTCTTCCTTTTCTTTCATTGACTACCCACCTCGAGGTGAAGTGGGTAGTAAATTAAAGAACCGATTGGAGTGAATGCCTCGCGAATGAATACCCAATGGTTATTACCTTTGGAGAATATTGGCAAGATTCTATGTAATGTTGTTCGTGGATAAAAACAAAATAAGTGGTACAGCATAGTATGGAGAGGTCTGGATTTCTGCAAACAACCTCACTAATCGGCTGATGCAACTTCACCCTGATTCTACTGTTTGTTTCCCATCTATTTTTTCTAAGGGTGTCAAGTCTCTTCTATGCTTTTCAATTTCTGAAGTCTTTTTCTGTATTTTCTTATTAGGCCTTCTTTTATTTATATAAATATAATTATGTTTTGTTGCGAAAGTGGCCATCAGTAGTTATGTCTTGAATGTCTAGGTCATTTTTTTTTTTTGTAATTTTTTGTTCTTTTTTATTCTGTTTTTTCTTTTTAAACTTTTTTTTTCTTTTAATTCTTTTTTTTCAGGTTTTTGTGGAGTACATGGACATATCTGGAGCACAAAAAGCCAAACAATCTTTGAATGGACGAAAATTCGGTGGAAATTCGGTGATTGCTTTGTATTATCCGGAAGAAAAATTTGCTCGGGCAGATTACGCCGGCCAATAGTCCTTTTTTGCTTTGGCTTTTTTCTTTTTTCGGATTATGCGGTTAGTTTTGATGATGTCGTTTTTTTTTCCCAATTTCATGCATGTAATACTTGTCGCTCGGTCAGTTTTGATTGCAAAATATTGGAAGGATTCTTATCTTTTGAAAAAGAGTCAAGAGAAAGTTGTTGGGGATAAGGACAACCTGTTAGGGATCTTTTGGGTTTACTGAGGCTATCCTTGAAAATAATAATAACAAAAAAGTTCAAATTCTCGGGTATCAAAGGAAGGAGTGTTTTTGGTGGTTTCATTTTTTTTTTTTTTGAGGGCTTATGCCTTGTCTATGAAGTGATCCCAGGACACATTTCCTGGCTGATATCTTGCAGAATCCATTAGGTCGTGCCCGTAAGCAGCTTTTCGCTTATGTGTTAAATTTTTATTGGTACCATGTAGGCTGCGTTTAGACATTAAAAATTGTCTATATGGTCTTTCAAATGCAAATCAGAATGAAATATCTGTATAAGTAAACTAAATTCGAAATTTGTACAAGTGTTTATGTGTATTACGTCATTGTACGCACTTTGTTGTTACATTTTAGAACCCAAAAGCTTTTTCCTCGAAGGTTGGTGAATGGCAGAGGGAGTGTCAAAGAATATCCTATGACAAAGTTTTCCTCACGTTTTTTGGTCGATTTGCATCCACTTTGTGGAAAGGCACATGGCCTATACAATGTGTAAGGTTTTTATTGCTTGTCGTCGTGGTTCTTACTGCAGTCTACCAAGCGCACCAATTGTACACGTTTAGTGTGGCTAGTGTTTTCCCCATGAGCACCACACTGAAAACTTGAGAGTGATTCTCTCACTATTGGGAAAAGAGAAAAAGTCAGGTGGTCAAAGTTCTTGCCATAAGCTTGAAGAATCTTTAAGGAACATCAGTAACAATATCTCCTTGAAACACTCGTTTACATGCTACAGAATGGTACTAAAATGGAAAGCATATATGAATTTCACTCCTCTGATACTTTTAGGGTGTGTACATCTTATGTGCTACAGTAAATGTTATTTTCCAAAATTGAATGTTGCAACGGGAGAATCTTTTGCTGTATGTAGAAAGTGTAAATTTAGAGTATATTTACATCGTCCTGAAAGGATGGCCAATCGAACTTACTTTGTATTTGTGGGTCGACAAAATGCGGTTATGTGACACCCTACGCTTGACTGCGTATCTTGCTTCACAACCCATGGCGACGATTCCATCTAGTAATATGTCGTGTGTTATTGATCGCTCCCCACTGTGCAAAGCAAATGGACACGTTGCTTGTCTATAGATTGACCACAAATGCAACGGGGCTTGCCTAAAAGGGAAGGGTGCAGCAAGCAAAGTTGTAAGCGAAGCGCAATGGAAAATTGAGAAGAAGATAAACGGAGTGTAGTGAAAATTGGTGTAGCAACAAACCAAGCTCCAGCCCCATGCCCTGAACATGACAGGAGTCGACCCCGCGCTTCAGCCATAGGGAGCGCCTCAAGTAGGTCTTTGAATTTGACGATGGCTACATAACGACAATGTCTTGTTGCACTTGTGAGTGAATTTGATGAAGGTGGTAGAGGACGCGAGAACGCCTCGATCGGTTAAAGTGTTGGAGTGGACAATAACATCTATTGGAACGAGAACTAGCCCTTCTCGACGTGAGAGACCGTATGAGCTAGATTAGGAGTTTTGTCCATAAAAAACCTTGAATTAATAATAGGTTCCACCAAAGCCCAACTCCCAAGGTAAACGGTTGGCGCCAAAGTGGTTGTAAGACGCAAACCAAGACCCCCGCAAACAACTAATAAAGCAGGTTGTCAATAAGCGAGTAGTCCTTCCGGGCGATCAAAGATACCATGGATGACAAGATGTAGAATTCCAAAGAGGCGATCATCAAATTTGGAAAGGGATGAAAAGAAAGAAGAGTTTGGGGGTAAATTGCAAGCGAAGTACAATGGTTATTGTTCAAATGAACGAGTTAAAGTAGCAAACGCCACTTGTGAATCAGAAAGGGAAGGTTCTCACAACGAGAAAGGTTGTCCAACAAGGCGTCTTTAACAAACTCGGAAAAAAACAAGTGCTCCGATAGGGAACCTAAAGCCCTTATACACTTTTAAAAAGTGGAAATGTGGAATCTTGATTGGAGAGTGAAATCCATTGGTAGACCAGTAAGGCTCCATACGACACATCTAATGACTTAACGGAAAGGTGTATCTTAGAAAGGTACTCAACAAAACGGTGAAAGGCAAGAACTACTTCTTCCGACGGGCCAATGATATTAGTGTCGAAAACTACAGAAGAGAAAAAACAACTTCGACAAGGCGAGACCAATGCTCTCACGCTTCCAGGTGAGCGAGGGCAAATAAAAAGGCTCTTTAAAGGTCACCTTGACGAGTATCACTTATTTTTTCCAAAGTGGTAACGTCCCCCGATTGGGCCTGCAATTGAATAAAGTAAAGGGCTCGGTTTGGGTAAAAGTCACGAACAAAAGGAAAAGTTTGTTTAATAGGAGACGGCGCGTGTCGTAGCTCGCGGAAAATGGCACTTTGATTGACGTTGTTAAAGGCATTGGCAATGTCAACTTCGACAAGCACTTAGTCCGGATGCAATTCAAGAATCGCCCGTAAGCTGGGGACTACCGCCTCATAGCCTCCTCGCGTTGTGACACCAAATTGATGCAGGGAAAAAATGATCTTATAAACCCGGTTGAAGTTGTAATTCGAGAGGGTGTGACAATCCTCACAAGTTAGTCCGTACACGCAGATGCGTGGAAGATGATAAGGAAAAAGGGCGTGACGCTCGTCATTTATGAGTGGCCATATAAACTTAGGAGTGTGAAAAGTAAGATACTGAACCGAAATAAATCCTTAAACGAGTCGAAATGATCAACCCAGAGTATACGTGTCTTCTGGAAATCAGATGGCATTTATTCAAACTCGAACGCGCATCCTAAGCCTTGATTGGAGTAAGGGCGAAATTCCATCAGGAGATTTTGGTAATTGTACGGCCAACATTTATTATTATGGACGATGGTCCATTTTGTAGAGCTTGTAAACCACGTGTTTTAATTTGAGTGGTACCACGTAAGTTAAGATCGGTAATTGAAAATTGTCAAAGCTTTTTCACACAGACCAATTTTAATTTAAAATCTTCATCTGCCTACCATGTACTTGCGTACAAAGTCATCGTACGATAGAAATCCTGTACTCTTTGCAGACGCCTTGTCTTTTACACCAGCTCATTTTTTAGGGTTTTTTTTTTCGAAACGAGAATTGGGTTTCTACAAACACTCCCTTTTCTAATGGTTGCTTTTCAAGATGATGTCGATTGTACTCTGATTTTTACAAATTTATCGTACGAGGGAAGATTTAGTCTCCTTTGGCTTTTGTAGCCTTTAAATGTTTTTCTCTCGTTTTTTTTACCCTCTTAGTACCTCGACGGTTTTTCTAGAAAAAACAAAAACTTTCAAACATGGGCACACCCGTTAACCAATTGCAAGTAGTCTAAGCGACCTCTAATTCATGAAGTCGATTGGCCTTTCAAGTCCATCTTGTCGAAAAGGTTCCAAAAATTCAAAAATGTATTACCGCACAATAAATAGAAACGTTGAGCATCCACCATTGGCAAAAAATTGGAAAACTCTCATTTCATGCAAGTGACGTCGCCCGTTGTGTCCACGAGTAACGTCAATTCCACCAAAACATGTGATATGAATTTTTGAGCAAACAATGTTGACATTGGCGGACCATCACCAAAGGTTATTCCCTCCACAGAAGTGCCCTCGAAAATCAAAGTTTAACCGGTGGCAAGAGAATAAGAGGGAAAGGCACCGAAGACCGGGTGGCTGCAGTTTTTAAGAACCTCCGGTACAAGCAAACAGTCAGTATGCAGTACTCTTGGGGGTCAAAGAAAGGTGAGCTAGGAAAGAGATTGTCGGAAAAAGATGGCAGAGGGAAAACACATGTCCCAACAAGCACTCGTTAAGCCAAAAAAGTAGGGCCCTCTAGGACATCAACAAGTAGGGAGAGCCATGGGGAAAAAGGGACAGCTACACTATAGCTAGTTCAACCTTGAAATCCGAGAACTTGGAACTGGGAGGGGGGGAGCCCAAAATAAAACGTCATGAAAGAGAAGGATGGAACAGGTAAAAAGGATGCGGGGGGCATGGTAGGACATCCATCCATCATACAAGGAAGACAAAGTACTGCTCCTCGAATGAACACTCACCATTAGCAGCAAACGGGCATAACTAAATTTGAAATCGGGCGGTTTAAACTCTGCCCTTAACAAGAGAAACTTTTTGGATATTGCAGGGAAAAACGACCCTAGGATGCCGAGGGACTCTAGCTAGGGGGGGGTAGGTCGAGCATGCTAGAAATGCACCCAAGTGGGCTGATCACGCATGCGGAGGCTTTATTCCAAGGACATTTCCCCATGATGTTCAACAACCTTTGAGCATCTTAACCTGTTTCGGGCCTACAGGCAAACCAAGGAGGAAATAGTTGTGTATGAGGTACCGAGGGAGATGATGTAGGCGTAGGGCGCTTTGGACATCGCAAAATTCGATAAGTTAGCTCTAGATAAGTTATAATTTGGGTAAAGGATTTTGAGTGCCATGAACGCCATGATCCACTGAGGGGAAGATGAATAGGCCCTCTTCAAAACCATTGCCGCTGAACCAAAACCCATCCAACGAACCTCCATTGGTCTCCAAATTGGTTTACTTTCCAAAGGAACCTGATCTGATGATAGAAAAAAATCCAAACTCATAACGTGGTTTTACCCAAAAAATTTGGAAGCCATAGGGGGTTTTCTTTCCCAACTTTGTTCTTTTTCCCACCCTTATTAGTGAGTGTTAGAGCCTCGGGTATAGGAGCTTCGGGGCACCTTAGAGGTTCGAGGTTCTTTTAAGGTGGAGGCACGGCAAGAGATGACAGAGGAACTACACGCGTACACGTGGGATAGAAAGAGTTAATTGGAGAGGGGCAATAGAGAACAACAAAAAATTTGAGAGGAAGAAAAAGGAGTGAAGGCATAAACGGAAGGAGAAAGAGAGACCTCGAGAGAGGGAGGGAATAAGTGAGGGAAATACGGCTTACGGAAGTGAGAGAGAGGGAGAGAGAGAGAGACATCAAAAGTAGAAAGGGAAAGAAACCCTCTTAAGGGAGGAGAACCGGAGACCAAGTGCATGTCGAGTTGAAATGTAAATTGTCCTCTACAGGTAAATCATCAGGTTGCCAAATGGGGAATCGAAGTGAAGGGGAATTTAGCGACAAGCCTCTAAGGGAGATGACACAATCAAAGCCATGACAAAGCCTAAGAGAGATCAAGGGAGATGACATAAGCTCGGAAGGGAAAAAGAAGGCCCACAAGGGAAAATAAAAAATCCAAATAAGTCATGGTATATCGGGAGGGGGCCAGGGTCACTCTGAGGTAAAGCGAAGGCATGTTCCACGAAGATGGGGTCAGGCTGACTTCGGTCGTAAGAAATTAGGGAAAACTCCGCCAAGGGCTGGATAGATGTCACGCCTCATGACCACGGCTATCTAATTACGAGAACAACCACTGCATCCGCTGTAGAGAAGAAGAAGGTAAGTTCTGGTACGAACTGAATTGAGACGATCGTGAGCGCAAAGAGGTATGAATCGAACAAGACCGCCGAGAAATCCGAGCCGATAGAAGCGTTGACGAAGGATGAGTAATCGGTACAATATACGGATAGGGTTTATTGCGATCTTAGTAAAAACTACCACGGGAACCAGGAATTGACGCCAGTGCCACGGAAGAAACATCACCATGGTTATAAAGTACTAAGCGAGATGACGGTCGTACAACCTAACATCAAGAGGAACCTTAGTCCTATGAACAGAACAAAAGTCACAACGCACATCACATTAGGATGCGAGGTCATCTAGAAATCCTCCCAAGATCACCCCCCTCTGTGTATATAAGTCGACGCATTTGAATTTTGCTATCTTAGTAAAAACTAACACGGGCACCAAGAATTGACGCCAGTGCCATGGAAGAAACGTCACCATGGTTATCAAGCACTAAGCGAGATGACGATTCTACAACCCAACGCAAGAGGAACCACTCTTATGAGCAGCACAAAAAACACAACGCACATCATTTTAGAATCCGAGGTCTCCTATAATTCTTCCCAAGATCATCCACCTCTGTGCATATAAAGCGACCCATATGAAATGTAGCCACCTAGCTCTGATAACACCAGATCTGTTTGGGGATCTTGTTAAGATTGTAGAATCGAGGGATTATTGGACGATCCCGTTAAAGGGAATGATGAACCGACCAAGATTTGAACCTGGGACTTTCCACTTAAGTTGTGATTGTGCTAACTACTATGCCACCAACCCAAATATACTGATTGTTGAGTACTATTTTGTACTAGGTATTAGGTTTCTAGTGTAGGTTGTGTTAGGATTAGGTACTGAGCACTCATTTAGCGACGAGACATTCTCGTAGCTAAAGCAGCGACGACCAGCGACGAAGTAGTTTCGTCGCTAGACATTTGAAGTAACGTGGAAGTTGTTTGGTCATTTCATTTCGCGACGTAGTAGTTTCGTCGCTAGATATTTGAAGTGACGTGGAAATTGTCTGTTCGTTTCATTTCACTTAAGTTCTAGTCGTACCGTGTAGATCAAGTCGTTTAGTGGTTGACTTTCTTTGTTGGTCAAGTAGTTCAGGTTGACTACCCATTGTCGATTGCATAGTATTGTGACGTTTCGCCACGTTGACTCTTGTTTGTTCCTAGTGTACACATATATATTTGTTGAGACTTAGTAAGTGGTTTATCTTTTTGGAGGTGTAGTTTACTTTGGAGGCGTTGAATGATTAGAGAGTAAAGAAGCTTTGTACGTAAGTTGTTTTTAATATATTGAATTACGGAGGAATACACTCTTTGTGAGTATTTATTATGCAGTTTTGTTGCCGTGTTAAATTTCAGGCTGTACAACAAATCCGGGTATCCATCGTTGCATTTCATATACGTCAACAGATCTTACGTCTAAACATAATTGTAAACTCGTACAATAGAATGAGAATGAGTGGTATTGGATCCGACGACCTAATAACCGGTCTTATGATGTCGTGCCTACGGAAAGTTTTGTGGTAGAAAGGATAAGAGCCTTACGTTAGCACCACGTCCGTCAATAGGTCGCACATGTAAAGATTAAGCCACTTCGTGTGTGGTCAGGTTTAAAAATTCCTACTTATGATTCTTTGTTAGAACAAAGCTTGTCTTTAAAGTTTTTTTTCCATTATGCAAGCTTTATTTCCACGTCTTCATCTTTTCGCCGCTTTTATTTGTGCATTGGTTATGGGAATCGTTTGTTGGAAATTGTTGACGAGTAGATGCTCTAAGCACACACTTTATTGGCTATTAGATTCTAATGTAACAAAGAGAAAAAAAGAACTTGTCTTCTTTTTTTCTTCACTGAAAATGTGAGCTTTGTATGCGTAAAGCACAAGATGGACAAATGAAAAAGCTTTTTACGAACATCAGTCACTAACACATTTTGGTAAATACATGTCTTTCTCCGCTTGAGAGTGAAAATCCCACCTAGAGCTCTGGTACAAAAAGCTCACAATTATCGTCCAAAAGTCGATTGAGGGCTTCCAAATCGTCGGATGGTGCCACCACACTATTTATGGTAAGAATCAAAAAATGTGTTTATATCTCAGGTATTTTCTGCCATTTGAATAACCAATTAACCAGACCCACAATAATTAGATTAGCAGCAAAAACGAAAACCATTCCCAAGAAAGAAAATGAAAATTTGGTTCAACATTTTTCTTAATTTAGTAATTTCTAAACCAAATGAAGCTCGTATAAGTGTGGTGTGTGCTCGTTTTTAAATGATTAATCAGACACTTCTCCATCAAAGTAAGAAACTCTTGGACATTTTGGAACCCTGATGTGTAATGACCTCGGGTAAAGGCCCCCATATTGGACTAATACTTTTCAAGAACAACACCCGCTACAGTTAGGACTCCTTCTGAATGATCACCAATACTTTTATCATTTTGGAGAAATTCTTGAGCATAACACATCGGTTTTCCCTCCTACTTTTGGGAAAGGGTCCCAAATATTTATTAACCACTTGAAAAACATCCTTGTGATAAAGAGCTAACGATGGTCGATAGTGCCTTTTCTATCAAGAGACGTTTTTTTTAGGTCGGAACTTGAGCATGTTGGAACCACTCGGCTCACGTGTCCTCATTCTACACCACCAAAAATCGGCTGTCACTAAAGAGGTCGTCCTCTCTCGCCAAAAGCGGCCACAACGTTCATGAAGATTTGCCACCAAATTATCGCAATTTAAAACCACCTGACATTCATCATTAAGGTAGGTTCCCATGTGCACTCCTTTTTGTATGCGGTCATTCTTTGCTCTAATTTAACCTTAAATTCTCCAATTAGGGTATTCAAAACATTCTTAAACTTCAACGCATCCATCACCTCCAAATCCTCTAAGATTTATCTCCTCTTCGCCCCCAACAATACATTTCTGTGAACCTTTACATTGAAGACCGGTAAATCTAAAGACTTGTAATCCAAGGCATGGAGATCAAATATAAAAACTGTCGTCGCTGGTTTAACCAATCGCACCACGGCGTCTTGATCCTCGTCATGCAAGCCCCCACGACGTCTATTGTGGAGGAGTCCAGATTCTTGCTTATATCTTTTAGATTTCCATGAAATACCTTGGCCATGTGAACAATTTTGAATTCATATTCCTATTATTTTGGGGACCATCGAGTCAATTTTCTCGTAATTTTCCTGTTGCCCATGTTCCATTTCTAAGGCTGATAATTGGTAATCAGCCTGAACCAGCCTCCATTAATGTATGGCCAAAAATGTCGAATTGCCAGACGAAGGACAAAAGCTTACCATGGTACGTGTCCTATGATAACTTGACCTTATTATTACGCCTTGTCCCATAACATGCCAACTATTCTTGTATAACCACATCGTGTTGCGTTCTCTAATCGTTGTATAATAGGAATGAGCTTTGGTGCTCCATAATATTAGAACTGGGTGGGTTTTAAAAGATTCTTAAGAGATTTAAAAAAAGGTTGGTGCGTCTCTTCCCATGTTTTTTTTGCCTCATTTTAGAAGTCTGTTTAAAGGCTAAGCGTTGTTGTTGAATCCTAGATGAACTGTTGAAAAAAGGTATTTTATATTTCTATCTTTTGTCATTCTGTGGTGTTATTAAGTCCTCATACTTGTCGTAGTCACAGAGGACTCAAAGACAGCCATGGCTTAGGCAGACAGGGAGAGACAAACATGGCTGCCTTAGGCAGACAAGGAGACAGACTAAGGGAGCAAGAGATACATCCCCTTGTAAAAGATAGGCGGTCAGACCAGGATTTGATCTTAGGTCCTACAAGATGACTGCCGTACAGCGTAGCCGTCTGTCGTATCCGTTAGGTCTTGATGAAGCGTTACCACATGGGGTGTGATTCATATTTAAAGAAGTACCACTTGATATATTTAATGGATTATGGAACGGAATAAAAAACCAACGGGAACGCACGAAATACACGAAGAAATATTTAATTTGACGAACGAAATTAAATGTCAATTTCAGATCGGACGGCTCACAATGGAGCCGATGCACCAGAGTGGTCATTTGGCGGTTTATGGAGGCGACGTCATCGGATGACACGTGGCAAGCCATGAGTGGACAGCGGACATTACGAGGAGAGGAACCATGGCTCAGGAACTGACAGGTGTCAGCGGGACGGCCATGGTACTGTCAGCGGGATGGCCATGCCGTACCATGGCAGTACATGAAGTACAGCGACATCTGTACCTTCTTCTATTGTACAGTCATGTGATTGGTTAGGTACAGCAGTAGTAGGGGGTTCAGAGAGGGACTAGGATTTAGAACTTAGACATTTTGGAGGCGCCTCTCTCTAAGAGCCCTTTTGTATTTATAGCTGTAGTAGTAGGGGGTTCAAAGAGGGACTAGGATTTAGGACTTAGACATTTTGGAGGTGCCTCTCTCTAAGAGCCCTTTTGTATTTATAGCAGTAGTAGTAGGGGGTCCAAAGAGGGACTAGGATTTAGGACTTAGACATTTTGGAGGCACCTCTCTCTAAGAGCCATTTTGTATTTATAGGCAAACTTTGGCCAGCCATAACTTAGGGGAGCAAACTCAAAAATTCTTTTGGCGTCTGACTCAGGGAAGTCGGGCCCTCACAGCAGTGAGGTTGGCCAGAACACTTGTTTGACCGGGTGTCATTTATTTGTGGTGAAAGTCAAAAGAGCTAATTCTATCCTAGAGGCTTCATATAAAGTTGAAAATTTTGTGGGCCAATGGAGGTCACAGAATAACATGAACCTCTTGTAATACTGTCATGCCCATAAATTTCTAGAGGGTAAAAACGTTTTCCGGCATCAAGAGCACGTCCAACGGGGCAACCTTCAACAGATTGGGTCTCATCATTGCCTCATGGTGAAATAATGCAAACCTTGCCCACTCCAAAAATACATTTTCAACCTTGATAATCCTTTGGTGCATTGGCTCATTTTATTGGCATTCGTTTCCACTGTTGTTGGAGGTTGTGGCTAAATGTGGAGTGAGAGTAAGGGAACAAAGATAAAGAAGCACGAGATGGAAATTCAACGAGTTTTATCCCTACGCTCTGCTTTCATTTGGCTATTATCCATTTAGGTTTGGTCACACTTGGAGGGATGTAGTTGAGACAGTAGATGGTCTCCCGAAGAAAGATGTTAATGATCTTTAGTCAAAATTCTCCAAAAGATTGATACTGTAAAATCTGAGTAGGACCTCCCTTGTTGCATGAAGAGTGATTTGAAGGGCTAGTTTCACCTTTCATTGGGGTGAAAATAGCGGGTTAGCTCACTATCATTAATCTCTTTTAGACACTCAAAAAAATGGGCTAGATAATCTTTACTTCTAAGAGAACTTATGAGTTGTTTCTAATGTCTTGGGTCGACGGTAATGAGCCAACCCACCTATCGGACTAGCCCTTCCAAATACTAGAAATCCAATAATGTGGTGTTTTGGAGATTTAACAATATGAGTCTTCAGTAACCCACTTGAATATACCAGTCATCGTCCTAACCGAGTTCTTGAGAGTGTGACCAAACCATCCTCGAATAAAGGCCAAATACAAGCACAAGTGAGGAAAGTAATTGCATCTCCCGCTCCAACGCCTTGTATCCCAAAACCGATGGTTCATTGCCAATTAGTTCCCCTCGTCTCACTCCACAGTGAAACCTCAGCTTCCAACGACAGATATAAGAGAATGCAAATTCAAACACGTTAGTGTGGCCAAGGATTCTCAAAACAAGGAAGATTGCAATAGAGGTTGAAGTATTCTTTGGTTATGTGAGCTTAACCGTACAAATGACAAATAACTCCACTTGTTGGTGGCCCAATCCTTAGCTTTGTCTTACTATGACACAACTCTTTGTCTAACATGCCTCTAATTAGAGGCTCTTGTAAGTAATACCACATACTACCTTACTGCACAAGTAAGACCTCATGCAGGTGGATCCGCCGTTGAATCCGTGATAATCTATCCTAGGCTAAAACGTAATCTACGGTTCCTACAGCTGTTGCAATGCTTCCCAATTAGGACATATATAGTGAGTATGTACAAGAGATAACACATGGGATACCAAATGACAACATTTTGAAAGCGCCCCCTAGTATGTACAAGGAGGGGGCCCTTAAGAAGGTGTTCAAGTGGTCGCGCTTCCTAAACCATTATTTGCCTCTTGTCCAAGGGAGAGGCACCCAGTCGTCCTAAAACACTGGAGAGTCTTTAGAACTTCGTTCTAGTAACATTTGGTATTTCCATTCCCTCCTTCTTTTAGTTCCAAGAAAGGGCGGGAAACCTAGAGCCCTATAACCTTCGAGCGTTGCTCACTTGGTGTAATCGTAAGATTTAGTGATGACAAGGGTTCATGTGGGATTCTTAGCGTCTATTTATACATTCCGAAGTCCCTTGGACTTTGGTTCATGTTAGTACTAAGACCAGTGATGCCCTCGGGGATTACGTTATAGTCTTGGAATCTGAGGGAGCACATATGTCTCACTTTTGAGAGAGTTTGTTGGCGTACAAATTCCATGTGCCTCTCACCACCCCGCTGTGATCCGTTAAGTGGTCTTCTGCCGCGAGCTGTATAGAGACGGCGACCTTCATACCATACCCTTTTCCCTTGGTATCGCCTTATCACTTTCTGTTGTTCCTTGGTTTAAAATAGACCGCGGAAAACACCCAAAACTATTGCATCTTCGGCGATGAGTAATATAGTCCAATGAGGAATCATAAATGATTGACATCCTCTCTTTACATGTATTTATTAACCTTGTGACACATCATGAACTACACCTTAGGACTTTCATAAAAATGAGCTCAACATACATAAAACAATACATGATACACGAACCAAATATACAAAGCACTTCACAACATCAAGACACATAATATCTCTGAAAAACCCCTTATATTATCTCGAAGCAACAAAGCTATAATATCGACCATGTCCCTTATCTAAGTTCCTTACACTTGAAAACTTTGAAGTACTACATCTTTGGTCCCTACTTTTCGAGCAAGCATTGATTGTTGTTCAACAAGGCTCTCATAAATATTTACAATTGTGGGCCACCTAAATGTGACAAAACAACAAAAAAGAACAAATGCGCATCTTTGCTAATATGTCTAATTGGCACCTCCACGGTGATTCTCCTTATGGCAAGAGCTAGCCGGGTTGATTCCTCACACTACTCAAAGTCAACACTAATTTGTTTAGTATGTACAAAAACGTCCGTTTATATTAATTAGCATCGGACGGCCTGTTTATCACTAAGTTATTCGAACTTCCCACGTCCACCTAATTAGATATGTGCGGGTCATCTGATGACATGCACTATTCCGAGCACGCTGACATTTTTGCGTGTGTTTTGGTTTGCAATGCCGTACGCTAAATCATTGTCCCAAATAGTCCCTTTTAATACTTGCCGATTGTCCTCACGCCACATAACTGAGGTTTGGTACCGGCCATTGGTCGTAAAGAATATTATATATCGGATTGTTTTGACAAATCAATCCGTTGCGTACTTCTCAAAGCTTTGTACCGTCGCATTACATGTCGCGACACTCTTCGTATAAGATTGCGTCGTATCTCCACATCCGGATCGCTTCGCGATCCTCTAAGTAAGGGTCAAGTTTTATCAGTCAAAAAGTGGGGTAGTTTACAGTAATTCGCGACTATTCGTACCAAACCGTGTTGTCCATAGCCGTTTCTAGCCATGGATTCACCCTCGGAAGCACCACAGACTACCATATAACAAAACAAGCTGAAACTACAAACACAAATATTTTCTAGGCTATAAAAAAACCTCACAAAGTTTCAGACAAAAATAATAAACAGAGTGATCACATCATCTAGTCAAAGTTGCAGAAAAACAGTCTGCCAGAACTTTGATAAATCTGACAACTTCAGAATGAATTTACACACAGACAAGACACACAATAGGTCTGAAAATCTGTATCACTGTTAATAATACAAGGAGGAACACACATGCAAAATTTCAGATAATTCTGCCAACAGATCTGAGAGCAATCCTCAGATAAAATTACCAAAAATTTCCAAAACCAGATTTGGTATAGAAAAGTTCCTTAAGTTCAAAAATGACAAAGTCCTAGAAATATATACAGGAGTTCACTACTAAATGTACGGAGGCATACCAGCCGTACGCATTCTACCACCTACCTCTATTAATGTAAGTATACCCAAATAGTTCGAGGTATGTCAGAATAAGTAAATCTACACTATTAACTAATACACAAAAAGACAAACCACTGCAGTTTCAAATATTTACAAGTACACAATCTCACAAAATCGTATGTTGAGTCATGCTACGTCACTCAACGAGGTTCCTTGAATTTATTCAAAGAATCCGGATGCTCCGAAAATAATCATTGTGTGATTGACGCGATTCCGCGTGGTCACAAAATCCAAACGTAATCCACGTGAGTCGTCAAATATCTCGTGACGTCGCGAAGCGCATTCACGTCCACATGCCGAATAAGACGCTCCGTACTTGCGGCGTCCTTTTCAACATTTCGCCGTCCATTTCAATTAGGGTATTTTCGCATGTAACCGAAACTTAGTCTTGTTACTTTGTTTTTTAGCGAAGATTCTCCGTACAATGTTCAGAGCATTCGTATGTAAAGAAATGAAATCGTAACTTTAAATTGTGACGGATGTAGACGTGGGTGTAATTTGTGACGATTGTACACGAGTACAAAACTCGCGACAATCTATGACGTTTACAAAATAGAGACGGTTGTAGACGTCTGCCTACTTGTGACATTGTAGATGTTTAGGGTTTGTGACATTTTGACGTCACGCGTACTTATGATAGCGTCGACGTCACTAATTCCAAAACATTCCGCCATGGTTTCCCGATTTTGTTTTTTCGTCCGTTCTCACTCTACTTGCCATCAAATTAAGCTAAAAGACAGCCAAAACAAATAATTTTCATAGATCTTTCATTTGATACCTTTCTTGCCTTTTTTCATTGCAAGAATTGTGAGATAGACGCGTTAGGTGGAGAGGGAGAGAAAGAGAGGCGCTTTCACCATCTTCGCTTTTGCGAAATGGCGTCAGTTGGTCGAAACCCCCCTCCACGGGCCCTGTACGGAAAAAAGCGCACGGAAAAAAGTCACGCATAGGTTGGAAACGTGCAGTGGGTTTTTTTTTTGGTACTCCGCGGACAAAAATTGTCAAAAAATCTGACATGTGCGACAACATCTTCCTATTCGCTCTCCTTTTTGGACTATATTTAAAATCACCTCGCGAGGTGATTTGACGTAAAGTTTGAACGTGTGATGAAAGGACGCGAAAATGGGTCGAAATGCGCTAAACGACAAATTGCATCGCGCTAGTCGACAAACTTACGTACGTCTAAAGTTTCACTGTAATGTAACTTGTACGGTGCTAATTTCATTTTTTTGGTACGGCTGCGGATTTTCTCGTTTTTTTCTAAGTTATGAAGGAAAACGACACGAAATAACTGTAACTTTACCACATGCGAAAATACCCTTACTCATTCCGCGCCACTCAATTTCTATTTCGTACGTCCCAAAACAAAATATCTGTACGTTCACTCCCCCAATCCGCGAATCCATTCGAACATCCATAGTAAATTCATTTAAAAGATAGATGAAAGTAAATAAATTTGGTCTCGAGCTTTATGAAAGCGTACTTGTACGGACCGTACACTGGAAGTCTGTTTACATCTAGACGTATTCGACATTTTGACTGTTCGCACGTAAGAGACTTTCAAAGGAAAAGGTACATACATGTACGGACAGCTTGTTTGATTTGTTACCTTTAGCTGTGCTATCTTGGATTATAGGAAACAAAGAAAATTGTGGGACGACACAGTGTGGTCAAGTTTGTCGCTACGTTCAGCTTTTCTGCTACAGTCACAGAGGGCAGTTTCCTGCTTTCAAACAGATTGTCGACGCGTGTTTTGGCAATTTGGGTTGACCAATATGATCGCAATTCGTCAAGTGTTTTCTGTGGCGGCCGACGGACGTCAGGAGAGAAGCACGATCTTGCCGTACGATTGAAGCTTAAATGTAAATGGCGAAATAGTGTTGCGTATCGGTGAGTTTCCTATCGGCGGTAAGTCCATTAATCGATATATCGGGTTATTGTTATCGTTAAGGGTACGATGAATTTTTATATATTACGCTATCGGTAATTATAGCCCATAAATGACGATATATTAGCACTGATAACCAGAAACCACCAATAAGGCAATAACCGATGTTTCCGTCGAGGGTGGTGACGCTCAACCAAAGGGCAAAGGTCGCAAAAGTCAAAAATAATTACCCGAATCCGACATTTTTGTTTTTTTCAAAATTTGAACACCCGAAATCCGGCCGGGTTATGTCACGCTCCTAAATTGATACCCGATACCCGATACTCGTTTACGAAACCGAAACTCAATTTCTCGAGATTGCCCGTACCCGCCAGTACCAGAGGTCGCAAACGGTCAACCGAAACCGTGACCGACCGTTAACCGACCGCCCGCGCCGGATCCGGAACGGATTCGGTTGCCAAATTTTGGGGGTCGGGCGGTTACGGTCGGTTGACTCACCAAGAAAAAAAAACGGTCAGTTACGGTCGGTCAAACAAAAAACCAAAATAAATGAAAAAATTGTATTTTTTTTTTCCAACATTATTGTTCTTTGTACTTTTGGTATCGTGGAAGTACGTGGCATCATGATTAGCGTCGCAAATCTGACACGGTACTAACACTATTCATTTCGCGAATCTTACAAAAAGATAATCCAACATTCGTGTACTTTGTACTCTTTGGCATCGTGGAAGTACGTGACATCATGATTAGCGTCGCAAATCTGATACGGTACTGTAGTAAGCTATATATTTCGCAAATCTTGAGGAACGCGACAAAGCGTCGCAAATCTGACACTGTAGTCAGTATTCATTTCGCAAATCTTAGGCAACGCGATAAAGCGTCGCAAATCTAACACAGTACACCGCCAATCGCTATTAGCGTTGTGTACGCTAATCCCGTCCCTATTTTTTTTATTTTTATTCTCAAATAGAATTCTCCATGCTATTTATAAAAAAACCCTAATTCCTAATTAGAGTAATCGATTTCTTCGAAAATTTCCAAATTCCCAATTAGCGTAAACCACGCTAATTATTCGTATACGCTAAAGAAACTTCTACGCTAATAGCGATTGGCGGTGTAGTACACTATTCGTTTCGTAAATCTTAGGGAACGCGACAAAGCGTCGCAAATCTCACACGGTAGTAACACTATTCATTTCGCAAATCTTAGGGAACGCGACAAATCGTAATTATTGGCTAATTCCGTCGTACATTGATTAATTTTGTACTTTTTCGGTTACGGGCGGGCACGGTTAGTCGCGAAAAATCAAAATTCGGTTAATTTTTTTTTTCGTAAACGACGGTCGGTTAACGGTTAACAATTTTGGAGCGTGACAAAATTCGGTCGGGCGTCGGTTACTCAGATTTTGAAAAAAAAAAAACGGTCGGTTTCGGGTATGAAAATTTGTGACTTTTGCGACCTCTGGCCAGTACCCTTAGAGCATAATTTTAAAGTAGGTGAAAGTCGCCCATACAATATGCCTATTGTACGTAAATTTTACAATACTACCTTAAGACCCATATTGTATTGGCTGCAAAATGAAATAAAATAGTAACAGGGTTGAGTTGCACATCGATCGATACAGAATTAAATGCCATGTCTAAATTTTGAAAAACATTTGGACAAAAAAATATTTTTCTGTGAGTTTTGGGGTACTTTTTATGTAAACCGTCAGATTTGGACGATCGGAAGGTCGCTGATCAAAGTAGCGATCTAAGAAGATCACATGGAAAGCCCATAACACAACTTACGATAGGACTATCGTCAGATTCAAACGAACGGACGGTCGCTGATCAAAGTAGCGATCTAAGAAGATCACATGTAAAGCCCGTAACACAACTTACGCTAAAGGCGGCCTACTTTTGAACTATGCCTTAGAGGTACAATATTATAGGTATAGCTTCCTTATACCTTCCGCTATACCAAAAGTACAAAGTACAATAATGTTGAATAGTATGGACACTATAGTACTATAGTGGAACGTACCCACGAAACCTTCAATTCTTTTATATTTTTGCTTACCCGGCCGTACCCGAATTCGTTTTTTTTTTAAGTATCACCTGGCCAAATCCGGCCGGCCCCCAAAGTTTTGCTCCTGAATCTGTTCCGTCAGGTACGAATTGGGGTACCCGATTGCGACTGCCGAGGGGGGGGGGGTGTGTGTTGTTTAAAAAAAAAATGAAGTCGGATAACGGTAAATTCATTAACAAAAACTGAACAGTATGTAAATGACATACTGTAAGATGTAAGGACTGCTAAATATCGATTATCGGTAGGTGAATAAAGGGTACATATTGGTTATCGTTAAACGGCTAACAATACACAACAATACATTTGCGGGGTAGGGGTGACAAGGTATGAGAATGGGGCGGAGGTCACGATCGGTTTCCAAATCCGTACCCCATCCGTACTCAGCCGTCCGCGTCGGATCTGGAACGGATTCGGGTGCCAAATTTCGGGGGCCAGCCGGATTCGGCCGGGTGATTCAAAAAAAAAAAAAAATCGGGTATGGTCAGGTGTCCAAAAAACGAAATAAGTTCAAGGGTTTTTTAAGGTTTTTTAGAGTTTAGTAAATACGTACCACTGCAGTACATTACTGCAGTGCCAACATTAATGCACTTTGTGACCAGGAACGGATTCGGGCGCCAAATTTTGGAGACCGGCCAGATAACGACGGGTGTTAAAAAAAAATATAAGAAAAATTAGGGTCGGCGGGTAAGCCCGGTAAAAAAAAAATGTCAGATTCAGATAGTTGAAATTTTGACTTTTATGACCTCTTGAATTAGAACTTCATATTCAATTAGGGGCAACATTGTCAGACACTCTTAGCACAGTTTATCATGCTTGATGCAAATTTGGCCTCGACTGGTATGTACGCAAAATTTGAGTTTTGAAGGTTTGAAGAAGAAGCGACTGTCGCCTACCGTATCGGAAAGCAATCTGGATTTTAATGTATCTAAGTGTTGGTACGCGACCAGCTATATCGGTGGCCATTGTGTGTAAATATTCTCAATCGCCCAAGGAATCCCATTGGGAGGCTGTGGCGCGTGTATTAAGGTTTTTCCCTAGGGTTTTTAAGAGTTTTTTTAGTGGTTTTCATACCAGACCAAGCCATACTATTTACAATCCGCAATTAGAAGTAAAAAAATGGGAGAGTAAGTGAAAAAGGTAAAATTGTCATTTCAATTTTTTATTCACGAGAATGTCGATTCAATGTGATAGATTGATGTTCGATTTGAGTGCTTAGACTGTTTGGGCATTTTCCGTGATAAACATTGAGTTGAAATCGATCATATCACACTCCAACTGTTTTCACATCCATTTTCCACAGTGTTTTGCTAATAGCGAAGGTATTTGTTCCGAAGGTGTTCAAGTGAAGGGCATTTCTGCAAAAGGGCGAAGAATTTCATTTCTGACAATTAAATTTGCACATGTGTCTTTTTGACGACATTTCCAAGACAAGACTTTCAAAAACAAACAAATTGCTGATGGGTTACAAACTCTTCAAAGCAAGACAAAGATAAAACTGAACAAGCAAAATACCAATCGCAAGAAAAACTCCGGCATGTTTCCAGATTATATTTCGAAACAATTTTAAACTCGAAATCAGCAGCACAATAAATTCCGTTCCAACAAACGCTCACTCAACAAATCAAACAGTTTAAACTATATTTGAAATACATCAGCGCAACTTTTTGCGACATACCTCCTTCACTAAACCTCTGAATTGTCAACCTATTAAGACGTTTCCAACACTATATCCACACTACATCATGGTAAGACCTATGAATCAGTTATAAACATAAATCTTTCCAAAGTAGATGAAACTAATTTACACACCACACGACAGAAGAAGCTGAACCTATTTCAAACTAACTTGAATACCAACAACCTAAAAAGGAATATCAAGAAGTTCCTTGCATCCCCTAGTACCAAGAGCAACTCTACACAACTTCGACTATAATTCTGGAAGTCGATCCTACATAAGCAGAATACTGGAAATCAGTCGACAAAACATCGTTTACAATATAATCTTCCCTTGTCCCATCCAAAAATCCGTTTCCACTCTCACCATCAGCCGCAATTGGTTTCAGAGAGGAAGTAGAAATTTCAGAAAATTCTTCCGCCCTTCTCTCATGAGTTTCACGATAAGTTTGCCCCAAAACACCGTGGATAGAATTGGTGTGCTGACAAAAGAAAAAGAAAGATACCCAAAGTCAAAAAATACAACAAAAATAGAAAATAGACATTTCTACAAGAAAGAAAACAAACAGGAATCAAGACCCAATACAAGTAAAGCCAATAACAAAACATATGAGCTGGGAAACCGCTCTGACGTTGAATACTTTGTGGAATTCCTGATTCAATTTCTCATTTTCGAAATTCTCCCAAAATACTTCGGACAGCAAGTTTCCCCCTTCCTACCTTGAGAGAGTTGAAAGCCACACTGATGTGGACGTAAGTCTCCTCAGGTGTCTGCAACAGAGGATTGGCCACATGCAGGCGAACATCCATGTTCAAAAGATCCGAAATCTGTACAGAGTAAAAGTCAACGTCATAAGGACCCTCCTTCTCATATCCCTCCAATCCGAATGTCAACCCTCCTGCCAGCTCAGCCTCCTCTCCCACTGCCATTTTGGGCAGAGCCTCTCCATCCAGTTCCGCCCTCTCCAGATAACCCTCCCCTCGGTTTGTCTCGCTCCCGGATCTCGCTACGAGACGAAGCTTGTGCTCAACTCCCTCAAAGGTCCACACTATTCCCAACTGACGGATCCATGTACGGATTATTGTTTTTAGTGCGATTCCGGGAAATCATTTCGTGCAGCGTCTAGTACGATTTCATCGGTACTTCGAAATCGTATCACCACATCATCATTTACAGTGGAACACCAAATCATGTGTCAGACAGACGTGTAGACGTTCCCACGATGTATTATTGCTTGTTGGCTTGTACACGTGGCATCTGGTCATTTGACCGCCACTTAGTTGCCTTTGTTTGCATTAGAATAAACAGCATAGGACAAGCAGCAAGAGCTATCACTCACAGACAAATTAGGCTTGGCAGCTTTCAGCATTCAGAATCAGTGTATTACTGGACATTGTCCCTTTTGATTACAATTGTATTCCTTCTATCATAATGGAATCTACTTTCTGAACGGCTATCTATTCTATGCCTTGCTACATGTGAATGCTATCACTCTCTCACTTCAAACTTGTCTTTTCTACCTTCGTGATTTATTGAGTTCGTCGCTTCTGCGAATCTTGTTAACTGATCTGGTATACGTGGTCCTAGGAACTCTCCTAGTTACCCGAAATGTCTGATCAAGGTCAACAGGTCATGGGCCCGCTAGGCGCCCTTGATAAGTTCGAAGGTTCAAATTATCAGTTATGGAGATGTAGGGCCGAGGCCGCCCTTGAGGAGAGGAACTGCTTGGGAATCGTTACTCGAGCAGAGACGCGTCCAATTCCTGCGGACGCAAACAGTGTGAAAGATGATGAGACAAAGGCGATGAAAGATTGGGACTTGCGGGAGATCCGAGCCAAAAATTGCTTGATTCGTGGGCTGGCAGACATTCAACTGAGAAATGTGACGAGACTCAAAACTTCTGCAGAGATTTGGGAATCCCTAGAGGCGACACACAAACTCTCAGGCATGACAGCAAGAATCAAACTTGGTAAGACACTCATGACGACTATCTACCAAGATGGCACATCTATGGAGGCTTACACCTCCCACTATGCCAACCTCTTGGCTGAAGCCGACGCTGTTGGCTTTACACTCCCCATTGACACCAAAATCACCCTTCTCATGCTTTCTCTCCTTATCGAGTATAAACCCATACTCACTTGGTTGGATCAGAAAGAAGTATCCACATGGAAGTGGAACGAAGTTGTCGAGGCACTCCTGAAGGATGAGTTTAACACAAAAATCATGACGAATCGCGATATGAACTCCGAAGGCTCCGCATTTGCGTCTGGGAGCAGAACAAACAATAGAGACAGAAGGGGCAGTCAGAACCGCGACAAGAAGGATGATAGAAAGTGTTTTTACTGTGACAAAGCAGGTCACTTCATCTCAGTTTGCAGGAAATATGCACAAGACAAGCAAAATGGAAAAGTGGATGAGTCTAAACTGAAAAGGGGGAGAGGGAAAGGGAAGGAGATAGTGAGCTCACAGGCGATGATGGCATCGTCCCTTGCAGTCGGCTCCAACGATTGGATGATAGACACAGGCGCATCGGAGCACATGAGCTATCGACGCGAGTGGTTCACTAACTTCAAGCAAACAACTCCATCTCGTATTTTCATGGGGGACAATCACTCCACACTCGCAACAGGATCTGGAGACATAGAGATAGAGGCGTTAGTAGACGGAAAGCTAACATTTCGGACAATCAAAAATGTTTTGTACGTTCCAGATTTTAAGAGGAATCTCTACTCTATCCCTCAAGCGGAGGATAGCGGCATCATACCAGTATGGCAAAAAGGAGGAAAGATAAAATTGATGCGGGAGGGACTAACAATCGCAGAGGGCGAACGCATGGCAGATCGAACATACCGTCTCAAGTGCAGTCCGAGGTTGAAATCGATAGCACTCGCCGCAAGATCCACGCTCCAGACCACAAACTCATCAACAGCTGCAGAGGAGGACACAAGGACCAACACCAATGAAAAAGTGATCACTGAAACTAAGATTCAAAATCTATCAAACCAATTTTTGTGGCATTGCAGATTTAGTCACTTGCACACGGAGGGGATGAGGAAAATGGTCAAAGGGAACATGGCACATGGGATCAGCCTATCATCCGTGAAAGACTCACCTGAACCATGTCACGGTTGCGAGATGGGAAAATCCCATCGACTCCCATTCCCACAAGCAGGTGCACAGAGAGCTAGCCGACCACTCAAGGTTGTGCACTCCGACGTTTGGGGACCCGCGAAAGTCCCATCTTGCAGCGGCAAAAAGTACATGGTTACATTCATTGATGACTTCACCAGGATGACACACATGTTCTTACTCACTCACAAAAGCGAAGTGTTTACTCACTTCAAAGCATACAAGGCAGCAGTGGAGAAGAAACACGGCACATCAATCACGTGCTTACGAAGTGACAGAGGTGGAGAGTACCTTTCAAATGAATTTAAGGATTTCCTCACAGCCGAGGGAATCGAACACCGCATGACGGCACCAGCAACACCCGAACAGAACGGTGTCGCAGAGAGAATGAACCGTACACTTCTCGAGATGACAAGAAGCATGATGGTAGTCCACAATACTAAGCCACAGTATTGGGGGGAAGCCATGAACACCGCGGTGTTCCTGCGCAACAGATGTCCCACCCGAGCATTGAGCAACTCCACACCATTTGAACAGTGGCACGGGTTCAGGCCGAACCTATCCCACCTGAAAGTGTTCGGGAGCAGAGCCTACGTGTTTAACCACAACAACAAAGGAGGAAAAACTGGCACCAAAGGCAATTGAGGGGACATTCTTGGGGTACGACGAGCACAGCAAAGCATACAGAGTGCTAAAGAACAGCACTAAGACAATCATCATCAGCAGAGATGTAAGATTCGGCGAAAAACCACAGTTTGACAGCAGTGGGAGTAAACGAGGAGGTGAGACATTCACCTTTGATGAACAAGTGAAACCGATGTCCCTCAACCCATCGAACATTCCGCCAAGAGATGTTGATTCAGAGGAGGAGGACACAGATGATCACCCTCCAGAACCGAAGACTCCCGAAAAGGTGCAATCACAACCAGGAGCAGAGTCAGAAGGTGACCCCACCACACCTGCAGAGGAGATCACTGCATCAACAAAGAGAGATGAAGTTGAGAAAGCAGCGGAAGCAGTGGTGGAAAAGGGGAAGAAGAAAAACTCGACAACAACCCCAATCGATAGACCGAGCCGGGTCAGAAACCCACCTAACAAGTTTGGTGAGTGGTTGGAGACGTCAAAGGCTCCCAGGAAAAAGTTTGCTGGGATGGCACAGGTTGAGGAACCATCGAACCTCAAAAGCGCTCTTGCAAGTGAAGACTCCGACAAGTGGAAAGCTGCCGCCAATGAGGAGATGGCCTCCATTCTCAAGAATGGCACATGGCATTAGAGGACCTGCCAGATGGGAGAAAACCAATCGGGAGTAAGTGGACTTTTAAGATAAAAAGAAACCAAGACGGAACAATTGAACGTTACAAAGCAAGGTTGGTCGCTAAGGGGTACACTCAGAAGGAGGGCATAGACCACAAGGAGACATTCGCACCGGTCGTGAAATTTACCTCAGTACGGGCACTCCTTGCCCTCGCCGCCATCCTCGACTTGGAAGTTGAACAGATGGATGTAAAAACTGCCTTCCTCCACGGAGAGCTCGAGGAGGAACTTTACATGACCTAGCCGGAAGGGTATGAGGACCCGATGAACCCCCATAAGGTTTGCAAACTCTCAAAGGCCCTTTACGGCCTTAAGCAATCTCCCAGATTATGGAACATTAAGATAGATGAATATCTGCAAGGAGAGGGATTTGTAAAGATTCAGTCAGATCACTCAGTGTACTACCACCCAGAGAGCAAGATAATCATAGCAATCTATGTAGACGATCTGATGATACTAGGAAAAACAAAAGAGGAGATAGCAAAAGTTAAATAGATGTTATCGCAAGCCTTCGAGATGAAAGATCTAGGTGAGCTTAAATATGTACTTGGCATTGAAGTGGTCAGAGATAGAGAGAACAGAGCGATTCATCTCAGTCAAAGAAAGTACATAGGGGAGCTTCTTACCAGATTTCGACTTCAAGATGCAAACGGCATCTCCTCACCTCTAGAGCAAGGGGAGAAATTTACCGAAGATCTAGAGATTCAGGATGAGCCAGTTGAGGCTCCATACCGTGAAGCAGTGGGAGCACTCATCTATGCGATGAATTGCACCCGTCCGGACATCGCCGCCGCCATTGGAATCCTCAGCCGATTCCTAAACAAGCCAGGGAAACAACACTGGTCAGCAGCAAAAAGAGTACTCAGATACCTCAAGGAGACAATCGACTACACTCTAACCCTTGGAGGGACTCAGGAAAGCATCAAAATTCATGCATTCACAGACTCTGACTGGGGAGGGGATGTTTCAAGCAGAAAATCAACCACAGGTTACCTGGTAAACATTGGCGATGGAAGCGTTAGCTGGAGCAGTAAACTCCAGAAAACAGTGGCATTATCAACCATGGAGGCGGAGTACATGGCGGCCGCCGCCACAGTGAAGGAGGTCTTATGGCTCAGGGCATTTCTGAACGAGCTAGGGTTCACACAGAAAACTAAGACCACTATTTATACGGACAGCCAGAGTTGTTTGGCTCTGATCAAAAATCCTATAAATCATCCTAAGGCCAAGCACATTGATATGCGGTACCATTTCATTAGGGACACTTCAATTGCTGAGGCCGTGGTATTCGAATACATGCCAGGCAAGGAGAATGCAGCCGACATGCTAACAAAGGCTATTGGAAAAGAAAAATTGCTACTCTGTGCAGGAAAATCAGGACTCTCTAAGGCGAAAGGAGTAATCCCTAAGGAGGAAGGAGAGGAACCTAATCTCAACGCATCAAAGGAAAGCAAGAAAAGGAAAATAAGAGGAGTAGGAGGCGCAAGCGCCTAAAGTACTTGAAGTTTTTTCCGAACCTGGTCCTTTGGCAGGACCACTGTCGCTCTGCAGCGACGCGATTGGAGGACGACTCTCCAACATTGGATTTCGATGTACGAGGCTGCATCTGCACGTTGGCAGCCGCCGCATACGCTTTGGAATTTCTCGATCGAATCAGAGCGTCACAGGTGTTCCGTTAATTTGAAACGGTCCTGAATGTAAACGTGGCATTTTATTTACGCCACAGGTGTCAAAGCTAATTTTAACTGGTCCTGTAAGGACGACATTTTGGAAGCAACGGCGAAACTTACACATTTTTTTAAGTGACGTCAATCCAACAAACATTACAGGTGTACGGCGGAGATTTTATTTGTTCGCCATCGCAATATTCCGAAGTGGACCGCGGATAACTTCTACGAATGTTCGCAGTCAAACCAAGTCTCAGTCAACGGAAGCTACATATCGCCGCAGAATCGAGTGGGAGTATTGTTTTTAGTGCGATTCCGGGCGATCATTTCGTGCAGCGTCTAGTACGATTTCATCGGTACTTCGAAATCGTATCGCCACATCATCATTTACAGTGGAACACCAAATCATGTGTCAGACAGACGTGTAGACGTTCCCACGATGTATTATTGCTTGTTGGCTTGTACACGTGGCATCTGGTCATTTGACCGCCACCTAGTTGCCTTTGTTTGCATTAGAATAAATAGCATAGGACAAGCAGCAAGAATTATCATTCACAGACAAATTAAGCTTGGCAGTTTTAGCATTCAGAATCAGCTTATTATTGGACATTGTCCTGTCATTACATTTGTATTCCTTTGGATTATAATGGAATCTCTTTGCTGAACATCTATCTATTTATGCCTTGCTACATGTGAATGCCCTTACTCTTCCCACCTTCATCTCTGTCTATTTCTACCTCTGTGACTTATCAAGTTCGTCGCTTCTGCGAATCTTGTTAATCTGATCTGGTGCACGTGGTCATAGGAATCTTCCTAGTTACTCGAAATGTCTGATCAAGGTCAACACTTGGTTAAAGAGAATACCATTGAGCTTCAAAGCAGAGGAAAGAGTGGCCAATCTTTGGCCACCGGAACAAATTAGAGAGATGAAGAGACCAAAAAACCATGTAGAAGTATTGGTGGAGGAGGAAGAGGAGTTTAACCGGATGGATCCGAACCTCGGCCACCAAAAAGACTTTGCCATTTTAGTAAGAACCCGAGTCATTACATGGAAGAGTGCACCAAGCTAACGGAGCAGAGGATTAGGGAGAAAAAATCTGGTGTATCTTCCGGAAAGAATAAGGCACTCTTAACTACAGAGGTGAATGGAGAGTTTGGAGAGGAGGAGATCTCAAAAGAAGAGAACGGAGAGCCTTTTCTCAAAGGAAAAACTAGAGAAAAAGGAAATACTAAGTGTAATTTTGTGACCTCCATTGGTACACAAGATGTCCAACTTATATGAAGCTTGTAGGATAATATTTGCACATTTTACTTTGGCAAAGAGTAAGTGCCACCTTAGCATGCAAAAACTCTGACCGACTACACCCTTATATAGCGTGGACTTCTCGAGTCCGCAACAAATACAATCACTAAATTTGCTTTCGTGAGCATTAAGTTATGGTTGTTCAAAGACAACAAATTTATACAGATGGCCTTTGGGAGAGAGGGCTTTCAAAAAATTATAAGTTCAAAGAACCTTCTCATACACTACATAATTTATATAAAAAGTACGGTAGCTGTCGTACTTTATGTACAGAATTATGCGACACCACTCTCAATCTGCCACGTGGCAAAAATGTCGTTGCCGTTCTGTCTCTTTCTTCTCTATCATCCTATAGGATGGTGCCACGTGTCAGTTTTCCTCCACTTTGGCGAAGTGTTGCCAAAATAGTCTTTTGGGTATGCCGGTACTCACGCATGTCGTTCGTTCGTTATTCGGCAATCAATGCTGGTCGTTTGACTCTAAAGGCGCGCCGAATAATCTTTGTTCACCGTTGAATTTCTACGGTCGTCTTTCTGTGTTGACAATTGAAATTTTGGCTCCTCTGCGAGCTCTCTATCGCGACGTCATTTGATTTCATTCGTTGAAATTAAATGTCGTTTCGTTCATTTTGTGCGATACATTATTTCGTGCGGTACAATATTCTTCCATGTTCATTTCGTAAGGCGCTAAATGAAATGTGTCGCCGCATTATTCTTTATATCTTTATCAAAAACAATATGTACATCGATTCATCAAGACCTATTCGATAAAACGTACGGTTGTCATCCGGGAGGTCACAGGATCAAATCCTTGTCCTGACAACCTATCTTTTTGTAAAAGATATGTCTTTTGCTTGTCTTCTCATCTGCCTGAGGCACCCATGGCTGCTTGCAAGTTCTCAGTGACTATGACAAGTATAAGAATTGTAGAATGACCATAGACTGACTAAAGAGAAAGGTTATAAAATACCTTTTTTCAACACTCCCCTTGTTTTTTAGTCTATCTGTTTTTTTAGTCCACACTTTTCCCTACAAAATATCAATTTGGGAGAAGGAACAGGCTTAGTAATCATATCTGCTATCATTTCTCTATCTGGTCTATATTCCAAACTAATTGTCATATTCTCAACCTTCTCTCTAACAAAGCTCAAACGAATATCCATATGCTTTGCTTTTAAGTGATGTTTAGGGTATGCTGCAATTGCAATCGCAACTTGATTATCACAAAATTTCTTTTGCACTCCATTCTTCATACATCCAAGTTCTTGAAACAAATATTTCACCCACATTAAATCTTTCACAGCCGAACAAGAGGCCATATACTCAACCTCCATGGTGGACTGAGCAATCACCTTTTGTTGTTTGCTACTCCAACAGCAAGCTCCATTCCCAACATACAACACATACCCAGAAGTACACCTCCTCATCGGAGCATCCCCATAACTGGCATCACTCCAATTGGTGATGTCAGTATTCTCCTCTCCCAAATGAAACCACAAATCTCTCATTCCTATCAAATATTGCATGACCCTTTTTGCCGCTGCCTAATCTTTCTTCCGAAGACCATTTAGACTCCTACTTAATAACCCTATAGTTGTTGCTATATCAGGACGACTACAGTTCATAAAATATATCAAACTACCGACAACCTGTCTGTATGGAATAGTTTGCATAAACTTGCTTACCTGAGGTCCTCACTCATTATCCAAGATGAAGACTCCCTCTTTTGAGCTCCCCTCATTTCCTTTCTTTAAATCCATTGGAGTCGTAGAACTATTTGCTTTATCCATTTAAAATTTTTCAAGCATATTTCCTATTGCTTCCTTTTGAGTTAGTCTTATTGTTTTCTTCTCTATATCCCTCTACATCTGAATTCCCAAAATATACTTTATCTCCCCTAAGTCTTTCATTTTAAATCTACTCTTTAGATCCTTTTTCAATCTTTTAATTTTCTCCATTGATTTACTCAATACAAGCAAGTCATCAACATAGATGGCAATAAAAATTATACCTTACTCATCCTCAAAGAGATAGATAAAATGATCCAAACTGATTTATGTTGAATTATTAGAGTTTTAAAGTATTTTCTAGGTTTGAATAGTTTAGTGGAAATAGAAAAAAAAAACCATAGGCAGTCTGCCTCCACCTCTCCCCCCTATCCCTTTAACTTATCATAGTCACTGAAGGAGAGAGAGGGTGTGTGAGCCAAGGCTGCCTTGGCACCTTTGGCAGGGCAAAAGAAGTGACATAAGTCACTTCTCCCAAAAAGGTTGAGTCCGCCAGGACTCGAACCTCCGACCAGCAGGGCGAGGCGCATCCGTTCGCCTTAGTCGATTTGTTGTTTAAGTTCGTTAAAGTACATGGGATATGATAAGTATTTAAATATGTCAGAGTTCACTAATCCGATTTACGCAACTACGGATTAGTAACATAGAAATGAGTCGGATTATAGTGCGAACGTGAAACCGCATGAAACAAATTTATTGGACATTGATTTTCAACGGCTAGCATTCAAAGCCGTTTTGGATCCGACGGCGCGCATTATTGCCGAGATCATGGAATGGGTGCTTTGGCGGTTTTAGGGCGTGTCATGACCTTGCACCACGTGGCAAGATAACATTGTAAAGCAGGAATCCCGGAGAGCATGAGAGCAAGTTTGGAAAAGACAGGCGTCCACTCAATGGCCGAGTCGTACACATACAGTACAGAAAGTACACCGGCCACATTACCTTTCTGTACTTTACAATTCTTTGATTGGTTCGTTCATTAGTAGATAGGGGTTGTGAGAGGGGTTTAGGACTTAGGAGATTTAGATGGTAACCGCCTCTCTCCCAATGTGCTTGTATATATTTTGGCATCTTTGCCAATTAACAACAAATTGCCTGGTTAAGCGTTTTCAGTGATTTCTTTTGCTACAAACTCAAGGGAGTCCAGAATGCACAAGGGTGCAGTCAGGTTGCTTGTTTGCATACTTGGGGATCTATGATTCTAGCTGAAGAAGGGTTAGTCAAAAACTATCTAGAGGCTTCCCGAATTCTGTAGTCCAATGGGGGACACAAAATTGTTGGTTATGGGCTCACCCTCTAGAGTGCCCATCTTTAACGGATTTGGGTTCATTTGTTGGGAAGCCATGATGGTAGGGACTTTGTGTGAAAAACGATACTGGGGTATTGTTAGTGGACAAGTGAACCGTCCATCTCAAGGAATTCCACTAGGGTTGAGTGGAGTGAGGATTTTTGTTGCAGTATTTGCTCCAACGGAGGAGGTAGACAGCGGGGACAACAGTGTGTCCGAAAAGGGGAAAGGGAAGGAGACACCTATTGCTCCTATCGCCACGGCACCCGAACAGGCGGCCGTGTAGACTGTAAAAAACGATATTCAAATGTGGGAGTACGCAAACATGGTTGCCAGACACTTCATTCTGAGGCATCTTACTCAAGCTTTGGCAACCTCCCATCTCCACATCTTTAAGGCTGAGGAGTTGTGGGAGACCTTAGTGGAGACATATACAGCCGGTACCATTCAGGAGCTCCATTTGGCCGAGCAACGGATAAAGGAGTATACTTACAAAGGGGGGAAAATGCTAGACTATTGTAATGACCTCTCTTCTTTGTATATAGAGATGGAGAGTGTAGGGTGGACCGGTACAATGAAGATGAAAGTCAACACTCTCATCATGAAGCTGCCTAATGAGTTTGAGAACAAACTGTATCGAGTGCAGGAAATGGATGACAGCTTGTGGAAGTGGAACACACTGGTCCTGATGATAGTTGCGAAGGAGAACACTATCGAAATTCGGAGAGGAGGAAAGAGCGTTCAAGCTCTAGCTGCGAGAACGGACCGGTGGGGTAAGGATTCGAGGAAGCCATACGAAAACTTCAAGGAAGAGAAAGATCAGACTTGAGGACCAAGGCCTCCAAAGGGCCTTTGTCATTATTGCAAATACCGGGACAATTCATAGCCGATTTCACCAAGTTGTCGGAGCTGAGGCTCCAAGAAAACCGTGGAGGAGTTTCTTCCGGGGGAAAGAAGAAGGCACTTGTGGTCACACAAGTGTAAAGGGAGACCGAAGAGGATAAGTCATCTGAGAAGGAGGACGGAGAGCTTCTCCTTGACAAGAATTTGGAGGAGAAGGAGATTCCTCGAAAGCAAAGTGTGCTTTCAGATGCCATTTGGGAACCTCCACTGGAACGGTGCATTTTGGATTCAGGTGTATCCATGCATATGTGTTGTGACAAACACCACTTTAAGAAACTAAGAATGATCCCTACTGTAGAGATAGAGCACGAGGATAGGAGAGTAGTTACTACAGGTCTAGTGTGATCGGTAGATCTGAAAGTCTTAGTAAAGGGTAAGACTTATATACTCACTTTCTCAGATGTACTTTATATCCCTAAGTTGAGGAAAAAAGTTGTCTCTACTTCTGTATTATATGATAAAGAGTTTGATACCTTCACTAGAAAGAGAGTCTTTATATCTAAGTATGGGGATGAAGTTTACTTCATAGTAGATAATGGTAGCCAAGGAATGTTTAGGCCTAACCTGAGTAATGAAAAGAATAATGCTTACTTTGTTGGTGTAATACTATGTTGTTTAATATGTTGTTGTCATAGCGGTCAAGAGAGTTAAAGTCCTTGCCTGCTTGGGTGGTAGTTATTTTGTGAGAAAGAGAGGCACGTAAATTTATCATATAAGCTTTAAGTAAGTTGCATATTCTGTGCACCAATGGAGGTTACAGAATTACAACGTACATGATTGTACCAATTCACCCTCACTTGTGTCAATATTTGACGGTCAATTTGTTGACTACACCGTAAATCACTATTAGTGTTGAGAACACAAATTAAGAGCCCCTAAATTTTGAGAATCTAACATAAACTTTTATTTCTATAATTATTTTACGTTAGCATTCGTATAGTTTAATTATTCTCAAGTACACTGAATAAGAATCAAACAAAATATTCTCATTTCGTATTAAAATTCTACTTCTTTCGTACAAAAAAAATGACAAATAGGTGTTTGTCATTAACAAAAGAAGCACACACAAATTTCATTCCCAGTAATCAAGTCAAGGAAAAAACACGTGAATTTAATGTCGATTATGTTGACACATGTATACACTATCGAATATGGAAATATGTATACAAATTAGTGTTGAATGTAAAAACTAATGCTAGTTTTTGTTGGCGCTATGTCCTTGAAACCTTAACAAAGTCAATAACATTATTTTGATAGTAACTCCAATAATATAGTTATAATGATATCAATTCACAGTGTACCTTTCACATCGTAAAATTCTCATCAACCGGTTGGATTTTTGCTAAGGCTATGGACGTCGGCCAACACAAGAAAGTAACAACCAACGCAGTTGGCCAAATGGTAAAGTAAACAAATTATACCGTCCGCATGTACATAAAGTTGTGCGCGCAAACTACTCCCTTAACCAATTTAATTAGTGAACTGTAAACGTGAACAAATGGACACATGAACGCGTTAGTGTAATCGTTTTGTTTTACGTAAGCGTTTTTTTTTCTTTCTTGGACCCTTTTGTACCTTGATGTTTTTTTCCATCGCACTTTTTGAAATAATATTTCTCTTTTGTTTCTAACGTTTGCAATCCACCGTTTTATGTTACAAGTAAGGTTTTGTGGGAACATGCAATAAGCGGTTATTCAAAGAGAGGCAAACTTACTAAAATTTTCACCGTCATCACGTTTTTTTATAAAGGGTTAAATTGCTATTATGTAGAAAGTAAACCAAAAAAAATGACATTTATAAGGCAAGATTTGATTTTTTACATTGATGTAAAAAATAAAACGCATGTAAGTAGTTTTTTCTTACGAGTAACCAAATTTTAAACAAGTTATCTCTTTATAAGGCATGATTCCAAATAAGTTATAAAAGTAAATATTTATTTATTAAAATGAAGCAATTTGTTTCAAAATTATGTTGATATTTGTTTTTAATTCATTTAAAAACCCATTTATGTAGTTTGATGCTAAGCTCTAAAAATATGTGAAATTCATTTGGTTCGATATTTGTCGAAATCGTGGGAAATAGTATATTAAGGATTGTTCTCAATTATACCTTTTAGTATGGAGATTATGTAAATTAATGAGTTTTTAACTACAATAAAATAGTACATCATAGTTTTTTTTTCAATTCGTCTAAACTAAACCCTAAGTGGAGATGATTATGTTCTTATGATGGCCGAATCTAAATTTGTAGACTATAGTTATAAATGAGTTACTTATTTTATACGTTTTATACCCAAGCTATAGAAAATTGTTAAAGCGAGGATGAAACCTTTTCTAGGTGAAAAAAAAAACAATATCAAATTTAAAAATCACGGAGCTAACGTTAGAAATATAACATCATACACACAATTGGATAAAGTTGCTCAAACAATTTTATTTTCTACATTTCATCGGACGAAAACAAATGTGTAAGGTTAACCTGTAGACTAAAAGAAAAAAAAAATACCATTTCAAAATCGCAGAAGGAAATTTAATTACGAAATTTGTTATTTTTTGTAAAAAAACAATGCAAAATTGGAAATTAGTTTGGTTATTACAAAACAACGTTTTTAATATGATTAATAAGATGGGAAAAAAACCCACAATTTAAAAAAAAAGGTGTGTGGATACATTCAGTTGTAAAGGGTAGACAAACAGTGTTATAAACTACATAAATGGGGTTCGCACGATTGTTTGTAAAATGTTATGATTTAGCTTAAAAATGTTTCTTTAGGGCAGTTCCATCTCAATTGTACGGAGGTGAACAAAATTCACCTAGGGTTTAGATCTCATCATACAATTTTCCTTCGGGAGCTGTGAGCACTACGAAGATTGTTTATAAATTTGACATTTAAATTTCGGTTCACGCTATTTGCAAACAATTAGCTGTTGAAATAAACCATAGAAATTGACAAGCTCGTAAGAAAATTCTGTTGTTCTGAGACAACTGCTGGCACTGAAGATGAAGAAGATGCAGCAGTAGTCATCGTAGAACAAATCAAGAGAGGAAGCTTCCACAAATACCGATGGCTGAACAGCAACTTTGACAGACTATGAAAAACGCTCCAATGGTCCTGAAAATTTACCACAGTGTAGATATCATACAAAAGAACACACACACAAAATTTCAATCAATTCCGCTCACAGACCTGTGAGATATGCAGAGATGAAATTACATAAAACTGAGTGTAGAGTTTTCATATCATTTGTTCCTAAAAAAAAATCAAATTCACTAAGTCCTACTTCTATACACCGAAACTACACTAAGCTGTACGGAGGCATTCCAGCCGTACATCTAACATTCTATCACAAATATTTACACCGAAGTTCAGACAACGTAAAGTGATAATGATCTAGTCACGCCTCGTCACTATTTGTTGGCGGCGGCTGTCAACGGTCCGATTAGAGGATTTGGCACCGTAGAACTGACTTCACGAAGTCCCGTGGTCTAGGCGAATTTCCGTACGTCCACGGAGGACATACTCACGCATTCTCCCAAGTGACGACGCGTGTCCCAAGTGTGAATGAACCGTGAACTCCCAACTTCACTGTCACACTAATTCTGGTAAGTACTGCACCGAACTCAACCAAAAATAACTTAAGTCCTGAACAGCTCTCTCTCCCTCACAAGCTTTCTAAAAACAACAAATTCAACTTGTGGTTATTTATATTACACAAGTATCGTTTACATTGTTCACAACGCTAAGTAATCCAATCAGAATGTGATAGTCTTAGCCAGATCACAAACCCTTCAACTGATAGTCTTAGCCGAAACACAAACCCTTCAACTGTGGATGTTATGGGGGGGTTGTATAATACACATCGCATAACCCTTACATATGGTAAAACCCTGAACATATTGGTTAGGCTCCCCAATACGATGTCAAATATTTATAATATCTCATTTCAATGTATCACTTAAACTATGCAATATGAAGAGAAACAATAACGGGGCTAGCAAGAGGGATATATGGGAAGATTTGGAAGTTATTAATGCTTTTGAAATAAATGAAGTAACAAACAACCTTATTAGAGAGGTAAAGTCAAGATTAAACAACAAATAACTAGTTAGAAACAAAAAAGACGTATTTTGACGAGGATCTTCCTAATTAGAGAAAAACGAGCGGTACGAAAGCCATAAAAAAAGGTCTTCCAATTATGTTCAATAATTAATGAGTCAATATAGGCAAAAAATGACCGCCACTGTGGTTACCCCTCATTGTTTTGTTGATGCAGATTGATCTAAATTGGATAGAAGAGACATGTTTGGCATAAAATAAAGTGGAGTTGTCCTTTGAGAAATTGCAGCGACACTCACCTTCCACTAGTAAAATGCTTGTTAAATGGTCATTACATTTGATTTTTCCTCGCTCCACTAATCAGAGGGCAATCATTATGTCATTAATGGGAGTTGATTGCTCTTGGCGGAATGACGTCTTAATGCAGTAGAGTGGGTAGTGAAGGAACATGACCTTGAAGAGGACGTAGGGTAATAGAATATTTGTTTCCACTAAACTACCAAGTATTGCAAATTTTGTCGAGGCATCTTTTTTGCAAATAAACGATATTTAATTGTCTTCGAATGAAACCCTACTCTTCCCAAGGCAAACTAATCTGACACCAAGGTGATATTATATATGGATAAAAAAGTTATATTGGATAAACTCAAGTTGGAAAATGCTAAGATTTTGGAGAGAGAGATATCACTATTTATATGTAGTTTGTAGGCACCTCAACTTTGGGATACGTTGTGGTACACTCAAAAGAGATGCGGAAATTCTGTGCCTTCGCAAAGTCATCTCATGGTTAGGGACTTTCTGCAACTCTGAGACCTCCAATGGCCCTCAGAGTAGGCAGCTCACTCGAATCCCCTAAGATAACCCTGACCCTTTTGATTTTCCACAAGAATAAGTGCCACCGCGATAGATAAAAACTTTGACCAACTTCACCCCTTTGAAGAAAAGACTCTCTTGAGTCGATAGCAAAAAGAATCTCTGAATTTGCTCCCCTGAGCAGTAAGTTATCAAGGGTCACAGTTGACCTTTTGTACATGAGCTCTATAGGAGAGAGGGGGCTACCTACCAAATTTTCTAAGTCCTACATCCCTCTCTAAACCCTACTAATACAGTACGGCTCCAATCACTAGACTGTGTCATACATAAAGGTACAGGTGTCGAAGTACTTTATGTACGGCCATCGTACGACATGTCTGAAATGTTGACGCATACCATATCCAAATTAATTCCCATATTCCCTGGAGATGCTGCAAGCCAATGACATCGTGCCACGTGGCGTTTGATGTGGCGCTGACCAAAAAGCGCCAAAGCACCTATTCTGCGATCTCGGCGCCTATCGTGGGCATTAGATTAAAACCGACATTTGATTATAGCCGTCAAAAATCAATGCGCGGTATTTGTTTCGCCGTTGAAACAAATGCGCGGTATTCATTTCGCAAAGTACTCTACACCGTACGTATGTTTTAACCGTGTCTACATCACATGTTTGTTTCCGCCGTTAAATGAATTTATGAAATCGTATATCTTTAAATATTTATCAATCCCTATATGTCTCATCATTGATCCTAGACTATAGGATAAAGCTACCGGCTATCTCTGACTTGACGGACGGTAGGTACCAGGATCAAATCCTGGATCTGTCAAGTATACTTTGGTAAACCTACAAAAATCTACCGCCATTCTCTCTATCTCTAAATAGCATAGGCAACCATGGCTCTAGCCCCCTCTTTAACCTTCATTGACTGCGACAAGTGTGGGAGCTGATGAGAGGAGTTAGAGGCAGACTGCTTTGACTTATTTTCTGCATTTTTTTTTAAACCTAGAAAATACTAGAAAAACCATTAATTTCTACACTCTCTTTATTTTCTAGTCACTCTTTAATTTCAGACCACACTTCTCCCTACAGAAAATTAGCTTAGGGGAAGGCATAGGTTTGGTCATCATATCTGCTATCATCTCGCTATCAAGTTTGTACTCTAAACTGAATATTTTTTCTTTTGCCTTCTCTCTAACAAAGTTGAGTCAAATGTCCATGTGTTTGGCTTTAAAATCATGTTTAGGATTGGCAGCAATAGCGATTGCTGCCTGATTATCACAAAAAAAATTATGCACACCACTCTTAAGGTGCCCAAGCTCACCATGTAAAAACTTGACCCACATCAATTCTTTTACTGCAGACAAGAGGCCATATACTCATTATTCTCCCCACCCAAATGCAACCATAGATCCCTAGTTCCTATCACTTGACCCACATCAATTCTTTTACTGCAGAGCAAGAGGCCATATACTCATTATTCTCCCCACCCAAATGCAACCATAGATCCCTAGTTCCTATCAAATATCTAAAAAATCTCTTAGCTGTCTTCAATCTCTCTTAGTGGGAGCATTTAGACTTCTACTCACCACTCCTACAGTTGCAGCTAAATCCAGCCGTGTACAATTCATACAATAGATTAGGCTTCCCACTACTTGCCTGTAAGGAATAGTCTGTATGAAATTTTGTTCTTCAAAACCTAATTTATCGTCTAAGATTATGACTCCTTTTTCCACACTCCCCTCACTTGCGTTCTTTAACTCCATTGGAGTTGTACAACTATTAGCCTTATCCATCTCAAACTTTTCCAACATGTTCCCTATTGCTTCTTTTTGAGTTAGTCTTAAAATCTTTCTTTCTCGGTCTCTTTCTACTTGAATTCCAAAAATATATCTTGCCTCCCCCACATTCTTCATCTCAAATCTCCCCGTAAGATTGGTTTTCAATTTACTAATTTTGTCCATTGATTTACTTAAAAAAAACAAATCATCAACATAAATTGCAATAAAAATAACACCTTCCTCATTTTCAAAAACATAGAATGAGTGATCTGAGCTGATCCGAATATATCCCAGACTGGTAAGAAAATCATCAAGCTTCTTATTCCACTGTCAATGCGGCTGTTTCAAACCATATAGAGATTTAATCAGCCGACATTCCTTACTCTCCTCTCCTTGCTCCTCAAATCCTTCGAGTTATCGCATGAAGATCTCCTCTTCTAATTCTCCATGCAAAAAGGTTGTCTTGATGTCCATCTGGTGCACCAACATGTCTTCCACTACTAGCTGAGAAATGTGCGAACAAAGAGAAATTTGACGACCGAGGCAAAGTTTACCTCGTAGTCGATAACCTCTTTCTGTGTAAATCCTTTTGCCACTAATCGGGTCTTGTAGCGCCTAATGGTGTTATCTCGGTTCAGTTTTAATTTGAACACCCACTTACAACCGATTGGTTTTCGGTTAGGTGGACAATCCACCAGCTCCCAAGTTTTGGGTGCCATAATCGAGGCTATCTCCTCATTGATGGTTTTCTTCTACCGGTTCCTTTCTGGAGAATTCATCGCCTCTCTATAAGTCTGAGGTTCATCCGGATGAGATAGTTTTGTTACCTTGTTATTAACCAATTTTTCTTGCAACCTTTTGCTAGTTCTTCTTCCTCCCTCAAAATTTGTGGCCGGAATAGATGGTTTCCAAGGTTTCTTTGAAACAATCTCGACTTCTCCCTTGTCCCTTGATTTTGAAACAATTTCAACCACGTCTTCCGCTTTGGGTAGAGTTGTCACTAGAGTTTTCGCGACCGATTCCTTCACTGTCTGATTTGTACGTGCAAGAATGTCAAGCTCAAAGTCATCAGATATTTCTGACTCAAAGCTGATTTTTACAGACTTTGTATACTTGAAGGGATCCACAGACTTTCCTTCATCCATAAATACTAGATGTTTTCCTAAGATTATATCTTCCCTTTTTAGATCATAAACTTTGTATCCTTTTACATCCTCATCATATCCAAATAAGTACCCGGTTTTCCTTTAGGATCTAGCTTCCAATTAGACCGATCTTTATCTAGGCTGAACACTTGACTGCCGAAAACCTTTAAGTGAGATATGTTTGGTCTCCGACCAGTTCATCTCTCATAAGGTGTTTGGCCTTTTACCGCTGGAGTAAGAACTTTATTTTTGATGTAATAAGCACAGTTCATTGCTTCGGCCCAAAACCTTTATCCTATCTTCTTATCCAACAACATACTTCTAGCACTATCACTTAGTGTCCTATTTAATCTTTCAGCCACCCCATTCTGTTTCGGGTTTTTCTAAAACTGTCTTTTGGTGTTGGACTCCATCTTCCCTTATAAAATCCTCAAACTGGTTTGAGGTATAATCTCAACCATTGTCACTCCTTCCTCTATTGATTGGGGTTTTCTTGGAGTTTTTCACTCCATGCTTTATATTGTCCAAAACATTCCTGAGCCTTTGACTTATTTTTCAAAAAATACACCCAAGAATACCGAGACAATCATTCGTGATAGTCATCATAAATTTCTTCCCCTCGGGTGAGGGCACTTTGGCCGGTCCCCAAATATCTGTGTTTACTAAATCTAGAAACATTTTTCCCTTATAGGTGGTAGTTTTTGGGAAGTGTAACATGTGTGCTTTACCTTGAGCATTTCCACTACCATCACTTAGATTCTCACTCTCACCAAACTAAATCTCTTCCACTACTCTCATCATTTTCATCTATCTTAATTGATCTAGATTCACATGCCCAAGCTTCTTATGCCACAACATTATATCATGAACACCAAAATAATTTGGTTGTTTTTGTCATTGCTTAAAATCAGCCTAAACATCCCTTGGTTACCTTTTTCAGCAGTGAAATAAACTTCCTCCTCAAATCTAGCAAGAAAGACTCCTTTCCTAGTGCTAGTATCAAAACCCTTATCATCTAATACAGATGTAGAGATGAGGTTTTTATTCAGCTCCGGAATAAATAATAGAGCGGAGAATGAAACTATGGATGTCTTTCCTTCTACTAACACTTTCAGATCTACCAATCCTATAAGAGTAGTAGTGACTATCCTCTCATCCCGGTACTCTATCTCTACGGTGGGAATCTTTTTTATCTTAGTGAATTGGTGTTTATCCTTACACATGTACATGGAGGCACCAAAATCTACAATCTAGCCTGCTTAACCTTTCAATCCACCGAAAGCACTTTCCTGCTTTCTTAGAATTTCAACCTTATTTTTCGCCTCCAACTCCTCATCTAAAAGCAGCTCATCGTCCTCGTCCTCGGAATCCGCCTCATGTACCTGTGTCACAAGGGCCTTTTTCTTTCCTCTCGTGGGTCCAGCGGTCTGCCCCTCCTTTAACCGAAGCTCGGTTAGCTTAGTACACTCTACCATATAGTGTTCGGTTTCTTGCAAAAATGACACAACCATTTTGAGACCCTCGGTCCGGATTCAATGGATTGAGATTTCTATCCTCCTCCTCCATAGTTTCCCACTGATTTTCTAGGATCCTTGCTCCTCCTATCAGTTCCAGTTGCCAAAGCTTATCAACTTTTGCCTCCCCTTCGGATCTTAATTGTATTCTCTCGGACGAGAATCATCCCTACCACAGAATTCCAGATCCACCTGGAATTCGACATATCTTGCAAACGGTTGACTACGTTTTCATAGTCATCAGGTAACTTCATAAGCATACAGTTAACTTTTTTTTTTTTTGTTTCTACTTGACCAACACTCTCTAGTTCCATGGAAAGGGTTGCAAACTCTTTACAAAAAACTAGCATTTTTCCCCATTTGTATAAATATGCATCTATCTTTTGATCAATCCATTGTTGTTGCTGAAGAGTACCACTCCGGTACATCTCTATGAGGGCAATCCATAGATCAAATGCCATTTCCACCTGCAAATGAGGAGATGCAAGTCCTTGAGTAAGATGGCGGAGAATGAAGTGTTTTGCCGCCATATTGTTGTAGTTTCAAGTATCAACATCATTCTCCTCATTCCTCGGAATTGGTGACATGAACGCTGAACAAGTTGCGATAGGTGTCGCTATCGGTGTAACTGTCTCCTTATCTTTTCCTTTTTTCATCACAATGCTCTCCCTCGTCCTCCGAGACATCTGGTGGAGTTAGATAAGCTTTTTTGGTAAACTTGCTTCCACCAAACCTTGGAGGAATGGCTGAACTGGATGGACGCCTCACTCGTCCACTTATTATCCTTTAAAACCTCTTTTCACATAGAGCTCCTGTTATCATACTTTCCCAACACATGAAGCCTGTTAATTAAATATGGGTACCTTAGATGGGGGGCCCATAACCTACAACTCTAAGACCTCCATTGGCCCTCAAAGTACGTAGCTCACTCGAAGTCCATAGGATAACCCTAACCCCTTTGATTTTTCACATAAATAAGTATCACCCTGACAAATAAAAACCCCAACCAACTTCAACCCTATCAAGACAAGACTCCTCGAGTCGATAGCAAAAAGAATCTCTGAATTTGCTTCCCTGAGCAGTTAGTTATAAAGGGTCAAAGTTGACCTTTTATATGGGAGCTCTCTAGGAGAGAGAGGGGTACCTACCAAGTTTTCTAAGTCCTACATCCCTCTCTAAACCCTTTAGTACTTAATGTTTTGAAAAGTCAGTTTCGTGCATATGAGATAGTTTGTGTGTAACTGCTAATTGGATTTATTATGGAGGTTTGAATAGATTCACAGATTGGGGGAGCGAACCTATTAATATAACTGAAGTAGCGTAAAAGACTCATTGACTGGTGTGAACAAACAGTGACAAATAGACAACGGATCGCAAAGCGATCCAATGTGAAATAAATAGAATGTTGAAATAGGCGCCGCCGGTACGGCGCAGCTGCGACGCAGACACAACAACGCAGCTACGGATTATTTTTGATAAATATGCGCCGCCGGTATGGAGCAGCTGCGACGTAGACACGACAACGCAGCTGCAGATAATATTACTAGTATAGGTTCTGAGTAATGATGATTGCACGATGGTAGCTTAGTGAGTAGCTTGGTTCTTGACATACAAAGATTGCGGAGATGTCGGTGTAAATATCCTGAACAACATTAGTTTGTCTTTTGGCTAATTAGTTTATTAGTGTAAATCTGTTCAGTCTGACATACCTTGAACTATTCGGGTATACTTACAATAGTTTAGGTAGATGGTAGATATCGTACGGCTGGTATGCCTCCGTACATTCAGTAGTGAACTCTTTGAGTAAAACTTGTAGGACTTAGAATATTTTGAGCATCCCAGTCATGTTTATCAAAGCAATGGCAAACTGTTTTCTGCATTTTTGACCTGTTGGTGTGATCACTCTGTTTGGTGGTTTCATGTGAAACTTTGTGGACTTATTTTATGATATATAATCTATATGTGTGTGAAGTTTCATTCTATTTCAGTATCTCTGTAAGATTCTGTGAGTAGTCTAAGTGGTAAGTTTGTGAAGCTGTCAGCTATTTTTGTGAAACTCTAGAGTTTATATCTTCTATATTTCCTGGTGGATTTGGCTCTTACTTTGAGAGCTTACAGTGTCTAAATTATAATTGTTATTGGTGCAGTTTGAGGGGATTTTGTTTATTGTGGAGTAATCTGTGCTGTCTGAAACACAGCTGTTTGAGGGGTAGTTTGTGGTGCTTCCGAGATCAATCCATGGCTGAAATAGGCTATGGACAACACTACTACCCAAACACCAAACTGTGTCGTACATAAAGGTACAGGTGCCGAAGTACTTTATGTACGGCCATTGTATGGCATGGTTGAAATGTCTACACATGCCCTATCCGGATTAGTTCCCATATTCTCCGGGAATGCCGTAAGCCAATGACATCGTGCCACGTGGCGCTTGACGTGGCGCTTGACGTGGCGCTGACCGAAAAATGCCAAAGCACCTATTCTGCGATCTTGGCGCCTATCGTGGTCGTTCGATAAAACCGGCATTTGATTATAGCCGTCGAAAGTCAATGAGCGGTATTTGTTTCGGCGTCGAAACAAATACGCGGTATTCATTTCGCGAAGTACTGTACGGCGTACGTATGTTTTAAATATGTCTATGTCACATGTTTTTTCGGGCCGTTAAATGAATTTATGAAATCGTACATCTTTAAATATTTATCAAACCCTATTTGTCTCAGCAGTGGTCCTAGACTATAAGATAAAGCTACCGGCTCTCTCTGACTTGACGGAAGGTAGGTACCAAGATCAAATCCTGGGTCCGTCAAGAATATATTGATAAACCTACCAAAATCTATCGCCTGTCTAGCTATCTCTATATAGCATAGGCAACCATGGATCTAGCTCCCTCTTTAACCTTTAGTCACTGCCTCAAGTGTGGGAGCTGAAGAGAGGAGTTAGAGGCAGACTGCCTCGGCGTCTTTTCTGCATTTTATTTTAGATCTAGAAAAATTTAAAAAAACCATTAATTTTTATACTTTCTATACACGATGAGACAATAATATAATTCTTAGACATTTCGAAAGACAAAGTGATTACGAGAGTGGTAAAGGTAACCTAGACGGATGTTATCATCCTGTTGGGCATTGATGATTAGGATACAAACTAAAAATAGATCAATGCGCTTTCTTCCCATTTTAAGGGATTAGATGACAAGGCTTTTTTTTGCAATTAAATAGGTGTCAAAATTTGTAGAGTGCTCTCGAAAGCAATTATGTGTGTCCTTTAAAGGGCCCCCAAAAGTTTTGGGTTGCGTATAGTGTTGGGTGAGCTAGGCATGATTTTTGCATCCGGGGGAATGAACTAGTCGACGAAACACCAAAAGTCGTTGATGTTCTGTGTGTTGATTTTTGTGTATTTTCTAGGTCTGTTATAGGATAGAAAAAAGGCAGAGGCGGTCTACCTCTAACTCCCTTCTCCAAGCCCCCACACTTGTTTTTCTCACTAAACGTTGGATAGGGAGTTAGAGTCATGGTTGCGTAGGTCGTCTAGAGAGACAAGAGTAGAAACTGGTAGATTTACCAAAAAAGGGTTAAACAAACATAGGATTTGATCCTGGTGCATAGCGTCCGTGAAACACCCGGTAGCCGTTAGTTTTATCCGTTAAGTCTAGGACTAATGTTGAGATATATAGGGTTTGATAGATATATAAACATATACGAGTAGGATATTTCGTTTAACTAATAAGTAGCACGATAGAAGAAAGAACTAGTTGTGTACAATAGTACCGCACGAAATAAATGTTGCGAACATTTATTTCCACGGCTAAAATTTCAATCCAAACTTTATCGAACGGCCGTGATAGGAACCGATATCGCGGAAAGGGCATTTTAGCGTTTTTCGGAAGCCGCCACTACGGATAACACGTGGCAGCATCGTACGGGTTTACGGAATCTCCGGAGAGCAAGACAACAAATCCACATGTGACAAATGTCATTGTTTTGGCCATGTAGTACAATTACCGTACATATTACTCTGGTACTTGTACTTTTGTACGGTACATTCCTATGATTGGTCCGTACTTTAGTAGAAGGGGTTTTAGACAGGAAATAGGTCTTAGAATTTTTCCGGTAGATAGCCACCTTTGTGAGAGAGCACCTTGTATAAAAGGCTAATTTGGAGCAACCATAACAATCAACTCAGTTGACCTTTTTCAGTGATTTTTTTTGCTGCCGACTCAAAGGGGTCTCGCCTACACAAGGTTGTAGTTGGTCAGAGTGTTTTCTTGCCAGTGTGGCTGCATTTCTAAGGGAAATTCAAAGTGGGGAATGTTTCCAAAATTCATATTCTAACTTTGCATTATGTGGGGGAACTGAGCACTTAGAAAGTCTTCTTTCACAAAGGGGAAGCTATATTGGGGTTTTGATTGTCAAAGGGTCAGTCATTTGGGTTTGTATCAACTTAAAGTCGGCACTATTTAGATAAGCTTCTTTGGATCTCCAAATTCTGTAAGGGAATAGACCCTATAGAATTTGAGGTTATTCGGAGTTTACGATGAAGGGATTGTTTTTCTAAAAGCACTTATGGGGAATTGTTTCAGGACAAGTGAGGTTTCCGCCACCGCGCTTTGGAGGAACTCACTGCGGAGAATCATATGGGGCTTCCTAGAAAACCAACCGGTGTTCAGATGCAATAGAAGGTGAAGGGAAAATAATTGCCATAGAAGAGGGAAAAAAGGAGAAGGATAAAGGGACACCTATGGTGAGGGGAGCTAAGCTCTCGGCTACGGTCCCACTTGTAGGGGTTATAACTGAAATTGAAGAAACTGACAGTAGAATTTGGGAGTATAAAAACACTTTAGCAAAACATCTCATACTTAGAAATGTGTCTTAGTCCATAGCTATCACTCTTTTAAATCTAACCAAGTCTTTAAGAATCTGGGAAACACTAAGTCAAATATATAAGTGTGAGACAATGTAGAGGCAACAGATAGTAAAACAGGATGTAAAGGCCTATGTTTATAAAGAAAGTAGCATGATAAAGTTTTGTAATGATATTTTTGCGTTATATGTTGAGCTTGCTTGTGCGGGATATGTAGAATCTGAGTTGAGAATCTTTAACACACTAATCATGAAACTCCCAGATGAGTACGCAAACATCATTAACCGTATTCAGGAAATGGATGGCTACTCATGGACTTGGAGCATTACTGTTGTTCTTTGGTCTAAAATAGACCGCATAAGCGACCCAAACTATCATGCAAGAAGCTAAGCAAAAATAGGTCGACGAACAATCATATGAAATGCATCCTCCATATGCGTACACAGACGCAACAAACAACATTTAGGGTTTCATGGAATAATCAACATAAATAAACCCTATGACAACATCTAAGGTTTGATGGAATAATCGACATAAACAAACCCTTAGACAAATGCATAAACAATGCATATGAAACATATATAAAATAACATAAATAAATAATAACACACAAATGCATCACACATAAACAAAAGTATAATCAAATAATCATTATATCATTCAAAGTGTATGACCTAATCGACAACCCTATAATACTACATCTTTGGTCCCCACTTTACTAACCAGCATTGATTGTTAATTCCTAACAAAGCTCATTCCTATATATACACTTGTGAGCTGTCAATGAATCACTAAGTGTCAAAATAACCAACATACATTACGTAACTGTCATTAAGTCCTATTTAACCATAATAGACCATCACTTAAGAATAAATTAATCTTAAGCGTACACCTGAAAGTCAAACAATCGTAAGCGTACACTTGTCTACAAGTACAACATCGTACACACACAAATTAAACTATCGAAAACCCTAATTGATCACTTAAATAAAAATGTCATAATCAATACTAAATTAATAATACACATAAGACAAAATAATGTTGTATCAAATATTTATACCGACGCGTCCGCAAAACACGCGTCATAAGCGACAACTCGCTTAGTCACTAGTAGATAGATCCACGTAGTGAACCGACATCGTACACAAAATCTCACAAAATCTTATGCTGACTCATGCTGAGTCACTCAACGAAACTCCTCAAATTTTGTCAAACAATCTGGAACGTCCAAAAATAAATATCGTGTGATTGACGCGATTTCGCGTCACCACTACATAAAAAATCTCGGCGGCCTATATCCGCCGTCCGTCGCTCTTAATCAGCACCCTTGATGTCGCGCCGCGTGGTCATAAAAAACCACTTGTCGAAACCTCGTCAAACCATCCGAAATTGTCCGTACCGCAATTTTGTTCCTCGTCATAAATGCGCCTGCCAAAAATAAGTACACCTGTCCCCAAAAAGATTCTATATACCGGCGGCGTCCCTTTTATATATCCCACGTGTCGCATTATGTACTTTACGTGCGACGTACCATTTTATCTTCGTCGATTATCTCACGTCGGATTGCTTCGCGATCCGCCGTCCATTTCCTCTCACATTTCTCGCCACTCAATTACTCCATTAATTTTACGTGTACATTTAATTCCCCAATCCATAAATCCTTTCGAACCTCCACAATATACCGCGTAAATGCGTACGCACGAAACATCGCGTAAGCACGAAACGATGTGTTCGCACGAAACTAACTTTTCAAAAACAGCAATTACTATGGGGATAATTCTTGTGAGGGAAAGCACTTTGGAGCTTCGTATGGAAAGTGAGAGGTTGAATGCACTAACAGCTGGTGGTCACTGGCGGAAACGTGATGAGAGGAACGGCGATGACGAGCGGAAGCGTGATGAGAGGATTGATGGCGACAGGCGGAAGCGTGATGAGAGGAAGAAAGACAAAGGTAAACCTTATCAGAACTTCGGTGGAAAGAGAGGGAGAGGAAAAGAAAATAAGCTTTGAAAAAAGGGGTTTGTTTCTTTTGTAAGGAACTAGGACACTATATGGAGGAGTGTCCTTGTTTCAAAGAAATTAAAGGTTGGAATGTGAATGAGGAGGAAGAAGGGGAAGAGGAGAAAGAGGATGAAGATTTTTTGGAGCTTCTTCACATCGGTAATAAGGGGAACAGAGAAAAACACATAAAAATTCCATAAAAGCAACAGTGTGCTTTTGGAGATATTAGGGAAGTAAATGGAAAGGAGGTACTTGAGGGAGTTAGACATGATGAGGATGTCAAAGCGTGTAGAAAGTATGACTTAGAAATGAGAAAATCAGATCTAGAATCCATAATTGAAAAAGGGAAAAATAAAAATAATCAGGATAAATTTATAGATATTTTGGAAAAAGAAAACTGGTCGGAAATGGATACTTCAACGGATTCCGAGCAAGGGGGAGAATTAAATCTAGAGGGGATTTTAAAGGATAGGGGAGAAAAGGAATATTTAATAAAAAGTTTAGGGGAGGAGAAATATTTGTTGTGAATAAAATTAGAAAGTGAAAGTGAAAAGAATTCCATGGGAGAGAGTGAGGAAAGTTTTGAAAATGGGGTGAGTATCATGGATACAAATATGAGTACGAAAGACAAAGATTTTATTAGGAACTTAGTGCGGACACTTGTTTTTTGGGAAAGTTTGGGAGGTAATGGATTTGACATCACTAATGGGAGTGATGCCATTTATGAAAGTGTGTTTGTGAAAGGTTTAGCATCTGATTGTGTGTTGCAGATTGGGAATGGGGCTGGCTGTTTGAATTGCAAGAGGGAATTTGTATTTTGCTCGGATGAAAAAAAAACGAGGTGGATAAAATCCTTGCTCCAAGAGCGTTTTTTTATAAAAGTGACATGAAAAATAAATGTTTGATAAACAAGATCCAAGGTTTATTTTGGCTCATCTATTACACTTCTTTAAACACGCGGGTATTCACTTAAAGTTTTATGAGAGGAAAGGAAAAGGAAAAATAAGAGGGGGTTTTATTTTGTTTTGTTTTTTTTTGTGTAAGCTGAGAAGAAAATAAGACTAGAAAATAAGAAGAGTGTTGATATTTGTGTATTTTCTATGTCTGCATTATGATACAAAAAAGGCAGAGGCAGTTCTGCCTCTAACTCCCTTCTCCAAGCCCCAACACTTGTTGTAGTCACTAAATTTTGGATAGGAAGTTAGAGTCACGGCTGCCTAGATCTTCTAGAGTGACAAGAGTATAAACTGGTAGATTTACCAAAAAGAGGTTTGACGGACCCAGGATTTGATCTTGGTACCTACCGTCCCTCAAACACCCAAAAGGAATTAGCTTTATCCTTTAAATGTAAATTTTGATCGTCCATATTGACTAATCTCTTACAGCTAAGAAACCTGACATACTAAGACATGATAATATCTTCAGACATTCTCTGAAAAAGTAAATTTCTTACTTTTGTATTTTCTGTCTATTCATGTCCTTCATCATCTGATCCGATTATATCTTTATAACTCATTTATCCACCACATGAAGAAGTTCTTTCTCCTCGAGGTGTCCTTCCATAAGTGTCTTCCATAAAAAATAGTTACATCCATTGAATACATGCAGTTTAGGGCGTGGGCCCGTAACCTGTAAATTTTGATCAACCATATTGACTGATCATTTACAGCTAAGCAATTTGAAACTGCCTAAACAACAGTCTTAAAAAATCCTTATAAGCAAATTACTTCAAAGTATCTTGACTTACGTTAACTAAAATCTCAACTTTTATCAGACAATGTACCTTGGACACATAACCTGTCCCCCTGAAACCTATTAAATACTTCATGCTTAAAAGAAATCAGATTTCAAACGTTGAAGTCAATTTATCTTACTAACATTCAAATAATTACTTCCCTTCTGGCCATAATAATCTTTTGAAACACTCAGATTATATGTGATCAGATTTACACTTCAATATTCACATTCAGACTTACGTAGAACACAAAACAAGTGAAATTTCTTTAATATAGAAAAGAATGTAATCATACAGTGTAAATTAATGTGATGACCTTCTACTTCCTACAATGGTAATTATACACTCCCTAAACTAATCTAGTTCTTCTTTGAACATAACGAACTAAGCTACACCGGATTGAAACATTCAAATTTTTGTAAACTAAGAAATTTGAATTTTCTTACTAAGTTTGAAAACATTTAAATTTCAATGTTCAGTTGAGCTACACCGGATTTTTTGGGTACTGTTTCAAATTCATATTACCCGCGGTACTTTGTCGTTTCAATTATGTTGCAGTGACGTCGTACTTTAAGGTGACGCGGCATACTTCTAACAATATCCGACGTGGTATACTTTTTGAAAATATTCTAACGACATTTGTTGGCGTCCGTATTTCCGTGATTTTTGGAGAATTTGTTACATTGACGAGAAAAGTTCATTGCTGCAATTTGAAATTAGCGACGAGTAAAATTCATGGCTACAGATTGAAGTTACTTCCAATAGTTAATTCTAGGACTAATGCTGAGATATATAGGGTTTGATAAATATTTAAACATTTACATGCAACTTTGAGACCTCCATAGGTCCTTAGACTGGACAGCTTGCAAGAAGCCTCTAGGATAACCCTGACCCCTTCGTGTTTCAGCAAGAATAACTTCCACCATGGAAGATAAAAACTCTGACCACCTTCACCCCTGTGAATGCAAGACTTGCGTGAGTCGATAGCAAAAAGAATCTCTTAATTTGCTTCCTTGAGCAATAAGTTATAGAGGGTCAAAGTTGACCTTTTGTACAGCAGCTCTCTGGGAGAGAGTGTCCTATCTACCAAATTTTTCTAAGTCCTATCTCTCTTTAAAACTCTATCTACTGATGTACGACACCAATCATATTACATTGCCGTACACAAAAGTACAGCTGCCGGTGTACTTTATGTACGGATATTGTACGACATGGCCTAAATGTCGACACATGTTATATCTGGATTCGGTCCCGTAATCCCCGGAGATGACGCGATCCAATGTAGTCGTGCCACGTGTCATCCGATGTGGCGATGACCGCAAGCCACCGAGATTCTCTTTCGCGATCTCGGCTTTCTTCCCCGTCGTCCGATTGAATGCAGATTTTAATCGTAGCTGTCATAAATACTTGCGCGGTATTCGTAAAAGAAACAAAATGCGCGGTACTCGTTTTTTATTCATACCGTAATCCGTACTTTTGCATAACTGGATCTATGTATCCGTAAATATCCGTCGTTAAATAATCCTACGTGGCAACATTTAAATAAAGATCAAACCCCATAGTATGTATCAATAGTCCTAGACTTAACGGATAAGGCTACCAGCTACCGGCGCCCTAACGGACGGCAAGTACCAAGATCAAATCCTGGATTGGACATCTTCGTTTTTAGGAAATAAACCTACTTATATGTAAATCAACTAATCTATATCTCGTAAACCTCTAGATAGCCTAGGTAGCCATGGCTCTAGCTTCCTCTCCAACTTCACAGTGACTGCAACAAGTGTGGGAGTTGGAGAGAGAAGTTAGAGGCAGACTGCCTCTGCTTCTTACTGTATTCCAATTTAGACCTAGAAAATACTAAAAGAACCATCGATTTCTACATTACAAGTATGATATTTCGTTTAATTAATAAATACTACAGTAGAACATAGAACTAGTTGTGTACTATAGTACGGCACGAAATAAATGTTGCGAACATTTATTTCAACGGCCAATATTCAATCCAAACTTCATTGAACGGCCGTGATAAGAGCCGATATTGCGGAAAGAGAATTTGGCGATTTCCGAAAGCTGCCAATCCGGATAACACTTGGTAACATCGTACGGGTTTACGGAATCTCCAGAGAGCAAGACAAAAAATCTGGATGTGACAGATGTCATTGTTTTGGCCATGTAGTACAGTTACCGTACATAAAGTACTTCGCTACTTGTACTTTTTGTACGATAATGTCCTATGATTGGTTCGTACTTCAATAGAAGGGGTTTTAGAATGGAAATATGACTTCAAATTTTTGTGGTAGGTAGCCGCCTCTTTGAGAGAGCACCTTGTATAAAAGGTTAACTTTGAGCAGCCATAACAATAAACTCAGTTGACCATTTTCAGTGAATCTTTTTGCTGGGGCCTCACGCGAGTCTAAGCTACACAGGTTTTTAGTTGGTTATAGTGTTTTCTTTTAGGGTGGCTGCATTTCTAAGGAAAAGTCAAAGTGGTGAGTGGCATCTGAAACTCATATTCTAACTTTGCATTCTATAGGGGAACTGAGCACATAGAAAGTCTTCTTTCACAGGTGTGAATCTATATTGGGGTTATGATTGTCAAAGGGTCAGTCAATTGGGTTTGTATCAACTTGGAGTCGGCACTTTCTAGATAAGTTTCTTTGGATCTGCGAATTCTGTGGGGGAATGGACCCTATAGAATTTCACAATGGAGTACGAAACTGAAGGATCTGGGGAATTTTGGGCGATATGAACGATAAGGAATATTAAGTAGGGAACCACTTAATAGGGGGGGTTTAGAAACCACTACACTAAGTTACGTTGGCCCTTTTGAGAAAAAGAGGACGTTTGATAGAGGGTCCAAAAATTAGTCAGGATAACCATCAGGTGAAGCCAATTGCGACACATAGTGTTCGAAAGTTCTCATTACAAATAGGTTTGACAAATATTCTTTTTAATACTTTATTTCTATTATGCAAGTACTAAAAGTTTATTTACCCTTAACATGAGAGATTATGGGTCAATTTTGCATGGAAAATCGTAGATGTATGGAGGACCTTTTACATGGTTCTTAATTTGGTGGTTGGACTTGTAAGTGTGAATAGTTTGTATTAACGTCTAATTAGTCAAGCGTCCATACCGAGGATGTTTAAGAAGAAGACACAATGACAAGATTTGTTTTTAAAGGTATTTGTAAAATAATAACAATGTTTTTATCTTTTTCCTCTTTCGTTATCCGTGGACAAATAGTGTTGTGTTTTAATTGAACAATAAATGTGTGTATCCATAATGATAGGATCGATTCACACAAGGATAAAAGAAAGACAGGATATAGTGTGGAAGCAAAAGATAGCAAGAAGAAGACACTCCAGCAAAAGACAAATATATTTCACTGGAGGTTTTTCCCCTTACAAAAGATAGATTCGTCCAAAATGACTAAGTCCTAAATACCCTCTCACATGAAACAACAAGTACTACCACGTATAAATAGATTGCACGTCGTACAAAGGTACGCGCGCGAACAAATCAAAGTAAGGTACTACCAAACAAACATAAAATACGTGGTATTGTACCAATCAACATACCACAGTACAAAACAAAAGTCTGCCGTACACACCAAACTATAACTAACTGACCACACCACGCCACACATAAGTCACACACTAATACTGTAACTTATATTGCGGCGCTCAACATAACTGAGACCTCGTTTCATAAAGAATCTAACAATCCCCCTCTTTGTGAAAATTCCCCTCTTAAACTGAAAATAATCCTACTTTAGGTCTTCCCCGTATAAGTACATCGTAAACTTGTCGAAAAACAAGAAGATGCATACAAAATCATCAGCTATGCTACAATTATACTCAAATGATAACAATATATTGTAAATGAAATAAAACATAAAAGTAAAATGGATAAATACAACAACGAAAAGGTGGAAAAAAAAAGGTCCACGACTTAGCTGGTTATGGTTAGGTCGGTTTACTGGAACTGTTGTTGCTGAATGAGCCATGAGAGGTAACGATTTCCGTGCCGAAATAAGCGGAAGGCAAATCTTTCGCTCACGAAAATGATTCGGTCTATAAGAGAATGTCTGGTTGTGCATATCTACACCGCCACCTACCTGAAATATAACGTCCTGGCCAACCAAACATTTGTAATCGCTACACTTGGTAATAAGTGCATGTGAGGAAATTTCAGGAAATTCAGTTTCGGTTTCCGTTTGAAACCGAAATATAAGGGTTTCCTTAGTGATTCCAATGACCGGCTCCGTAGTGCCAGCTGAAGTTAGTAAACGTGTGGTTGTGGGTTGCAGCTTGCCTGCAGTGAGGCCAAGCTTCAACGCAAATCCGGATTCAAGGATCACGGGTTTGGCTCCGGTGTCCATGAGAGGGAGGGAAGGGGCGACACCATTGACTGTGAATGAGTGTCGACTGTTATCAAGAAAGTTGATATGAGGATCTAACGTGCTACGTTCGTCCGCTGAAATTGGCTGGATTGCCGTCAGATTGCGATTCAGTTGCAACACCCGTAAAGCGGCGGCTGCAAGGACCTCACCCGAAATAGGAGAGGCCTTGGGCACGTCCTCAATCATGGCCGAAAGGATGCTCAACCGTTCTTTGACGCGATGAGCATCTTGGATTGTACTATCCAAGATTGTAAGTGCTTCAGCTGCGATAGCTGAAGCCGTTTCTGGAAGAGGAGAGAGAGGTTCTTTCTCAAAAGATAGAGGAATACGAGAGTTTGTTTTCTTTTCGACTCGATTATGATCCGGTGAGCCTTTGTCAAACGCGGCTACTCGTTGTTGGACGGTGGAATCTCAAAGGGTTCGACCGGCCAACGTTGCCATGTGAACGACCGTACGGGCCATTCCGGTAAACTGTGGCTTCATCTCCGCCATGAAAGCGGCGAACTATTCCTTCATCATAGTTGCCATAGTAGCTTGCAGCTCTATCTTTTCTCTATCTCTACGGGAAATTCTTGGAGGAGTAGATTCTTTCTCGGTCTCCTTAGGTGGAGTGACCGGCTTGGCGGAACGGGCGGGAATACCCCCATTCTTGATTTGATTCTGTTATGAGAACTCGGGGTTTTTAATATGGCATCGATGGACGAAATGTCCCGCCTGCTGGCAGTGAGTGCATGTGGCTGTCTTGTCTGGACAAATGCGGGCCTCATGCCATGTTTCCCCGTAAGGGAAACATAATCTATTTCCAGGGTTAAACGGTGGAACTCCCATGGCACACACCTTCGGAGGCCTATTGTTGGGCCATGGGTTGCTTTATGGGGGAAGTGGGAAACCGACTTCTGATCGATCATGAGCTTCCCACCAACATGACTACATGTCATATTCAACCGCAAATTGGGCGGCCTGGTCAAGGGTAAATTTCAAGCCATATGTCTGAGTAAGATGACTTTGAATAAATCTTTTTGAGTGATCAAGAAACTGTCCAACAAATTTTTGGACAACTTATGCGTCGAACATTAAGTCCGGTAAGGCTTCCGTAGCGTCTCCATACGAGCACGTATAGCGGGAGCAGTTTCACTCGGTTTACGTTCGAAGTTCATCAGTTCTTTCACTTGATCTGGAGTTTGCATTCGATACTCCGCTTCTAAGAGATAGAAATGACAGAAAGTGGATCTCGCAACGGAATCCTTATCCCTAATCGTGCTGGGACAGCAGCACTCTCAGCCACAACATATTGCCGAGGAATTTCCGGGACAGCGGGAACTAGGACATTACCTTGGGCATCTAGGACCTCGGGAAAAGCGGCCTGAAATGGGATATCCACTTGTCCTATGACCTCTGGTGTCCTAGCGAAAGGAGGGAAAAATTCTGCAATTGCGAGTATAGTATTATACTTGCGGGAATATAGGGTGAGAGCCAAACCTCTGAGGCACCGACCAAGGAGAGAGAATGCTACACGAAGATCAAATCGATCTTTATAGCGAAAGGCCAAATCGCGCATTTCGGTATCATACAACATGCGGAAATGAGATAAGGACATCGTATCCTTCATCCTTGAAAAGCACAATTGCATTTTGCTCATGGGGCCCTCCGAGGAGGAAGCCATGTCACTGACCGGCGTGTACGGAAGTGTGACAAAAATTAGACCCGGAGAAGACCAAAAGGAGGGGGGACTTGAGTTGGATCTCTCGCGACTCTCGTCTCTAGTTTCTTTTACAAATAGCGTAGAGGAGAAGGAGGACAAAGTAGAGACTGCCGTGAGTCCAAAACAGACAGAGGATGTTCTCGATACCGAAACCGAAGTTACAGGGAAATTAGATGTACTTGCTAGATCGATTTGGTCGACAGGTGATGGGCGAAAAGCTACACCACTACGAGTAAACCCAGAACGGAAATAAATATTGTTCCAATCGGTGGGCATAAAACGAAGAGGGAAACAAAATGATGAGATGATGAACACGATCTATACAAAATGCAAAAAGTGAGAAACCGCACCGAACAAGCAAGCAAGAATCTAAAATAGTCTTTAGCAGGGCCACGATGGCCAAGTCTAATCAAAAAGCCGTTTTTACCGAAACCTCTATCTTGCAAACGAGTGGGCAAGGCCAAAGGGAACAATCTATAAAAGCAAAAAATTGCTAAACAAGCACCCGGAGGTGCAGATCTAAAGCTCCACATGCAAAAAATAGTTCTATCCAAGGCAACCAGCGGCCAGATCTAACCAGAAAATTCCACGCCAAACATATAACATGAAAAACACAAGGCCACTCACGGCCAGATTACAAGCAAAGAAAGTTGGGAAATGCAGATGCTCAATACAATTGGGTTTAATGAGACCCAATCCACGCACAAACCCACTAAACGGTCAACCAGCTACCTTAACACGCTCCCGCACCCACAAAGCATAGTAATACTTACACAACACGTTTAATAATCTGGTGAGTATCAAAGGTGAACCACAACTGATCGCTACAACTAGGCTTTGCAAAACTCCAAATCGAATTCGCTTTCCGTTTTCACTTTTCACGAAATACGGGAACCGACTGGTCAGTATGTAAAATCGGGTACGGGTGAGAAATGCAACGCACCTAACATTGTAAAAGTTAGTTTGGCAAATATTACACCAAAACATTTGAATATCCAAGAATTTGGCAACAAGCTTAAAGAATGTTGAAAATTGGTTGACAAATGTGCTGAAATTGAAAGAAATGTTTAAAAGTGGAAAAATGTGTTATAACTTTGACTAAATGTGCATAAATTGGAAGCAATGTGCGGGAATCTTCTTGTAATGTGCTGAAATTGCAGATAATATGCAAAAAATGTGCACAAATGTGCAAAATCACAAATAATGTGCAGAATTGTGCAGAAATGTTCAGAAATGTGCAGAAATTTCTCAATGTCCTACAATGTCCGCGAATTTGACCAAATTTCTAACAATGTATGATAAAAGTGACCCAATGCTAGTAACTTAGGCCAAAAATGTGAAGATATATTTCAAAAATTGCATCAATTGCGCCTAATGTGCCACAATGTTGACTAATGTCAGAAAAAATGTATTCATTATATATATATATATATTTTCTTTTTAAAGTTTTTTTTTTTTTTTTTTCTAAAGAAAATTTAAAAAAGAGATTACAATTGGAGTTAAAATAGAATTAAAACTTGTTGATTAATAAACTCAATTAAAAAGATAAAAAACCAATAACCAACTGAAAAATGAACGATAATATTTTTTTGATTTTCCAAACACCGAAACTAGAGAGAGGGAATGACAATTTTCAAGTGCAAGAATACTAAACCGATGGTTAGCCAGTAAGCTCCACGGTCTGGGTGTATTCTTTGCAGGAGTTATCTCATTGAAGATAGTCTGAAATTAGGATTAAGAAATAGATCTAAACATAAAACAAAAAAAACGGAAAACAAATCTGAAAATGCCAATATGCCAAAAAACTTATGAGTTTGAGATAACCAAGCTCAGAGTATGCACATAAAGCAAAATAGAAATAAATGCAAAGTCACTGGAAATAAATGCCAGCAAAGTAATAACCCCAACGTGCAATTCCCACACGAATTAGGGTTCAGCCACAGCCTAGAAAAGAAGGTTGTGTTGAAAAGTCGCGATAAAAGCTCGCTCAAGAAGATGAAGAAAGTTGAAGGGAAACCACGCATGTCTTCGCCGAAGCCGTGTAGATTAATATGTAGAGCTTAATAGGGAAATGACAGTGTGTGAAAACACTAGACACTTTACGCAAAGGCAGAAAATCGCCTCTAAGCTGTCCGGACAATTTTACAAAGAAAAAGATGGCTGCAGAAAATCTCTAATACTGAAAATTCTTGCACTTGAAAATTTTGTGCAGGAAATAACCTAAAATCTACTAAGTACCAGCGCCTACGCCTAGCGAAAACGAACCAATAAGATTGCAGCGTGCCATGTAAATATTGCGTCAAGTTTGGATTCGGCCAACAGGCGGCCGAAATCCGATGCCCTACGTTACAAAATCTACGACCTACGTATAAAAACCCTTCCTATCTACAAGTGAATGCGCGAACCTCCAAATGGTTCACGACTTAAAATGGACTAATCGCATCGCGTCGCCAAAACTGACATTTGATTTGTCTGTCACTCGCTTCAACGGTCTAGATGTCGTAATTCAAACCTTGTACACTTCCGTGTCGACCGGCGAGATGCTCCTTCACGCGAAATGATTTCAACTTGTCATCGGTCGGGATTTCGGGAAATGAAAGTAGGTACGGTAAGACCGCAAGTACCGCCCAATTTGTAGTCGCGGGAATTTCGGGTAATGTAAGTCGTACGGTCGACGTAAAATAACCGAATCCCCCGTCGGCGGGAATCGCGGAAGATATATATGGTACGGTAAGTTTATTTATACCACCGCAAATTTGGAAATGAGTTGTTGGCGAAAAAATCAGGGAAATACAAATAAGTACGGTCGACATGAATTGCCCAGATTCACTGTCGTCGGAAATCTTGGAAAATATAAGTCGTACGGTACAAATCGTCGTCTGGAGAAAACCCGGGAATTCTGAGTTGTACGGTCAACTTGTCGTCGGCGCATTTAACAGCCAACAATAAATATGTACGCTCGACGTGTACGGCGATATAAATATGTAAAGTCGATGCGATGGCAAAATGTAAGTATGTACAGTCCTACAAACCCCAAATAACACACCAATACAAATTAGTGTGGCGGTTGCCCGTCGTAATACCTCAATATGAACAAATAAAGTGCCCTACGACATGCGGTATGACAAATCGCCGCTTTCGTTAAAATATCTGCGGCCTCCTCCAAAGTGGACACGTTTGAAAACTCGATTTCCCTCAGTGCGACCAAATCTTGTACGAAGTGCCACTGTATTCGGATGTGTTTCGTCTGCTTGTGGAAGACCGGAATTTTCACTAAAGCCATCGATCTCATGCTATCATAAAAGATATGCATATAACCAATCATAACGCCCAACTCACCAAGCATCTCATTTATCCACACAGATGCTTTCGTTGTAAGACACGCAGACATGTACTCCGATTCCGTGGAGCTTAGCGCAACCATAGGTTGGAGTCGCGAACTCTAAGAAACTGCCGTGCCGCCCAAAATGAAAGCGTATCCAAACGTAGATTTTCCACTGTCAAAATCTCCTCCCCAATCTGTGTCGTAATAACCGGTACACTGCAAAGAGTCTCCTTTGGACGTATACACTAAGCCAAAATTGATTATACCAACTAAATAGCGATATATTCGTTTAACTGTCTCCCAATGATTCTTTTTTGGATTGTTGCAGTATCGACTAACGAATGACACTGCCGCCGCAATATCTGGACGCGTGCCTACACTCACGTACATAAGACTACCAACTGCTTCACGGTAGGGTACTGACACATTTTCTTCTTCTTCTTACTTTATGTACTGTACTTTTGGATCTAATGGCGTTGAGACAAATTTCGCGCCAATCATACCAAATTAAGTCAACACTTCTCTATAGTACTAAGCTTGACTAAACTTGACAACATTATCGCTGGACCGTATAACTTCAATCCTCAAAGTATAACGTACTTCTCTAGGGTCCGTAACTTTAAAATTTACTCTAAGGTACTCTTTTAACTCATTAATGATAGACAGTGTATCACTAATCTCTAGAAAGTCATCGAAATACACAGAAAAATAATTTGGTTTTTTCCCACTTCTTTAACGTAAACTCCAGAATCTGAAACTGTACGTACAAAACTAAAGTTAGTGAGTACCTTATGTAAGTGAAGGTACCAAGTCCTCGGCGCTTGCTTCAATCCGTACAAGGATTTTCGTGTAGAAATTAATGGTCTTTAAAAGTATTTTCTAGGTCTAAATAGAAATAAGAAAGAAGCTGAGGCAGTCTACCTCTAACTTCTCTCTCCAACTTCTCAAACTTGTCGCAGTCACTGAGAAATTAGAGAGGGAGCTAGAGCCATGGCTACCTACGCAATCCAGAGGTTTACGGGAAAATATATTTTGGTTAGGGGTTTTACTTACTAAAAGATATATGTCGGCCACAGGATTTGATCATGGTACCAACCGGCCGGTAGACTGCCGGTAGACGTTAGCCTTAGCCGTTCAGTCTACAAGTAGTGTTACGTAATATAGGGTTTGATAATTATTTAAACATTTATACGTAGAATAGTTCATTTAACTGTAAACTAATTACAGGAGACATATATCCAGTACATGTAAAAGTACGGATTGCGGTACGGATAAGAAACCAATACCGCGCATTTGTTTCTTTAGTGAAACGAATACCGCGCATGTAGTTATTACGGCTACGATTAAATCTGAATTTAATCAGACGGCCGGAATTTACGTCGAGATCGCGGAAGAGGATTTCGGCGGTTTGTGGTCATCGCCACATCGGATGACACGTGGCGGAATGACATTGGATCGCGACATCTCCGAGGATGAAGGGAGCGAATCCGGACATACCACGTGTCGACATTTAGGCCATGTCGTACACTATTCGTACAGAAAGTAAACCGGCAGTTGTACTTTTGTGTACGGAATTGTAACCTGATTGGTTCCGTACATCAGTAGATAGAGTCTGTGAGAGAGATAGGACTTAGAAAAATTAGAAGATAGGACCCTCTCTCCCAGAGAGCTTCTGTACAAATGGTCAACTTTGACCCTCCATAACTTACTGCTCAGGGGAGCAAATTCAGAGATTATATTTGCTATCGACTCAGGGGAGTCTTGCCTTCACAGGGGTGAAGTTTGTCAGAGTTACTTTCAGTCAGGGTGGCAGTTATTTTTGTTGAAACACAAAGGGGTCAGGGTTATCCTAGAGGCTTCTTGGAAGCTGTCCACTCTGAGGACTTATGGAGGTCTCAGAGTTTCATTTCGCAGCCGCCATACTTTTCCACCCTTTGAAAGCACACCCTCCAGCGTCTTCATATAAACCTCCTCTTTTAACTCTCCATTTAAAAAAGAGGTTTCTATAACTATTTGATGTATATGCTTATTTCCCGCATCCACAATCGCAATTATCATTCTCAAGAAATCAAATTTAACCACCGGTGCATATGTTTCCGAATAGTCAACCCCCTCTACTTTTTGAAAGCCATTGTACACCAATCTAGCTTTATATTTGATTATCTCCCTCGTAGCACCATTTTTTTGTTTTTGTTGATATTTGGGTATTTTTTAGGTCTTTATTAGATAGAAAAAGAGTAGAGGCAGTCTGCCTCTAGCTCCCTTCTCCAAGCCCCCACACTTGTTGTAATCACTGAAGGCTGCAAGGGAGCTAGAGCCATGACTGCCTAAGCTCTCCAGAGAGACAGAAGTAGATAATACGTATGTTTACTAAAAAAAGTATTTGACGACCCAAGAATTGATCTTGGTACCTACCGTCCGTCTAACGTCACGCACTCGTTAGCTTTGTCCTTTTAGTCTAAGAATAGTGCTAGGACATATAGGGTTTGATATATAATTATATACTTATAAGTAGGGTTTTCCATTTAATTGGATTAAGATATATAGGGCATAGACACAGTTGTACTTTTAGTATCGGACGAAATAAATAGTACGGACATTTATTTCTACGGTCCGTTTAAATGACGATGTAAATCAGACGGCCATGGTAAGCGCCGACATCGCGGAAAGGAAATTTTTGCAGTTTGCAGACGCCGCCACTCCGGATGACACGTGGCAACATCGTACGGGATTACGAAATTTCCGGAACGGCAGAACACAAATCTGGAAGTGACAAATGTCGCACAATGGCGACATCGTACAATGTACGTACAGAAAGTACTCCAGCACTTGACCTTTTTTGTACGGTACCATTATTCTGATGCGGCATGACTTGGCACCACGTGGAGAGATAAGATTCGGAGGCAGAAATTCCAGAGATTATAAGGGCGAACCCAGATAGGACATGTGTTGACTATTTAGCCATGTCCTACGATGACCGTACAAAAGGTACACCGGAATTTTTACCTTTATGTACTATACAGCAATGTGATTGGTCCGTACCTCAATACTAGAGGTTTTAGAGAGGGGTTTAGGACTTAGAATATATCTGGTAGGTAGCTGCCTCTCCCAAAGAGCACCTTGTATAAATGGCAAACTTTGGCCAGCCATAACTATCAATTCAGTTGACCATTTTCAGTGATTCTTTTTGTTCCAGACTCAAGGGAGTCCACGCTACACAGGGGTGTAGTCGGTTAGAGTTTTTGCCTCTCTGGGTGGCTGTATTTCTATTGGAAATTCAAAGTGGGTGAATGTGTCCAAATCTCATATTCTTACTTTGCATTCTGTGGTGGAACTGAGCACACAGAAAGTCTTTTTTCACAGGGGTGAAGCTGTAATGGGGTTATAATTGTCAAGGGGTCAATCATTTGGGTTTTTATTAACTTGCAGACAGCACTATCTACATTAGCTTCCTTTGGACCTGCGAATTCAGTGTGGTAGTGGAGCCCATAGAATTTCAAGTTATGGGCCCACCATCTAGGGTGCCTATGTTCGATGGAACATACTTCACTTATTGAGAGTTTACGATGGAGGGGTTGCTTTTCGAGAAGCACTTATGGGGAATTGTTTCGGGACAAGTGAGGTGTCCGCCAGCGGACTTTGGAGGAGCTCACTATGGAGAATCATCTGGGGCTGCCCAGAAAAACCAACAGGAGTTCAGATGCAACTGAAGGTGAAAGAAAAATCATTACCGTGGAATGGGTAATAGGGGAGAAGGATAAAGGGACACCTATGGTGAGGGGAGCTAGGCTCTCAGCTACGGTTCCATTTGTGGGGGTTATAACTGAACCAAAAATTGAAGAAAATGATAGAAATATTTGGGAATATGAAAACACTATAGCAAAACATCTCATACTTAGATATGTGGCTAAGTCCATAGCTATCACTCTTTTAAGTCTAATCAAGTCTTCAGAGTTATGGGAAGCACTAATTCAGATTTATAAGATTAAGACTATACAGAGGCATCATATAGTAAAACAGGAATTAGAGGCCTATACTTATAAAGGCGGTAGCATGATAGAGTTTTGCAATGATATTGTTGCATTATATGTTGAGCCTTCTAGTGCGGGATATGTAGAATCTGAGGAGAGAAAGATTAATACACTAATCATGAAACTCTCATATGGGTACAAAGAGGAATATTTAATGAAAGATTTAAGGGAGGAGAAATATTTTTTGGGAATAAATTTAAAAAGTGAAACTTTGAGAACTCGATAAGTCCTCAGAGTGGACAGCTTCAAGAAGCCTCTAGGATAACCCTGACCCCTTTGTGTTTCAGCAAGAACAACTACCACCTTGGCAGACAATAACTCTGACCACCTTCACCCTTGTAAAGACATGACTCCCTTGAGTCACTAGCAAAAAGAATCTCTAAATTTGCTCCTCTGAGCAGTAAGTTATAGAGGGTCAAAGTTGACCTTTTGTACAGAAGCTCTTTCGGAGAGAGGGTCCTATCTCCTAATTTTTCTAAGTCTTATCTCTCTCATAGACTCTATCTACTGATGTACGGAGCCAATCAGATTACAGTTCCGTACACAAAAGTACAGTTGCCAGTGTACTTTATGTACGGACATTGTAGGACATGTCATATCCGGATTTGGTGCTGTAATCTCCGGAGATACCACGATCCAATGTAATTTCGCCACGTGTCATTCGATGTGGCGATGACCACAAACCGCCAAAATCATCTTCCGCAACCTCGGTGCTAATTCTGGCCGTCGGATGAAATGCACATTTAATCGTAGCCGTAATAAATACATGCGCGGTATTCGTTTCGCTAAAGAAATAAATACGCGGTATTGATTTCTTATCCGTACCGTAATCCGTACTTTTACATTACCGGATCTATGTATCCCGTAAACAATTATAGTTAAATGAATTATCCTACGTATTAATGTTTAATTAAATATCAAACCATATAGTACGTAACACTACCTAAAGACTTAACGGCTAAGGTTACCGGCTACCGGGTGCTTGCCGTACGGCGGGTACCAGGTTCAATTCCTGTGGCCGGCACATACCTTTTTAATAAATAAACCCCTAACTAAAATATATTTTCCCGTAAACCTCTGGATAGCCTAGGTAGCCATGGCTCTAGCTTCCTCTCCAATTTCTCAGTGACTGCGACAAGTTTGAGAGTTCGAGAGAGAAGTTAGAGGTAGACTGCCTCGGCTTCTTTCTATATTTCTATTTAGACCTAGAAAATACTTTAAAGGACCATTAATTTCTACACTCCCCTTATTTTCTAGTCAATCTTTAATTTCAGACCACACTTCTCCCTGCAAAAAAATAGCTTACGGGAAGGCACAGGTTTGGTCATCATATCTGCTACCATCTTAGTATCAGGTCGATACTCTAAACTGATTATTTTGTTTTCTACTTTCTCTCTAACAAAGCTGAGTTTGATGTCTATGTGTTTTGCTTTAAATTGATGTTTAGGATTGGCAGAAATAGCGATTGCTGCCTGATTATCACAAAATATTTTCTGCACATAACTCTTAAGGTGACCAAGCTCACCAAGCAAAGACTTGACCCACATCAATACTTTTACAGCAGAGCAAGAGGCCATATACTCAGCCTCCATGGTGGACTGAGCAACAACTTTTTGTTGTTTGCTACTCCAACAGCAAGCCCCATCACCAACATTTAAAACATATCCAGAAGTCCATCTCCTTATCGGAGCATCACCATAACTGGCATCACTCGAAGTAGTGATGTCAGTATTCTCCCCACCCAAATGCAACCATAGATCCCTAGTTCCCATGTAGTATCTAAGGACTCTCTTAGCTGCCTCCCAATCCTTCTTAGTTGGAACATTTAGACTTATACTCAGTACTCCTACAGCTGCAACTAAATCTGGCTGGGTACAATTTATAAAATAGATTAGACTTCCCACTACTTGCCTGTAAGGAATAGTCTGCATGAACTTCTGTTCTTCAGGAGATAATTCCTCGTCCAAGACTATGACTCCTTCCTCACTCCCCTCACTTCCCTTCTTCAACTCCATTGGAGTTTTACAACTATTAGCTTTATCCATCTGATTTTTTTCAAGCATGTTCCCTATTGCTTCTTTTTGAGTCAATCTTATAATCTTTCTTTTACGGTCTTTCTCTACTTGAATTCCTAAAATATATTTTTATTCCCACATATCCTTCATTTCAAATCTCCTTTTAAGATCGGTTTTCAGTTTATTAATTTTTTCCATTGGTTTTCTTACAACAAGCAAATTATCATCATAAATTCCAATAAATATAAAACCTTCCTCATCTTCGAAAAAACAAATTGAGTGATCTGAGCTGATCCGGGTATATCCCAAACCGGTAAGAAACTCATCAAGCTTTTTATTCCACTGTCGAGGCGCCTGTTTCAAACCATAAAGAGATTTAATCAACCGGCATACCTTACTCTCCTCTCCTTCCTCCACAAACCCTTCGGGTTGTCGCATGAAAATCTCCTCTTCCAATTCTTCATGCAAAAAGGTTGTCTTGATGTCCATCTGGTGCACTTCCATGTCTTCCGCAGCTACCAGGCTGAGAAGTATGCGGACGAAGGGAAATCGGACGACCGGGGTAAAGGTTTCTTCGTAGTCAATTCTCTCATTTTTTCTGTAAAACCCTTTGCCACTAATCGGCCTTGTAGCGCTCCATTGTATTATCTGGGTTCAGTTTTAATTTGAAAACCCACTTACAACCGATTGGTTTTCGGTTAGGTGGACAATCCACCAGCTCCCAAGTATCGGCTGCCATAATTGAGGCCATCTCCTCATTGATGGCTGTCTTCCACCGGTTTCTTTCTGGACAAGTCATCGCCTCTCTATAAGATTGAGGTTCATCTTGACGAGATGGTTTAGTTACCTTGTTATTAACCTGTTTTTCTTGCTATCTTTTGCTACTTCTCCTCCCCCCCTCAAAATCTAAGGCCAGAATAGATGGTTCTCGTGGATTCTTTCGAACAATCTCCGCTTCTCCCCTATCCCTTGATTCCAAAACAATTTCCACCACGTCTTCTGCTTCCGGTAGAGTTGTCATTGGAGTTTCCACAGCCGAGTCCTTTTCGGTCTGATTTGTACCTGCAATTAGGTCATCTTCTCTAAAACGTGGATAGTTAGGAAGATCAAAGTTATCGAAATTTTGCATCTTCTCTAAAACGTGGATAGTTTGGAAGCTCAAAGTCATCGGAATTTTCTGATTCAAATCTGATTTTGAATCAGAAAATTCCGATGACTTTGAGTTTCTTAACTATCCACGTTTTAGAGAAGATGTCTTTCTTGCAGGTACAAATCAGACCCAAAAAGGACTCGGCTGTGGAAACTCTAATGATAACTCTACCCGAAGCGGAAGACGTGGTGGAAATTGATTTGGAATCAAGGGATAGGGGAGAAGCGGAGATTGTTCGAAAGAATCCACGATAACCATCTATCCTGGCCTCAAATTTTGAGGGGGGGAGGAGAAGTAGCAAAAGATAGCAAGAAAAACAGGTTAATAACAAGGTAACTTTACTATCTCATCAAGATGAACCTTAATTTTATGCAGAGGCGATGACTTGTCCAGAAGAAACCGGAGGAAGACAGCCATCAATGAGGAGATGGCCTCAATTATGGCAGCCGATACTTGGGAGCTGGTGAATTGTCTACCGAACCGAAAACAAATCGGTTGTAAAAGGGTTTTCAATTTAAAACTGAACCCAAATAATACAATGGAGCGCTAAAAGGCCGATTAGTGGCAAAGGGTTTTACACAAAAGGAGGGAATTGACTACGAGGAAACCTTTGCCCCGGTCGTCAGATTTCCCTCCGTCCGCATTCTTCTCAGCCTGGTAGCAACGGCAGACATGGAAATGCACCACATGGACATCAAGACAGCCTTTTTGCATGGAGAATTGGAAGAGGAGATTTTTATGCGACAACCCGAAGGATTTGTGGAGGAAGGAGAGGGGAGTAAGGTATGTCGACTGATTAAATCTCTTTATGGTTTGAAACAGGCTCCTCGACAGTGGAATAAAAATCTTGATGAGTTTCTTACCGGTTTGGGATATACCCGGATCACCTCACATCACTCAATCTGTTTTTTCGAAGATGAGGAAGGTTTTATATTTATTGCAATTTATGTTGATGATTTGCTTGTTGTAAGTAAATCAATGGAAAAAATTAATAAACTAACCGATCTTAAGGAGAGATTTGAAATGAAGGATATGGGGGAAGCAAAATATATTTTGGGAATTCAAGTAGAGAGAGACCAAAAAAGAAAGATTATAAGATTGACTTAAAAGGAAGCAATAGGGAACATGCTTGAAAATTTTCAGATGGATAAAGCTAATAGTTGTAAAACTCCAATGGAGTTGAAGAAGGGAAGTGAGGGGAGTGAGGAAGGAGTCATAGTCTAGGACGAGGAATTATCTCCTGAAGAATAGAAGTTCATGCATTGGACGAGGAATTATCTTCGAAGAACAGAAGTTTATGCAGTCTATTCCTTACAGGCAAGTAGTGGGAAGTCTAATCTATTTTATGAATTGTACCCAGCCGGATTTAGCTGCAGCTGTAGGAGTGCTGAGTATAAGTCTAAATGCTCCCACTAAGAGGGATTGGGAGGAAGCTAAGAGAGTTCTTAGATGTTTGATAGGAACTAGGGATCTATGGTTTCGTTTGGGTGGGGAGAATACTAACATCACCACTTGGATTGATGCCAGTTATGGTGATGTTCCGATGAGGAGATGCACTTCTGGATATGTATTATATGTGGGTGATGGGGCTTGCTGTTGGAAAAGCAAACAGCAAAAAGTAATTGCTCAGTCGACCATGGAGGCTGGGTATATGGCCTCTTGGTCTGCTGTAAAAGAATTGATGTGGGTCAAGTCTTTGTTTGGTGAGCTTGGTCACCTTAAGAGTGGTGTGCAATTTTTTTTTTGTGATTCATGGCAATCGCTAATCTAACGTCATTTTAAAGCACACATGGACATCAAACTGCGTGTTGAAGAAACAAAATAATGGTTTGAATCGTAGGGGAATGGTAGCGAGACCAGGCTTCTCCTAATTTACAGGGGAATGCGAAAGAAGAAAGGGCAAATGAAAACAAAGAAATTAATGGTCCTGCGTATTTTCTACACAAATAGAAATATGCGGCGTCTATCAACTCATTAAAGATCATGTCAGAAACTCGCGACTACCTAGCTATCCGGTTTTGGAAATATATATTAGAAGGCTGGTAAAGATATGTAGGCGGAGTGAACAATATTACTGCCGGACGGTAACGTGGCGGTGCATTAATGGTGTTAAGTACTATATTTGATATTCGTCGTGAGATAATTCGACTAGCGTATTGTTCGGATATAGAAAACAGAGTAAATGGGTTCTGTGCGTATAAGTAATACCCGCGCCTTCTTTAATAAACCCACATTTTTTTTTTTGAACTCGATTAATGTGATTCATCGGGCGACCCGAAATAGCGGAGCGGCATTTGTTTTGTTCAGTCATTATTACATCGACAATGTTACATTGGATGCGTTATCTTTAGATTGCGGCGCAGTCCGATATGACATTGTCGGCCCGAAACCATGGCTCGTAAATAACGCACAAAGGCGTATACATTTATGCGAAAATTGAATAGATTTCCCGGTACATCGTGGCAAATTTATTGAATAGAGACAGAAAAACAGAAAATCACTATCGACCTAAAAGGTGACAAACTCTATTTAGAAACAGGGTAGTCTTGTATGTCACTCGAGAGTCTTGCCTGGTGAGATGATCGGACATCACGGTGGCATTTGTTCTTCTTTGAAACACAAAGAATCAAATTATCTTAGAGGCTTGCTGACCCTCGAGAACTTATGGAGATCTCGAGATTCCTCTAGCCGCTCAAAATCAATCAGGGGAATTTTTTTGTGCGGTTTCCGTTACTATATTTCGTTTGTTTTTATGTTACATCCGTAATTCCGTTAATCTATTAGTGAACTCGGCATGATTAAATACTAATCACACCCACGTGTTTTAACGGACTTCACGACAATCCGGCCGGCCGCTTCTCCTCGTTTTGCTAGTGGGAGGTTCGGTTAATTTCGGCAATTTTAGAAATGACTTATTTGCAACCATGGCTCACCGCCCTTTCTTTCCTTGATGACTAGAACAAGTATGGGGATAGGGAAAAGATGGTGGCGGACACCTAAACTTTTATTTTCTATTTTAAGCTAAGCTATACATCAATACTTTATAAATCTAATAATTTAACACTCCCCTTATTTTCTAGTCTAGTTTAAACTTTTCTCTTAGTCCACACTTCTCTCTACAATATTTCAATTTGGGTGAGGGCACAGGTTTGGTCATCATATCAACAATCATTTCTTCATCTGGATTATACACAAGACTCACAATTTTATTTTTGATTTTTTCCCTCACAAAACTTAATCTTATGTCCATATGTTTCGCTTTGAATTGATGTTTAGGATTGGTTGCAATTGCAATTGCAGCCTGATTATCACAGAAGACTTCCTGCACCCGTTTTCTTCATGTATCATTTTTTTTGCAGCAAAGACTTTACACATATCAATTCTTTCAAAGGAGAACAAAAAGACATTTACTCAGCCTCGATAGTGGACTGAGCAACCACCTTTTGTTGCTTGCTACTCCAACAACAATCACCTTCCCCCGCATACAATACATACCCAGAAGTGCATCTTCTCATAGGTGCATCTCTATAATTGGCATCACTCGAAGTGGTGATGTCAGTGTGCTCCCCTCCCAAATGGAACCATAATTCTTTTATTCCCAGCAGATATCTCATGACTCTCTTTGCTGCCTCCCAGTCTCTCTTTCTAGGAATATTCAAACTCTTACTGAAAACTCCAATTGCTGTCGCTATGTCATGCCTAGTGCGATTTACAAAGCAGATTAAAATATCGTACAACCTACCTGTAAGGAATATACTTCATAAACTGTCTTTCTTCATGACTCATTTGATCATCTAAGATTATCACTCCTCCTACACTCCCATCACTCATTTTTTTCTAGTCCATGGGAGTGGTACAAGTGTTTGCCTTTTCCATTTGGAATTTCTCGAGCATATTCCCTATAGCTTCTTTCTGAGTAAGTCTGATAATCCTTTTCCCCTTATCACTTTCCTTTTGAATTCTAAGATCTATTTTGCCTCTCCAAGATCCGCCATATCAAATGTGCTTCTAATATCTTTCTTTAACTTATTTATCTTATCCATAGATTTACGTAGGACCAGCAAGTCATCTACAAAAAATGCAATGAAAATAACATTATTCTCATCCTCAAACATCTAAATAGAATGCTCTGAACTAATTCGGATATATCCTAGGCTGGTGAGAAACTCATCTAGTTTCTTATTCCATTGCCTGGGAGCTTGCTTAAGTCCATATAAGGACTTTATAAGTGTGCAGACCTTGCTCTCCTCACCTTCCTCTACAAATCCTTCTGGTTGCCGCATGAAAATTTCTTCCTCTAATTCACCATTGAGGAAGGCGGTTTTAATATCCATCTAGTGTATTTCCATGTCTTCCCCTGCCGCTAGACTAAGGAGAATCCTTACTGATAGGAACCGTGCCACAAGAGCAAAGGTCTTTTCATAATCTATCCATTCTTTCTGAGTGAATCCCTTTGCTACCAACCGAGCATTATATCTTTCAATGGTATTATCTGGGTTTAGTTTTTGTTTAAACACCCATTTGCACCTGATCGATTTTGTGTTCGGAGGAGAGCCCACCAACTCCCAAGTATTTGCTTCCATGATGGATGCCATCTCATCATTTATGACTCTAACTCATCTATCCTTCTCTGGACTATCTATTGCCACTGAATATCAATAAGGCTCATCCGGGTGAGATAGCTTAGTTACCTTGTGAGCAGTTTGTCTTTCCTACAGCCTTTTGCTGCTCCTTCGTCCTCTTTCAAAGTCCGAAGCTGGGATGGAGGGAAGTCTCTGGTTCCTCCTCACTGTTTCATCGGCTCCCCTATCCATAGAAGCTGATTCCATCTCCTCCTTTTCTGTCCCCTCGAAGTGTGTAGGGATATGGGCAGATTCCGGTTTATCTCGTTCATCGTGGATCTCCCCTGAATCTGCAATCACTTTTTCACTCATGTCTCTTCTGGGAAGATCCGAGGCTTCCTCACCCTCGGACTCAAAGCTGAAATTCATCTTCTTGGTGTATTTGAAAGGATCAAATGTCTTCCGTTTATCCGTGACAACTAGATAATTTACCAGAATGTTATCTTGTTTCTCTAGGTCTTAGACTGTATATCCCTTGACATCCTCATCATATCCCACAAACTATCCGTGTTTCTTTTTAGCATCTAATCTTTAGTTCTTTGTATATGTGTCAAGACTGTAAACTTGACTACCAAATACTATCAGGTGGGAAATATTTTGTTTCCTTCCAACCCATCTCTCATAAGGTGTCATTCCTGTCACAGCAAAGGTAAGGACTCTATTCTTGATGTGGATAGCACAGTTCATGGCCTCAACCCAAAATCATTTTCCTATCTTTTTATCGGCCATCATACTACATACGCTATCTCTTAGAGTCTGATTCAACCACTCAGCTACCCGATTTTGTTCTAAATTATAAGGTATGGTTTTCTGATGCTAAAATCCCTCCTCCCTCATATATTCCTCAAACTTATTAGAGGTATATTGTACCCCATTGTTGAAACTCTGAGACCTCCATAAGTCCTCAGAGTAGACAACTTCCAAGAAGCCTCTAGGATAACCCTGTTCCCTTTGTGTTTCAGCAAAAATAACTGCCACCCTAGAAGACAACAACTCTAACCAACTTCACCCCTATGAAGGCAAGACTCCCCTGAGTCGATAGCAAAAAGAGTCTCTGAATTTGCTCCCCAGAGTAGTAAGTTATGGAGGGTCAAAGTTGACCTTTTGTACAAAAGCTCTCTGGGAGAGAGGGTCCTATCTCCTAATTTTTCTAAGTCCTATCTCTCTCACAGACTCTATCTACTGATGTACGGAGCCAATCCGAGAGAGACAGATGGGTAAGAGCTATAAATGATGAAATGGCCTCCATTGTGGAAGCGAATACTTGGGAGCCGGTGGACTGTCCTACGCACATAAAACCAATTGGGTGCAAATGGGTATTTAAACTTAAATTGAACCCAGATAACACCATTGAGAGATATAAGGCTCCGTTGGCAGCTAAGGGGTTCACCCAAAAGGAAGGAATAGATTATGAGGAGACTTTTGCTCTGGTGGTTCAATTCCCATCAGTAAGTATTCTCCTTAGTTTAGCGGGAGCGGAAGACATGGAAATACACTAGATAAATATTAAGACTGCCTTCCTCAATGGTGAACTAGAGGAAAAAATCTTCATGCGGAAACTAGAGGGGTTTGTAGAGGAAGGAGAGGAGAGTAAAGTGTGACAACTCATAAAGTCGATATATGGACTGAAGCAGACTCCCAGACAATAGAGTAAGAAACTAGATGAGTTTCTCACCGGTCTGGGATCTATCCAGATCAGTTCTGACCATTCTATTTATATGTTTGAGGATGAGAATGGTGTTATATTCCGTGTAATTTATGTGGATGATTTGCATGCGTTAAGTAAGTCTATGGAAAATATCAATAAGTTAAAGAAAGATCTTACACGCAGATTTGACATGAAGGATTTAGGGGAGGCAAGATACATTTTGAGAATTCAAATAGAGAGATATAGGGGGGAAATGATTATCAAACTTCCACAAAAATACGTTATAGGGAATATTCTTGAGAAATTCCAGATGGAAAAGGCAAACAGTTCTACCACTCCTATGGACTTGAATAAAGTAATTGATGGGAGTGTAGGAGGAGTGAAAATCTTAGATCATCAGATGAATCCAGATGAAAGACAGTATGTTATTGAAAAGTAAGCTTTAGTAAGTCTTAGAAATTTGAGTCTAGGACTTAGAATATTTTTAGAATACCAACTGTTCAATATTGACCAAATTTAGTGTAGATGATTTTTTGTAGTATCTACACGAATTGATATCTTTTAGTAAATTAGTGTGTAGGGCCGCCAATGAATGTAGACGTGATAAGAATCATCCGGATTTTTAGGGTATAGATATTGTTAGTGGACAATTCTGGTCCAAACACTTAGATTTTGTCAGTAGGGTGTCTAGTGAACCATGTACATACGTTTTTTGATGTTTTCTAGATATTTTAGATGTTTTTTATATTTTTTAGATGTTTTCGAGATCTTTTAAGTATTTAGTTCAATTAGGATTGATCAATTCAACACAGAATGTACATTCTACACAAGAATTAAGGAAATGAGAGCACTGAGTGCAGTTTAAGGTGTTTTATGCTCTATTGTCTCTAATTTGCTTGTAGTACATGTTTTTTTGGTTGAAAGACCTCTTTTGTTTTGAGTTACATATCTTACACTATAGATCTAGTCTTTTAGGCATTTCTCTTTGGGTTTGCTTCCGCTAACATGTCTGATAATGGCTCAGCTCCTATTGCAAGTGCTCCTATTAGCCCTAGTGCTCCACGTGCTCCTGCTGGTGCAAGTGTGACTCATATTGGGAGTGGATCACAGCCAAGTCTTCTTGCCCATGACCTTCAACAGGTTATGGGCCCACCGCCCAAATTGCCTATTTTTGACGGAACTGACTACTTATACTGGGAAGATATGTTGAGCTCATATTTCGAGGAGAGGGACTTGTCACCCATTGTGGAAGGAACAGCGGATGTGACTGCGCCGGATTGGAGAAAGAAGAATCTCCATTGCCTCAACGTCTTGAAGCAGTCTATGACAAAAGATTTGTTAATGTCGTATCTTGAGATGAAGAAAGCATCTGATGTTTGGTTTAGTGTACGTGCTATGTATGTTCAGCTAGATGTTACCGTCCAGACAAACATAGCCACTCAAATTTTTGAATTTAAGTATTCTGGAGGTAGTATGTCAGATCATTGTCATGTTATGAAAAGGTTGTTTCTTCAGAGTACTAGTGCAGGTGGGGACTTTTCACCACCTCAGCAGGCTATGTTGTTGATGAGAACTTTGCCCGATGAATATAAGGGAGCCATGGATAGGCTTAGGGCTATTCCACAGCGTCAATGGAACATAGCATTAGCAATTCAACTTATTTTGAGTGAAGAAGCTAACCAAATGTCACAAAGAGGTAGTAGTAAGTCTGTTCAGGCACTAGCTACCCAGTTTTCAGATTCTAAGATTGGCAGTGGCAGTGGTAGAGGTAGTGGTCCTAGAAGGTCACCATTAACCTGCTATTATTGTGATGAAAAAAGGCATGTGTTTAGAATGTGTCATGCTTACAAGAGAGCGAAGGCCACAGGAAATTTTCGCTCTGGTTGGGATGAAAGTCCGGTTCCTTCTCAATCAGGTGGTCGACCAACTGCTCTTTTCAATGAACTTAAGGAGGAGGATGTAAGCAACTTTCCCGACAACAGTGAAAAGAAATTCTTTGCGATGGCACAAGCAACGAAAGGCGTGGAGGAAGACGAATGGATTATGGACTCCCGCGCATCTGCCCACATGTGCCGCAATCGCCATCTATTTGAGAGTATTCAATCTATTTCACCCATCAAAATTTAATTAGTGATGATACCTTTGTTGAGTCAAAAGCAAAGGGGAGGGTGTCACTTATGTTGAATGTAGAGGGAAAACCTGTGAAAAGGGTTTTAGAGGATGTGTTGCATGTCCCAGTTTTTAAAAGAATTTTTTTCTCTACGTCAGTAGTAGAAAAGAAAGGTTTTAAAACTATATCTGAGAATGGAAAGAAAACAGTGAGTAAGAATGGGAAAATAGCTGCAAAGGGATTTGCTGGTGGAAACAATTTGTATCGGTTGAGTCTTGCAAATGATAATGATAATGATGTTATGTACTCAAATGTAATCAGTGATTGTGATTTATGGCATAAACGTTTAGGACATGTGAATTATGATAGATTAGAAAAGATGGTAAATCAAAAAATGGTGAAAGGTGTAAAAATTAGTCAAAAACAAACATCAAATGTATGTGATGGTTGTGCAATGGGAAAATTTCATAAGTTGCCTTTCCCTTTGCAAACTGATCATAGAAGTAGCAGGGTGCTAAAACTAATTTATTCAGATGCATGGGGGCCATCTAGGTATCTATCTGTGGGAGGTGCAAAGTTTATGCTTACCTTTACTGATGACTATAGTAGATTTACTACAGTTTATTTTTTGAGAAGCAAGGATGAAGTTTTTTCAAAATTTAAAGAGTATAAGGCTTGGGTTGAGAATCTACATGAGAGAAAGATAGCGGGATTCAGATCTGATAATGGAGCGGAGTACATTTCTAATGAGTTTGCAGAATTCCTAAAATTGCATGGAATCTCACGTCAACTAACCGTTCCTTATTCTCCGGAACAAAACGGTGTTTCAGAAAGGATGAATAGGACCATATCAGAGTGTGCTACGACAATGATGGCTGATATGGACATAGATTACAAATTTTGGGCAGAGGCTATGCATTGTGCAGCCTATGTGAGAAATAGGCTAGAAACTATGGCAATAAAAGATAAAACTCCTTATGAAATGTGGACAGGACACAAACCAGATGTAAGTCACTTCAAAGTGTTTGGAAGTAAGGTATTCTTGCTAGATAATGATCCACAAAAATGGAAATTAGAGCCAAAAGGCATACCAGGTATATTTTTAGGGTATGATGATCATGCCAAGGGTTATAAAGTATATGACATTAAGAGAAATAGAGTTGTGGTAGCCAGAAACATCATAGTGAAGGATGAGGGAAGAGAAGTAGATGTATTTAGTCAATGTAGTGATGAAAAGAAAGATAGAAGTGTTGATTATATCTTTTTAGAGGAAAATCCTATGTTTTTCAAGAAAAATGTAGAAAATGCAGCTAGTTTAAGTCAAAATGACTTGGAGTCATCTTCTCCACCAGAAACAGGAAGTGTTATGTCTGAAAGAGTTGTAGAATCTCCTCTACCTCAAGCTGAAACTGAATCACAAGAACAATCACATGTATCAAGAAGGAGGACCCAACCATCTATACCAGCGACAGAATTTCCAAGTGGAGTGAGGCGAAGTGCACGACTCAGGGGAGAAAATGCAGCCTTTGCTCATTCTGCACACATAAAAGAGCCTTTAACATTGAAAGAAGCTCTTTCGAGTAATGAAAGGGAATATTGGGTGGAAGCCATCAATGAGGAAATGAAGTTCATCATGGAGGCCCAAACTTGGGATCTGGTGGAACTTCCTCCAGGAAGAAAGGCTATTGGAAGTAAATGGGTGTTTAAGTTAAAATTGAACCCAGATAATACCATAGACAGGTAAAAGGCTCGTTTGGTTGCTAAGGGATATAATCAAAAAGAGGGGATAGATTATGAAGAAACATTTTCACCGGTTGTAAGGTTTCCATCTGTCCGCATCTTACTTACATTAGCTGCTATAGAGGATTTTGACATCCACCAAATGGATGTCAAAACTGCCTTTTTGCATGGTGATTTAGATGAGGTCATTTATATGAAGCAGCCTGAGGGTTATGAGGAAGTAGGAAAAGAAAATCTTGTGTGCAGACTTTTAAAATCATTGTATGGCCTAAAACAGGCCCCTAGGCAGTGGAACCGAAAGTTAGATGAGTTCTTGACAGGATTAGGGTTTACTAGAATTAGCTCAGATCATTCAGTATATGTGATGTGTGGTGATAATCCTGATGAGGTGATATTCATTGCTGTGTATGTTGATGATTTGCTGTTAATTAGTAGGAACAAAGAAGAAATTGTTAGAGTAAAACACGCTCTTAATTCAAAATTTGAAATGAAGGATTTGGGTGAGGCTAAATACATTCTTGGAATACAAGTTGAAAGAGATAGAGAAAAGAAAATCATTAGGCTAACTCAAAAAGAAGCAATAGGAAACATGTTGGAAAAATTTGGCTTGGCTGATGCCAAAGGTTGTGCAATTCCTATGGAGTATAAGCAAAAACTTGAAGGAATGGAGCATGAGTTTGGAGTCATAATAGATGAGGAACTCAGTGCAGAAGAGTAAAAATTTATGTCCCAAGTACCCTACAGGCAAGTAGTAGGAAGTTTGATTTACTTCATGAATTGCACTAGGCCCGATATAGCTGCAGCTGTTGGTGTGTTGAGTAGAAGTCTACAAAATCCACGAAAGAGAGATTGGGAGGCAGCAAAAAGGGTCTTAAGATATCTTGTTGGGACTAGGAATCTTTGGCTTACTTTGGGACGGTACAAGGTTAGTATTAATACTTGGAGTGATGCTAGCTATGGTGATGTGCCTAGTAGGAAGTCTACAACTGGGTATGTCATTCAGATTGGAAGTGGAACTTGTAGTTGGAGTAGTAAACTTCAAAAAGCCAGGGCACAATCGACTATGGAAGCCGAATACATGGCTGCAAGCGCAGTCTTAAAGGAATTGCTTTGGATTAAGGCATTCCTTCAAGAATTGGGGTTTACACAACACGGAACACAAGTAATGTGGTGCGACAATCAGGCAGTCATTTCTGTGGCTACAAACCCAAGTCACCATTTTAAGAGTAAGCATATGGACATTCGGCTACATTTGGTACGTGAGAAAGTATTTGCAAAAGTGGTAAAACTTTGTTATTTGCCTGATGAGAAAATGGTTGCGGATATGTTGACAAAAGCCCTTCCAGCTCCGAAATTGGAGTACTGCAGAAAAGCATGTGGTCTAAGTGAGTAAGTCTTCTAAAGCTTAAGGGGAGTATTGAAAAGTAAGCTTTAGTAAGTCTTAGAAATTTGAGTCTAGGACTTAGAATATTTTTAGAATACCAACTGTTCAATATTGACCAAATTTAGTGTAGATGATTTTTTGTAGTATCTACACGAATTGATATCTTTTAGTAAATTAGTGTGTAGGGCCGCCAATGAATGTAGACGTGATAAGAATCATCCGGATTTTTAGGGTATAGATATTGTTAGTGGACAATTCTGGTCCAAACACTTAGATTTTGTCAGTAGGGCGTCTAGTGAACCATGTACATACGATTTTTGATGTTTTCTAGATATTTTAGATGTTTTTTAGATCTTTTAGATGTTTTCGAGATCTTTTAAGTATTTAGTTCAATTAGGATTGATCAATTCAACAAAGAATGTACATTCTACACAAGAATTAAGGAAATGAGAGTACTGAGTGCAGTTTAAGGTGTTTTATGCTCTATTGTCTCTAATTTGCTTGTAGTACATGTTTTTTTGGTTGAAAGATCTCTTTTGTTTTGAGTTACATATCTTACACTATAGATCTAGTCTTTTAGGCATTTCTCTTTGGGTTTGTTTCCGCTAACATGTCTGATAATGGGTCAGCTCCTATTGCAAGTGCTCCTATTAGCCCTAGTGCTCCATGTGCTCCTGCTAGTGCAAGTGTGACTCCTAGTGGGAGTGGATCACAGCCAAGTCTTCTTGCCCATGACCTTCAACATATATGTAGTCTATTACTTACAAGCAGGTTGTAAGAAGCCTAATCTCCTTTATGAACTCTACTAGGCAGCACATAGCCGCAGCAGTTGGAGTCCTTAGTAGGAGTCTAAATGATCCCATGAAGAGAGATTGAAAGGCAACCATGAAGGTCATGAGATATATCTGGTGGGAACCAAAGATTTATGGTTGCATTTGGGAGGGGAGCACACTGACATCACTACTTAGACAGATGCCAGTTATGTGGATACACCTATGAGAAGTTGCACTTCTGGATATGTGTTCTATTTGGGGGAAGGTGCTTGGTGTTGGAGTAGCAAGCAACAAAAGGTGGTTGCCCAGTCCACTATTGAGGCTGAGTACATAGCCTTTTGTTCTGCTGTGAAAGAGCTTATGTGAGCTAAGGCTTTATTGCATGAACTAGGGTATATGAAGGAGGGAGTGCATGAATATTTTGTGATAACCAGGCTGCCATTGCAATTGCCGCCAATCCAAAACATCACTTCTAGGCTAAACATATTGACATAAGATTTAGTTTTGTAAGAGAGAAGGTTTAAAACAAAATGTGAATCTTGTGTATAGGGGTGATGGGGAAATGGTGGCTGATATAATGACCAAACCTGTGCCATCTCCCAAGTTAAAATATTGTTGAGAAAAGTGTGAATTAAAAGAAAAATTGAAATCAGACTAGAAAATAAGGGGAGTGTTGAAATAACTATATTTAGGGAGTATTTTCTAGGTCTGAATCGATTAAGTAAATGCGGAGGCAGTGTGCCTCCACCTTCTCTCTCCAGCCCCCATACTTGTTGTAGTTACTGAAGGTGGGAGATAGTGGTGGAGCCATGGTTGCCTTAGTTACATAGGCACGAATGTAGAGTGACATAAGTCACTCTTAACAAAAAAGTTGAGTCTGGCATGACTCAAACCTTCAACCGGCAGAGCGAGGCGTAGCCCTCAACTCTAACCGGTCTGTCGTAGAAGTTCGTTAGGTATATAGGGTGTGAATTCTATTTAAACATTGTTAAAAAACCTTAATCCGATTAACGAAATTAGAGATAACAAGCATAGAGACTAGTTGTAATACGGTGGGAACAAAAACCCGAACTAATATAAGTCACTCTAGAGTCTTGTCTGTGTAGCTACGGCAGCCATGGCTCCACCACTCTCTCTCACCTTCAATGATTACAATAAGTATTGGGTCTAGTGAGAGAAGGTGGAGGCAGACTGCCTTTGCTTTTACTTTATCTATTCAGACCTAGAAAATAACCTTTTAATCTAGTGATTTCAATAGACATAATCAATGACATGTTTGTTAAAAGTTCGAACGCTCGTTGCATAAGGTGGACTGATCGAATAATTTCCCATGTGATTAAGGGTTTTTTTTGTCGTTTTCCTCCACATCGTAGCACGCAATAAGAAAATCCACAATCGTACCAAAAAAATGAAATTACCACCGAACAACATTCGTCACCTCAAAGCTTTATATGTAGTGCGTTTTGTCGTCTAGCGCTTTTCGATTTACTTTCACGTCCCTCCAGCTAATTTTCAAACTTTACTCAAATCACCTCGCGAGGTGTTTTTAAATAAAGTTTTATGATTTCAACGAATAGAAAGACATTGGCGCTCGCGTCGGATGTTTATGAAAAATATTTTACAAAAAAAAAAATCCATTGCACGTTTTAGCCTGTATGTACTTTTATTCCGTGCACTTTTTCCCGTATAATGGCCATGGAGGGGTTTCGACCATAAAAAAACGAAGTACGTGAAGGCGCCTCTTTCTCTCTCTCTCTCTCCCATTACCGCGTCTATCTCACAATTTTTGCTATTACGTCATCAATTGTCTTAAATTTTGTGGTCATATTCAAGCGTCACAAATTGCACCCACGTTTACATTTGTCACAATTTAAAGTAACGATTTCATTTCGATACAGGGGAATGGTTTCAAAGTGGTGCGGAAACTCTTCAGTAAAAAACAAAGTAAAATGACTAAGCCTACGACCCCATGTTGCTATGTACGGGATTTTTCATGGCGTTTTCCTTTAAAAATTAGCGATGTACTGGTTAAATTGTAACCGTACGAAGAAATCGCAAAATTTGTAGCGTACAATTTGCGACATCCTCGAACCTAAGATTTATGAAAATTTGTCGTTTTGTGTTTTTTCGACCCACTGTCACGTCATCATCAAACTAATCATCAAACACATCGGCGATGTGTTCATGATAAAGTAGAATCATTTTCACAAATAGGAAAACGTACTATTACGTTTGAAAAGTTTTCATAATTTTTTAACGATCGGAAAAGTACAAGGTTGTTCGTTTTTGTTTGCATGCACTTTGTACGGTTTTTGTTTGAAGGGGCCTCGATGTTGCGGTGTCATTTAACGTTAATGTGTAAAATTTTTGAAGGTGAAAATCTGCGTAAGTCATGGCCGCCGGATTGGGGAGGTTTACGCAAAGGCGTGTTATACAACCATGGATGAAAGGATGTACGTCTACGATGTCACGTAATGACAAGAGGCATGCCAAAATTGTTTAAAAAATTACGATGTGCCTTGTGACGCTTCAACAAGTTTCGAAAAAAATAGTGCGGCAAGACAGATGGTTACTATTGTGCATCGGTAAGATTTTGCCAATAATCGAAGTACATTTTTTTGGCATGTTGATAATCGATATATTTGCACGATTTATCGACACTGGTGTTATCGCCGATAAAATACCGATTATATCGGTTTTTTTATCGCAATAACACCTGTACCGATACGATCTGCGATAATTGTGCGGTTCGTACCATACATTTGTACGTTTTATTCTGTCGTACTGAACCGTCGTTATTCCGTTACACATAGTACAGAATAACTTGTTACACGTGGCATGCCATGCTATATAAAGTGAAAATATAATACAGTATATTATAAAGTACTATTATATAGCGTACTACATTCTTTCCACTTATCGCCAATAAGGAATTTGTTGGTCTCAGAGCGATATATCGGGACCCCTGACCGTTCGATAACCGGCAACTATCGGTATTTGTGTTATTGCGAAAAAATTCTTGCCAATACACAATACTACAAAAAACCTTTTTTTGAAAAAAACTACGAGAGAGACGTTCCTTAGTACTTTTCATATTCTTAGAACTATCTTCAAGAGATAGGGATTTACAAAAATAGAAGCAAATCCAGTAATAACTATGAATGATTTCTGAAACCTTAAAAAACTCTAAAAAAACACTGAAGGGTGTTGCTCCGATCTTGACCCGACAACAAAGGTCCGAGATTGTCACCTGAGGCAAAGTCTCAAAAGATTTATAGCTCCTCGTACTATATTTCTCACTCAAAAGCAGTGTTGTTCAAATCATGCGATTTTTTCAATTTTTCCGATTGAAACGTATGATTCGTGACTGTTGAAAAAATCGCAAAAAAATGCAATGTACTCTTTGTCCGGTAAACTGAACGGACAATTAATGGGAAAATTACAGTATTTCCCGTAAAATGTACGGTTTTATACGGAAATGTACGGAATTCGAGGAGAAGGTACGTTGCAGTCATTGGTACTTTCTGTTCAGTGAACTGAACAGCAATATCACGGAGCCTGTATGTCATTTCATCGAAAATGTACGGACATTTTCGAAATGAGACGTTGAAACGTCACACTATTTTCGCGCGATAAGTTTGAAATTGTGGGGGCATCTCTTTCAATTTTTTTGAAAGAAGCCGCCATGGAATGTTGAAAAGATAGAGAGAGAAGGGGGCCATGAATGTCTGTCAGATAGTATTAGACAGACGGACTTTGACAAAAAATTGTGCTTGCCGACTCTTGAACCCGGGTCTACAACATATTGCAAAGCTTGTTCTCACATTATCTGCTGCCAGTTGATGAAAGAATTCCGACATATTTATCGAGTGCAATACGTCTTCAAATATTTATAATTGTTTAGCGCTCATTTAACGGAAAACTTACAAATTGCGCTATATGTATTTTTTTTTGTTTTATATGTACGGACGTCTACGGATGAAAATAAATTAACATTTTTCACGATTTGTTCAAAACGTTCAATACGTTCGTTACATATAATTCGTCGCGATTGAATTGTTCGCACTAAACGCTATGAACAACTATGCTCAAAGGTAGAAAAAATATATTTAGTGCTAAAAATATGATAAAAAAGAAAGAAAAAGCCTAACCTTTCCAACAAAACTAATAAGAGTGACCTTGCAGGATAAATTAAAAAAACACGATGGTAAACCATCTGAGTCTGGGGGTGCAAAAGGGGTGGCATGACCAACACTAAAAAACAACAATAAAAAACAAAAAGAGCGACGAGAACACAAAAAGAAGGAAGCCACAATAGGTCACACGACAAGCTTTGTTATATAAGGGTGTGTCCCCATGTGCATAAGTAAGGGTTTTTTTCTATCGTTTTCCTGTAAAACTTAGCGTCGTACTGCCTAAGTTCCAACCGTACGAAGGAATCGCAAATTTGTAGAGTACAATTTGCGTCACCCTCGAACTTAGGATGTACGAAAAATTGTCGTTTTGTGTTTTTTCGACCCACTGTCACGTCATCATCAAACTAATCATCAAACACATCGGCGATGTGTTCATGATAAAGTAGAATCATTTTCACAAATAGGAAAACGTACTATTACGTTTGAAAAGTTTTCATAATTTTTTAACGATCGGAAAAGTACAAGGTTGTTCGTTTTTGTTTGCATGCACTTTGTACGGTTTTTGTTTGAAGGGGCCTCGATGTTGCGGTGTCATTTAACGTTAATGTGTAAAATTTTTGAAGGTGAAAATCTGCGTAAGTCATGGCCGCCGGATTGGGGAGGTTTACGCAAAGGCGTGTTATACAACCATGGATGAAAGGATGTACGTCTACGATGTCACGTAATGACAAGAGGCATGCCAAAATTGTTTAAAAAATTACGATGTGCCTTGTGACGCTTCAACAAGTTTCGAAAAAAATAGTGCGGCAAGACAGATGGTTACTATTGTGCATCGGTAAGATTTTGCCAATAATCGAAGTACATTTTTTTGGCATGTTGATAATCGATATATTTGCACGATTTATCGACACTGGTGTTATCGCCGATAAAATACCTATAATATCGGTTTTTCATCGCGATAACGCCGGTATTGATAACTACACCGTGATTCGCTATAAGCATAATCAAATAGATAGCGTAATGAAATAATTAGCGTTATTTACGCTAATTGGGAATTTCATTTTTTTCCAAAAAAACTTAATGAAAGAATTAGCGTTATTTACGCTAATTGGGAATTTTATTTTTTTCCAAAAAAATATATTATTCTCATTTATCATTAAGGGTGAAGTTCCATCAAACGTTTTTGTAATCTTACGACAAATTCTAGAGACCAAGTTGATTGATAGTTTGTTCCCTCCGAAGCATTTGTAACTTTTTGCCCATTTCGATGATCATCCGAGAACTCATCGGAAAACGGGTCTGGTTCACATCAAAATTTGGGCACGTAACTCCAATTGAAGGTGACTTGTGACACGTCACACGCTTTGACGTCATCAAACATAGGCGCAAAACAAACCTGTGGTTTTTCAAACTTTCTAATACGTCCCCCTCTTCTCTTCCGGCCCCACGTTCTCCTCTGCACCCTCGCTAGAGTACAGCTCTTCGTTCTCGGTGAAATATTTTTTTTTCATGAATTTTGTTTGTAAATATGTTATATGAGGAGTTCCGTGTGTATTTTCAACATTTCAAGTTTTGAACTCTCGATCTAAGGGTCAAAACAGAAAAATCTTCAAGTTTTTGTATAAAAAACTGAAAATATTTCCATTTTTTAACACCGGATAAAGAGTTCAAGATTGGAAAGAAATCCAGTTTTAAAATCTTGTAACTGGAAAAAACTCGAGTTTTAGGGTTCAAAAAACCCATAAAATACATAAGATCTCCATTTTTAAAACCTAAAATACAAATTTTAGCCATTGAAAAGCTCCATTTTCCAAATCCAAAGCTGAAGAAAAAGTACAGTTGTATTGTAGATACAGATGTTCTGAACAGAGCTCCAATTTTAGGGTTCAAAACTGGAAAAAAACTCCAATTTGAACTCAAAAACTGCAATATTTGAATCCAAAACTAAATAGGAACCCTCATTTTGAAGTTTGGATATAGAGATAAAAATTGGAAAAAAAATTGATAGTGTTGAACTCTTAACTAAAAATATCTCTAGTTTTAAGGTTCAAAATTGGAGAAACTAACTCTAGTATATAGTTTTGTTAATAAAAAAAACTGATTTTTAATATAAAACTGCATATAATTTCAGTTTTCGGATTCGAAAATGGAAAGAACTTCAATTTTTAACATCCTAAATTCAGGGTCTAAAACTGGAAAATTCTCTTGATTTTGTCTCCCAAACTGAAAGAAAAGTCCAGTTTTGAATGCAAACCTGGTATTTTATGATGTCTAGAAACAATGAGATAGCCTGGAAAGATAAATTTGGGGATAGAGAAGACCAACAAACCTGGTATTTTATGAGATGTATGAACCATGAGATAGCTTGGAAGGAAAAATCTGGCGATAGAGAAGACCAACCTTCACACTAGTTACGATCACTATATTAGAGTTGGACTATTTTAATGTCCATTTATTTTTTATATGCAACGGCTCGTAATCTGAAAGATGTACTCAAAGCAGTAGCTTTTGCCTTAAATATGGTGATAGATCTCAGCCTTGAATTTTCTCAACTTCGATTATGTACCGAAGTTTTTGTCGGTAAAAATAGTAAAGACAGGGTGGAGAGCAACCTAAAAGAAATGGAACAAAAAAATGTGACTAAACATGAAAGAGGAGGTTCAAAAAATACGTGTACTGTAAGCCGTATAATATGTACAAGTTACACCATAAATGGCTATTAGTGTTGAAACTTTTTTGCCAGTTAAATTAACGTTTCTCTTTGCACACGTGTACCGTTTTTATTTGAAAAAGTTAAGAATTATCATTTCCTATTGTAAACTTTCGATTAATAATCCCACATGTGAGCACAGAGAAAGATGAGTTTAAAGGTTGAAATAAACTCAAATACTAATAGAAATAATAGTTACTAATAACAGAATGTGGTCTACATATTAGTTGTGTCAAGTGGTTAATTGTCATGTAGAATGGTTGTTGTATGTTGCTCACTGTAAAATGTTGCGTTGCAAAAGATGAAAGTTGTATGCATTATAATTTATAGCTTGTCAATTGTATGCAGTAATTTTTAAGGGTTGTGATAAATTAAGCTAAAGCTATAAGATCTAAGCGAGAAGTCATTATATTTGTATGATGTAGTAGTTCATAAAAGGTTAGTCCTAATTTTTTGACCGAGTGGCAAATTGTTTTCATAGTATGTAAACTATGGACTTTTTGTTATTAAAAACTCATTACATTTTACGCAAAAAATAGGCGGGATAGTACCAAATACAAAGGTAAGATTTGAATTTCCACCATAAATTCCACCAGATTGATCAATTCATTTAATGAAAAAAAAAATGAAAAGAAAGCAAAGTACTTAAATTCGCTCTCTCGGTCGCAAGACCCCTTTTTGAGCCAATCATAACAAACCCCTTTTGGAGCACTAGTGAGCAGTCCTTGGTTTGTCTTTTCCACTGCTACAGACGAACACCGATACCAAAACTCGTCCCCTCTCTCACATTTTCCCTTTTTAATAAAGTCGAAACAAGCCCATTTACGCAAACTTTCCTCTCCCTTTGCCTCCACATGTTTACATTGACACCCGTCTCCTATTGAACAAGAGCCTTTACCTCTAAACTCAAAGCAAATCCTCTCTTCTCCTCCCTTGTCTGCCTCCCTCTTTCTCTTCGGTGGTGGCCCGTAATACCTGCAAAATTGTCCCACTTGTCCTATTTCTTCCGATATCAATTTCACTCCCCATGCTGGTACAGTGACAAGAGTCGTTTTTTCATTAGCCGAGTTAGGGTTAGGGTTAGCTTTGCTTCCATGCCATAACTTTGTGACGGGTGTCACGTTTTCCTAGGGAGATGGGATAGATCTAGGAACACGGACCACCAGCTCATCAAGAGGTAACTGAAGGCAAGTGTAGGAGAGAGAGCATGGAGAAATTTGTGCAAAGAGAATCAAAAGAGAGAGAGGGAGATGAATTGAAAAGGAGGAAGAACAAGAGGAAAGAGCTAGAGAAAACGAAAAAGAGGACCGACAAGAAGCACAAAAACAAGAGGGAGGATGCGATGCTTTATGGTTGTCTTTCACAACAACAAATGGAAAATGTTTGCAGAGTAATTTGTCCATCGTTTCTATCAACTCCATTTCCCTCCGCACTCGGTCAACTGCTGCATTTACTTCTAACAATTCTTGTCTCCCTATATCTTGGAGAGCCATATTACTTGCAGTATACAACGTAACTCAGTCCGGAAAATGCACCAAATCCTTAACAAAGGCAGCAGATAATTGTTGAAACATATCTGCAAAGAGAAGCGGGGGGGGGAGAGAGAGAAAAATAGAGAGAGAGAGATTGAGAGAGAGAGAGAAAGAGAGAAAAAGAGAGAGAGAGAGAAAGAGAGAGAGAGAGGGAGAGAATGAATGTTAGATGACCGTGGTTCAAAGTCCTACATTTTTTTCGTGCGAAAACAATGAAATAGCCTTTCAGATGTTGTTTTTGCTACGTCGGTTTTTTTTATCACTGTTGGCTTGTTTCACAAAAAGACCCAACTTTAACAAGACTTTAATATCCCCAAATATTTTGAGGAAGTTTGTTTGTACGGTTTCCCGAGAACTCCCGAAAATAAAAAAGTTCGTGCTCGAAAATCCGTACATTATTCGAACGCCCGTCTGTTGCGGAAGTGATTTTTTTTCCTAGTGGGAACAGGCTATGAGAGCCTTGTTCTATTACGCGGTCTTAGTAAACGTCGAAAATTCGTTTATTGAAGCCATCATTCCATTGTGTCGAGTTAGTAACCGGCATTTTATTTGCGTAGCACACTTTTATTGGTCCATGTAATAGAAAAATACGATTCTGGTAATCTTCAGAGAATCTCTGAGAGCGAATTGTGACCACATATTTGTACTAGCAAAGGTAAAAAGTGACTCGTACGACGTATTGAATAAAATATGTACGGCCAGACGAAATTGAAGATATGTGAAAGTGTACGAATATGTCAAAATGGTTAGTGGAATGGTTAGTGGATGCAAACAGAAGCGTGAAACAATATCCTCTGTCAAAGATTTTCTTGCGGCTTCCGGTGGCCTCGCATCCTCCCTGGCGCAAGGCACATGTCATATGCAACGTGTACCCACCTGGTCGCGCGGTTGTTGTTGATATTTGTTCACTTTTCCACGAGGCACGATGTTATACGTTCAAGCGCTTAGACTTGACCTACTCCGAGTCACTTGCTGGGAACTGAAAGTGTCAGACGATGTCGTATCCGATTATCTATCCGACAGTCCACGTTTACGCCCATAAACGTGGAGAATCAAATCCCTCATTCAGTAGGCTTATTTTTCTGACATTTTATTTTTTCTGGTACGGCACTGTACAAAACAATACGGCTATCAGTAAACATTGGCATTCTTCCCCTAATGGAACCTTACCTTGAGTCGATGTTCCATCACGAAGAGTTTGTAAGCCACGTGTTCTAAATTGACTGGCGCCACGCAAGCTATGATCCGATATTGAATATCTTTCAGATTTTTAGCATCGACGAACTTAACTTCAAATCTTCACTTTCGTACCATGTACCTGCGTACAATGTAATCATACATCAAAACTTTTATACTTTTTGCAGACGCTAGTCTATACGCCAACTCATTTTTTAGGGTTTATGTTTTCGAACATAACGAAAGCCCTTTGAGAGAAATAGTGTGACGAACAAAAGTTACCGAAAATAGCGTGACGACAAAATGTTACGAAATTTCGTTTTTCTTTTCGGTTGTATTTTGGAAAGCGCGTGTCATGTGCAAATCTTAAGATTTTTCGTTGGTTTTCCATCATAACACGTAGCTCAATCGTCCAGCTTGTCACAATATTTTTTTTGTATCTGCCAACCTAAAGGAGGTGGGTTGACAGTTACAAAGAAAAATGAAGCGAACGCCTCGCAGATTAACATCGAACGTGTAACATTGTCGTCGAACCGTCGTTATTCCGTTGCATAGTGCACGGGAGCAGATTGTTACACCTCGCATACCACGCTATACACAGTGAAAAACATAATACAATATATTCTAATGTTGTATTATATAACGCATTATATTTTTTCCACTTATCGCCGATAAGGAATTTGCTGGTCTCGCAGCGATATATCGAAACCATTGATCGTTCCAGAACCGATAACTATATGTATCGGTGTCATGGCGATAAATTTCTTGGCGATACACAACACAGGAGATTGTACACGTTTACAGCCGTCACGGGCATTGTCGACGTATACAATCGTCACAAAACTAAGTATCAATTTCGAGTAATCAAATAGAGACACCTGAAATCCGGGTCCCTCGATCCGCGCTAAAAAACAAAGTTAGTTTGATACACCGCGAATCGTAATTAGAGTAATGAAAAAATTAGAGTTAAAAAACAAAAAAAAAAAATTAGAGTAGTGAACTCTAATTTCTGTGATATAACTATTTCACAGAGGAAGTTTACTCTAATTTATTTAAGTACTCTATATTGGGTTATGTCGGCAATAATTATCCGCGCTAAAATTACAAACACTAAATAACGTAGACGTATAAAATCTGTCAATCGTTATTTTTTTGACGTCATTATGACGTTAGAACTATTTGTCGCGCTGAATGTCAGTTAATGTTCACACTGGCGAAGATGCTGTCGACGGACGAGAGTTATGCGAATGGCTTTTTTTCGAAGTGATTCATTTTTTGTTTAGTGCGATTTCACGTGCGATCGTGATTCTATTAAATCATTATTTGTACCTTTCTACTTATAAAAGTACAATTTTGCACGATTGGACGTCGTCCTTACTTCACACTATTTGAAACAAACCTATATTAGAATTTTGTATGCTAATTAAACCTTATATTAAATAGAATAATGAAAAAATTATAATCATTTACTCTATTTAAGGTGATACAGTCGAAATTTAGGGCGACCGAATTAGCGTTATTTACCCTAATTACGATTCTTGGTGTACATTACAAGTACTTGGGGCCGTACCCTAAGTTTCGGTTACACGGGAGAGTGCCCTTACGCTAGATCATTCTGAACTGTTGAGCGTCACCTGATGAAACAAGCGTCCGAATGATAACGTAAATATAGTGGTAGCGTCGGAACGCAAGATTACGGCCAGTTACACGCATGCATCGGGATGGCAAATAATATCAGCCGATGCACTCAGTTTTATTTTCCTTAAGTACAGTAATGTTTGTACAAAACTCCTCGTATTGCATAGAATTCTTGCGAACTAAAATTAGGGTACGTCCCCATGTATTAAAGTACATACTTTTCTCTGTCTTTTTGCCCTAAAATTCAGGGGAACTTTGAAAAAAACTTTAGCCGTACGAGAAAATTCTTTTTACCAAAGTAAAGTTAACGTCAATTCATTCTTTGGATGTACGGCGTGTTTGTCGTTATGTGAACGCATTTTGGCATTTTCCCCTTTTCGACCCCCGAGCAAGAAAATCCAGCCCAAAAAAAAACTTCATCTAAAATCACCTCGAGGGGGTGATTTTAGTTGAAGTACCGCCCAGACAGCGAATGAAAAACGAACCACGCACGCGCCACACGATTTGTGATTTTTTTGGACGAGGGAGAGTCCTCACTATTTTTCTCCGTACCCGTCACGCGCTATGTACGGAAAAAAAATTGCAGGGGTCTCGGACTTCCACTTGCATTCATGGGTCCTTTGCATGATTTTTCGTCGTTGTCGCCTCTCCTCTCTCCCTCTCATACTATCGCTTGTATCTCACACTTTTTTAAATGAGACACGACAATATTGTTATAAAATGAAAGATCTTTAAAAAATATATTTTTTGAAATTTTTTAGATTTTTATTTAATGGCAAAGCTTGTGAGAAAAGTAGAAAAAGCGAAATCGGGAAACCATGGCGAAAAGTACTTGAATCCGTGACGTCGACGTTGTCACAAGTGAGCGTGACGTCACAATGTCACCAAACCGTAAACATTTGCAATTTCACAAAAATCTCGGCATCTACTAGTGTTGGGTATCGAGGACCCATTGCCGATATTCGATATATATCGAATTTCAGGTACCCGATATTCGATATATCGCTTCGATATATCAAATTTCAAATTATCGCGATATATCGCCAATATATCGTATCGACAATATATCGAGGCTTCTTAAAAAAAAATAAAAAAAATCCCAGTCAATTCCCTGAAGAAGAGAAGGACAGGTGTGAAAGTGGTGGAGGATGTTTTTTTTTTTTTTCACGGAGACTGTGAACCGAAAACTGCGAATCGGAAATTGTTAATTGATTAATTGAGAACCAGAATTTGAGAAACGAAAACAAAGTGGTTTTGGAAACAAAAAGATGATTGGAAACTGAAGATTGAGAGGAATTATTTTCATGTCCATAGCTGTCCATAGCTGTCATTATCCTCTTCACCTCCCATGCTGCCTCCCATCTCTTGAAAATCCATGGAGAAAACAAAAAATGTAACCTTTGCACAATATTAATCGCTGGAAATGGATAAGTACTAAAGTACTAATTGATACCAATTTGTCTGCAGATTGCAGATTGCAAATTGGTAGGTATTCCTGCCTTCCTGCCCGAAACGAACAGTCTGCAATTTTTTTTTTTCATATCTTACTTTGACTAAATTAGTGTGGGTTTCAAGTTTTCATATGTGAAGTTCTGTATCGTAGTATGTACTAAATAAGTAACTATATGTATTACAGTATTAGTATTACAGTATTAGTACTTTTGCGTCCGTTACATTTTGCGGCGTTACCTTTTAAGTAACGGAACGAAAATCACGGCGGACGTCGCGTTTCATAAAATTTTGCATTATCGCTAAAACAACATATATAAAAAAAAAAAAAAAAAAATTAATTAAAAATATCGCGATATATATCGCAATGATTTATGTTGGTCGCGGTACGATATATCGAGGACTTTCCTCTATCGATATTCGATATATTTAATATCGAGATTATCGCGATATGAAACTACCCGATACCCAACACTACACCGTGAATCGCTATTAGCGTAATAAAAAAAATAGCGTAATGAAACAATTAGCGTACTTTACGGTAAATTGTGTTTTTTCGGGTACACCATGATACTAATTTATCATGTACTCTAATTTGTAAACCGCTTTGTAAAAAATTTCGGCACATAATATGTCCACACTAAAACGTGTAGATGTACGAAATTGTTCAAATCGTACGCCGTCGCGTTTTTTTGACATCTGCGTATGCCGGAAAATATTTACGCAATTATATATTATTATATTTTCTGTACTTTTTAAATTAATAAGGTACGGAATAGTACAGATATGGCAGTCCGTACACCACACTATCTAAAAGGACACTAAATTACAGTTATGAACCGCATTGAGCGGGGTACCTCAAATAACGTGCAAAAACATTTAGCGTACTTTATTCTATTTGAGAATTTGCCCCAAAAAAAGGGGTACCCCAATTAGCGTCATGTACGCTAATAGCGATTCACGGTGTAGCGTCTACAACTGTCGCTGTTTTTGTTCGCGTCACTAATCGTCGGAAGTTTCGTAGTCGCCTTCAATCGTCACAACTTGTACCTACGTCTACAACCGTCACATGTCAAAGTTCCGATTTCATTTTCGCACATTGGGACGCTCTTCAAAGTAGTACGGCGAATCTTCACTACAGTCCAAAATACTTTATCAAAGTACCGATTACATGGGGACGTACCCTTTTAGATCTAAAAATTCTGAACTTTAGGATACCAACCCGATTGATTAAACATTTTTGATTATTCTCGACAAGAAATTCACGTTTTACAACACATACCCTAAAGTCCTGTAACGGGCCGTACTAGATTTGAACTTTTGAAACGTTTACACTTTACACAATACAGTTCAGCACTTCAATGTGCCATACTGCCAGAGCTCGCTCTTTGCTAAATTAGCGGTTCAAGCCGCCACTTTTCTCGGGCCTCTTTCTTCAACACCCATTGCACCAAAGTCACTCTATGTTTATTCGCAATAGACAGGAATAGAATTTGTTTTTTCTTTAATTGTTTTTCCTGTTATTACTTCTTGACTTTTGTGGAAAAGCCATGGCTCCAAGGCAGGGAGCAGCTGCTCTAATGAGAACTAAAGCCCAGTCTGGCCGTAAGAGACGTCGAGGAGAAGCCGATGGACCTTCGAAAAAGAAACGTGACGAGAATGAAGTTTTGAGCAGTGATGAGGACGAGGATTTTGTAGCGTCACGGGGAATGGATAGAGATGAAGAAGAGGATAGGGAACTGGAGGAAGAAGAGAGTGCAGATGCAAAACGACTGCGAGTTGCTAAAGCTTACTTGGACCGTGTGAAAGCAGAAGCTATGGTGGACGATCCTGACTCATTGGAAGCCGCCGAGAATGAAGAGGCAGATGGAGAACGTGACACTCTTGTCGCACACCGCTTGATGCAAGAGCTGCGAGAGGAGGGTGGTCGAGCTTTACGGCTGGTGGCAAGCAGGTTTTTTTCCTGTCTCTTCCATCTTTTTTCCCATGACGTAGCTACATGCAAATGATAATGATCTTCCTAGAGGATTTTTTATCATCGGAAGGATGGGGAATTCTTTTAGCTGATAGGAGTGCCTTTGAAATGCCTGCAGAGTACAGGTTGGGAAGCCACGTCCGGTTGGACGACGACATCGGCAAGCTGTGACGGCTGTCACACTTGCTGGTGATGATTCGCATGCCTTCGCGGCCTCCAAAGATGGAATGATAGTGCAGTGGAATGTGGAAACGGAACAAAGCACAGTCTTGGAGTGGCCGGCACCTGAGCCTTCTAAGGCACTGCAGGGAGGCAGGGGCAAACCAAAGCGGGAACCGAGCCGGAATGTTTTGGCGTTAGCTGCCAGTTCAGATGGACGTTACTTGGCTGCTGGTGGCCTGGATCGACATGTTCATATATGGGATATAAGAACGGGCAAGCACGTGCAGGTCCTGGCCACAACAATTATAACAACAGTTTTATAATCATATCATCGTTAATGAGTATAAGAATTATAGGAAGAACCACTGCTGCACAACTATTTACATCAGACCATTTTCTGCTTAATTGTCTTAAGGTTTTCTCAGCGACTTTTTTGAGGCATTTTGTGGATTTTTTCCATTTTCTGAATGCTCATTAGAGAAATGTTTTTTGTTTTTTTGAACAGACCACTCAGCTGCCCTTTCAAGTGGTGGTTTTTGCTAATGTCAATAGTTTTAACGAGGCTTGCACGTGAACATAAACCCATAAGTTCAAGAAGAACAAGCACCTTTTGTTTTTATCATGCTTTGACAATTATGAATTTTTACATACGGCCTTAAAACTTTTATATGAGCTTTTAGTTTGTTTGAAAATTGGCGGGGAGACGTGCCCTCTTGGGATGTTTGTGTGTTTTCAATGTCAACACTGGTGTGGCCGTTCATAATTCAAGAATTTCAACCAGGGTTTAGGGCCTAGTTTTAGTCCTTCACTTGGTGCATGGGAATTTTATAAAATCCGGGATTCCTTGGATTGGTGTCAATTTTCTTTTAAATTTCATTCCCATGGCTCATGTGGTGCTGGGATCAGGCCTTTGCAGGTCACAGGGGAGCTGTGGCAGGACTTTCTTTTCGAATAGGCACACATCAGCTCTTTTCAGGATCATACGATCGTAGTATTAAAATTTGGAGTGTGGACGATTTGGCTTATATGGACTCTCTCTACGGCCATCAAAGTGAGGTCATAGCTATCGATTGCCTTCGGACAGAGCGAGTTTTATCTGCTGGCCGGGATCGGACTTGTCGCATTTGGAAGGTAAAGTCCATTCGTTTTATATCATCCGTAATTTTGCATTTAGTCTTCAAGTAAAACTTATTTTACGGGGACAAGAGACAAGTGTGTTTTGCTTCTTAAATTTGTCAAAGAGGGTGTGGGATGGAAGTAGCTTTAGTCTATTCTAAGGACTGAAAGCCCATTTTGCCCACAGGTTCCGGAGGAAACTCAACTGGTTTTGCGAGGGCATTCATCATCCATTGATTGTTGTGCCCTCATCACTCCGAACGACTTCATTTCTGGATCAGAAGATGGATCAATAGCACTATGGTCTGCGTTACGTAAGAAACCAGTGCACATTGTACGAGGTGCTCATGGCGTGGTAAGAGTACAATCGAGATCGCTATTTATTGTAGATTTTAAGCTTTATGTGAACCATCTCCAGAGTCTCCAGATAACAGGTTTTCATCTCCATGTGCAGATGGAGCATGCAACAGCCAATGGTGTCCCTGCTCATGATGATGGAAGGCAAGATTCTGATGAGGAAGGAAACCGGGGTAGTGACCAACAATTGCCGAACGGAATCGGTTCAAATTCAGATCCATATGTTGGCGTTGGGGGAGCTGCCCAGGGATGGGTTGGGTCGGTGGCCGTGTGGCGTGGATCTGATCTTGCGGCAAGTGGAGCTGCTGATGGACGAGTGCGCTTATGGCGCTGTGATACTGCCGGCCACAGGGTAGAATACTTGCACAATCTACCAAATGTAAGTAGTTACACCTGAAGAAGGTTCATCTCCTCAGCTTCCTTGGACAATTTATCAAATGTGTTGCACCCAAAAAAACGTCCCTAACTTTGGCTCCTTTGGAGAATCTACCAAATGTAAGAAATTACGCTAAAAAAAAGGTTACTGTTGTCAGCTGGAAGAATTACTAAAAGTACCACCAAAAGTATCACAAAAAGTATCACAAGTTATCGCGTAGCTTTCTGATGGACGTTGTCTCTGTTTTTGAGTTGCTTTGGCAGAAAGGTTTTGTAAACTCTCTAGCGTTTGCGAACAGTGGAAGGTTTCTCCTTGCAGGTGGTGGCCAGGTGAGTTATTTTCTTATTTAAGGGTTTTCTCTGAGTGCAATTTTGGTACATTTTTCCAAGTTTTGCTTTTTATACTGATTTTTGGTAAGAGTATGTTAGCAAGGTTACGTCTTCTGGTGTCCAGTTCATTTTGACACATCAGTTAACTGTTATAGTTTTGGGTGGATAAATTGATTACTTTTTTTATTTTGAGATATGTGTCATGTGGCACATCAAGGCTTGAGAATCTGGGCTGAAGAGAATTGAAAATAATACTGATTGATGGTAGAAATGGAAAGGTTTTTAATGTTGAAACTTTGATTGGCCTGGTTTTACTCCTTTCAACAAAATGCTTTCAAAACAAATTCATTACCCGTTTTCCCAAACTTAAATTGTATAAAACTCCAGCCGTTGCATGCTAGAAAGCTTAAATACACATATTTGTAGCGGATTTGCTTACTGCAATGAAAATTTGAAGAATGAAGATATGCTTTACTGTCTCCCAGAAATTCGTGCATTTTTTTCATGTCATTTTTGTTTATGCCCTATCCTTGTTATTGTTGTATATTATACCGCACAAAATCCAGTATGTTGGCATGTTGAGCACTAATGTTTCCAAAGAAACTGTTTTGCGTCTTGCAGGAACCAAGGTTGGGCCGATGGGGGCGAATTGGAGGTGTCCGAAATGGTGTGGTATTGCACCCTTTGGAGATTCCGTAGGAGGACAATAATGTTATGTATCTAACTAATCTGATGACAGAAAAAGTGGAAGCTTTGTTGGAAAATGGGCAAATATCTGAAATACCAGTTGATGAGTCGATTTTCCCAAGAAATCTGTTTTCAGTCTTTTGTTGTTGCTAATTTGTTTTGAATTATTTCAATCACGGAGGTACACTGCGTCTACAGTGGAAGCTTTTAGCTTCAATATTTTTGTGGATGATGTCTTCAGCTTGTGATGGTTTCTTTCAAATTGCAAAATTTGGATTTGTTCTTTTGTTAAAATATTCAAATGGAAAACTCCGATGGTGAAAACCATCTGCGTACATGGAAACAAAATAAAGGAAAAGCCAAAATGAAACTGGAAAAAGCTCTAGAGTCCTGAAATGTGATGGTACGAATTGAGACGATTGCTTTCTTCTTCTATTCTAAACCGGGAACGGAAACGCACCATGCGTCTGGAGTTTCTCCCCTTTCCAGTTCTGATGCAACCCAATGCTTACAAAAAACAAACCAGTATTAAAATACTAAGGATACTCATAGACAGGCAACATGTTGCAACAACTGTGTCAAGAGACTTCCAAGTTTGCATTAAAACTTTCGAATATAATTTTGCCATAATTATGTCCCTTCTTAAATTCTTTAGGATGCCTTCTAAAGTGTGCACATCAGTAAGGAATGGAGTCATAACTTCCAAGAATCATGTTTTCTTCGATAGTGGTCTCAGCATAGTGTACAATGAAGTGACCTGGAAGTGGCTGACTTTATGAGAAAACGCGATGGTAAACCATCTGCTAACCATAGTGATTAGCCTGCTCTGCCCCCCTGAGCTGTGTCAGTTTGTCCTCATGATTCACTTGTCCACCTTCATTTTTCCTTTCACTTACTCCACTTACTCAGATGGGATTCCAGATAAAGGGGCAAACATCCTCAGTTTGTATGCTTCTTGAGGTGCATGTCTCAGTTCTGTACAACGACTTTCTAGATTGAACTAAAAAGAGCGAGGGTAAACTATCTGAGTCCAGGGGTACAACCAGCGTGGCATGGCCAAAACTGAACAACCACAAGCAGGGCAAAAAAGAGAAGCAACCTGAACACACAGGAAAATTGCACTTAAAATAAAGACACTAAAAGAGGCAATAATCTCAAAAACAGAAACACAGCAGTGCACTAACTGACACTACCCAACCCAACCTCAACAGAATTAAGTATCTACGAAAAGTAACCTCGTAAGTCCCCCAACCCCAAGGGAGCACGTCGAGTGAGTTCTGGAAAACCGCAATAGCTGATCGAAGGAGGATAGAAGCTTGCACTCACTGTAAAGCCACAGATAAACATTGACAATGGAAAGAAGAGGGCAGAAGCAGGAGGGCTCCCAGGTCCCTGTTGCTCGAATGAGCGCTGGCCACAAGTTCGGATTGACTCATCCAAAGCAACACCCAAACAACCGGATATCTCGACCGCCATCGCAATAAAGTCATTCATAGGATCCGGTGGGCATAATCACGCTCTTTCGTCTAAGCGGCAACACGAGTGGTCACTCCGACATGACGAGCTGCTTGACCAAACTGACTTTTTGCCATCTCATCAATCATTAGTCCATGATAGTCATCAATGGGTCAAACATGGAGACTGTCAGTCGAGGTACTCAACGTTTCCGTGTGACAAGTAAAACACAGTCAAGAGTATCGAAGGCGACTTTGAATCCTTGAGTGATTGTGCACTTTTTTATTGGGTTATATGTTGCAACTATTGCAGCAACGCATTGCTTACGTGTACAGCTCTACTAAGAAAGAACCATCTGAGTACATTGGAACAAAAATGAAAAAAAAAGCAAAAATAGAACTGAGAACCGGACATGGGTGGAATCAAATAAAAAGGAAAAATCTGCGGAAAGAAAAGACTAACACCCATATAACGGCAAGCCAAGAAAAGACATTGAAAGGTACAACCAGCACAAAAGAAACAACAAAATAGCGTACCCTAAACAAAAACTAACCAGCCGATCTTCAATAGCAAAAAAACTACTAAAAGCAACCCTTTGAAAACCATTAGACTCAGCGGAGCACACTGAAGGAGTTACGAAACACATGACGATCCATAACGGCAATAGCAGATGGAAGGAGGGTAGAAGCTTGCACTCGCTGTAAGCCACTGATAAACGCTGACGATAAAAGAAAAGGACAGAAGCAGGGGGCCTCCTAAGGCCCCTTCTCTCAAAAGGAGGTTCACCGTAAGTACGGAGGAATCATGCAAAGCAATTTCCAAACAAGCAAATAACTATTTGGCATTTGAATGAAATCATTGCATATCGGTGTTCAGCAGCTGCTCCAATATGTCGAGCCACCTGATGATCAGACTCTTATTGAGGGAGGTTTCACTAGAAAGAATGTCAGATTGAACACGGCAGTCACCGTCGAGCAAAACAATATCAATCTTTCCCTAATGAATAATATGCGAAATCTCTCCCCGAACAAAATAACCTCAGAAACAATAGTCGCAATAGTGCTGCGAACAGTGTCGTGTGCCTGAATCAAATCTTCCTCATGGGAGCAGCAAAGCAAATGGAGGCTATGGGATTGAAGGACATGGTCGCACGGGAAGAGGGAAGCGAGTAAAGGTGGATGAGGGAGGCCAAGCTCAGGGCGACAGTGAATTGAGTAGATGAAACGGAAGAGTGCAAAAAAAAGGTGTAGCTAACAGCCAAGCTCCAGAACCAGGGCCGCCCAGGAGACAAAACGGGTATGTGAATAATCAACAAGAAGCGCCTCGAGAAGCTCAGATTTTTAGGGTTTGGCAACAACCTTATCAACGTTGATACATGGACACACGTAACGGGCACCCCGAGAAGGGTGGAGTAAACCAGCATATCTGCTAAAGCAAGGAGAGGAGCAGAAGAGGCTGCCACCAAAAGAGACTACTTGAAGGAGAAAGCGCTGTCCAAAACATGAGGGATAGAGGTACCGTAGCATAAAAGCCAGAAACTAGCATGGAGGCAATAAGGCACCAACTCCTCAGGTAGGCAGAAGATGCCCCACATGCCGTAAATACTAAATCCAACTTCCCCTCAGAGGCGGGAAGAAATGCAAGCTGCAGGCCCAGACTTGCAAACAAGAGCTCTTCAAACTTATAGTTTGAAGGATTGTCCATGAGGTAATCATAAAAGGCAGAAAGTTATGAGTCAAACAAAGGTGAGAGGTAAAGTGCAGGGAGAGGTTGGAGGGGAGATGGGTGAACCACCTCAATAAAAGAGCAAATGCTACCTTCAGGGTCAGGAATGTTGGGAATTGTCCACGTGGGACAAATTAGTCTCAAGAGCAGACTCAAGATACTAGGTCAACTAGGTGAAATTACAATACGACACCAAAAACCAATGGAGAAGCAGAAAGGACAAGCTGAAGAATCAAATAAAACCTTCCGAAGACATCACATCCACGTTTAGTGAACCAAACCCCTAACCGGGCATGACTGAAAGCCAAAAGAGTAGAATACAATGCCTGAGCACGTACACAATAAGAAAAACCAGAAGAGTAGTTACCATAACACTCATCTTTATGTAGAAAGCTCAGTGCTGAACCAAACAAAGGAAACGAGAACCAGGAAGAAATTGAAAGTTCTGTAGCAACAAATAAACGTTAGGTGATTATTTCATCACCAAACTCACTGCTTCCCATCTACAATATCGTCGAGAACTATCCTTGTCTATTGGAATTTATACACTTTCATGCCCCACCAACAACACCCCACATATTGCTGATAGAAAAACAAAAAGATGGCACATTAGCCTGCAATGTCAAAAAACGACATACACACTGATATTGGGACTCCAAACCCACAGCAATACATACACAAAAGCAAAACAAAGAAAGAGAGGGCTATCACAGATGACAACAGTGATAGTAATCACAACAAGACCATGGAATAAAAGGTTAATCACGTTCACTCTATCATACCGTGCATTTCTGACGATGCCAAAATCGTCCTATTAGTGGCTGAAGCAGCTATGTAACATTTTTTAGGCAAATAAAAACATAGTTACATCAAAGGGACTAACCTCTACCGGATGGAAAAAGATTGGATTTTGTGGACCCTGCAAAGACTACAGAACATCTTCCTGTAAATTAGGTTCCAGCTGTAATCAAATACGTCCAGATCATCATTGGCTTCATGTCAATTGCTATCCAGAAAAGACAAAGTGCAAAGCCCTTATATTCCAGTATGTTCAGAAAGAAATCGTCATCCCTTTCTTACGGACACTGTCAAGAACATCGTTCAACGCAAGACAAATGCTTGCAATCTGCCCACATATGGTCCCCATTTCCAAACATGTTAGCACTTACACTTAATAATGTGCACCTGTTCCTTCTGATCAACACACGAGCCAGGATCGGGTCCAAATTTTCTAAAAGGTAGAGGTGACAATATTAAAAGAGAAGCCTTAGCCCCAGCAATCCATGAAAAGACAGCTATTATCCATACCTGATGATCCCATTGTTGGAGCTCTTCAATATCATTATTAAATTGCAACACGCCTTCTACCTGCACATAGACAAAAAATAAAGAGTGCCCGTCACACAAATCCCGTCCCGCAGAAAATTAAGGTGTGTATGACTGCTGTAATTATGAATCAGGATGTCATGAACAGAGCTGAATTGCAGCCATAAGGTGGAAATAGTCAAGCCTTTGCTTCACCTGATCTATAGAGCCCTTCATTCTGTCCTCAGAAATCATTCGTGCAGCTATCTTTTCTGCCTGCAAGGGTCCCGATGACATCCAAAACATTTTGCGAACAGAACTTTGTTAGAAAACTGGCAATCTGGTTCCACTTGAACGGACGTTGTTATTTGTATTTTCCTTTTATTTTAGATGTTCTAGCTTGAAATAACATCTAATATACTGTTCAAATCCCCAGTTGAAGCTTCAAACCTTTATTTGTGTAAGCGTATGCTATAGATAGAGATAACTTCAGAATTGGAGAGTTGGAATCGTTACTGCAATACAGCCTATAATACACTTATGTGAAAGCTATTCTGCAGTCATGAAATCCCTGTTGTAATGCTAGTTTCAGTCAAATACTGACTATTCGAAGAATGATCTTATGTTCAGTCATAAGAAAGACGCTGCCTCTTCGCTTAAATCTCTTAGTCCAAGCTTTAACAATCCTAAGGTAGACCATAATTTCACTCAAGAAGCAAGGAAGCAAATACAACCGCTGTACTAAAGGCTATGAGCGAGTGAGGCATGAAATGCTAAGTAGGCATTCCTTTAAGGCAGCGACTTTGAATGAGCATTAACAGCATTAAATCTATTGTCAAATGAGCAATATTGCAGCAGAAAGAGCTCTGTCTGATTCCTTCTGAAGCTAAATCAGGTTGAACTCGCACCTTATCTGGTTCAATCCCTAAAAGCGCCCCCAACTCATCGAAGCTGCATAAGTCACCACCACAATCAAATGCATAGAAGAATTTAACATAGTGCCTCAGCTACCCTGAACAAATTCAAATAACACGCTGCTTTCTGCAGAAAGACTCTAAATGACCATGCCGACTTCTTAACTTCAATTTTGACACCCACTCCCGGCATCTCTGGGACAAGAGGCACTAAAGTGTACCATAAGCATCAAACCTGATATTTGTGTACAGTTTGCTGGCACTCAAGAGGTTGTGTTCGATAACGGCACGATCCAAAACAGTTGAACGGTCAGCTAGAGTAGCTTTCTGTTTCAGCGGTACACACAAAACAACTATCATTCTACATCTTCCATCAAATGACTTTCCACCCTACTTCCGAAACAAATAAAGGACAAGAAACTAAATCAAGTCAACCAAAAGTTGCAGCTAGCTATATTCATGCAAGAAACTGTGCAAAAGAAAGCTCTGTGCAAAGAACTATTTAAGGACAGCTGCTTTAGCTCACCGAACTACAAACATTTTTGGCACAAGCACACAAGCCAGGTGCTCACCTGATGAGGCTTCAGCTCCTGCGCAAAGGCTTCCACTTCTGGCCTTCTTAAAATCCTTTCCAAATACACCTATAGATAATCGTTTCATGCCAAAGAATCAATAAGTGGGCTCGCCCATGCACTTAATACAACAACTCGTTGAAAAAAAGAACTGCGGCAAGAAAGTCACACATTCAGCAGTCAAGGCTCGAGCACAAAACATACAATTCAATTGAACGATTCATGTTCCAACAAAAAGTGCCCCACTTTCAATCCATTCGTACAAAATAAACAAGTTGAAGGAAACTGTATGGAATACCTTCTGCAATATTGGGTAAATCTTCAATTTGGAACAGCGTTCATCCTGTCAATATATTCACAAAATGCATCAGTCTAGCCGGTTTAATTCACAGCGAGGCATTATGTCATAACCTGCAATTATGTCCATCGAGCAGCAGTGGTGTTCCAAACTGGACTGGAAACTGAATTTATGGCACACGGAGCTCACCTTATAAAGAGTAGCCAGTACTCTGGACCTCTGTGGACCAGCTGCTGCAAGTATTGTGCAAGTTACTGCTGCTGTTAACGCCTGCTGGAGCTCCTCCTCATCCACATGCCTGCAACCTCACTTAACCAAAAGTGATAGTCAGAGAGCTGGTATGAGATGCAAAATCCACATCCAATCCTGCAACTGCACAAATTCTGTCCATAATCCTTAGCCCCTGAAAATGTTACATACCTTCCTCCAATTTCACGTTTCTCAAGTTGAGACAGCTCATAGTACCGAAGAGCGGCTTCTAAGAATTTCCGCTTTGAATCTAAGATGCGGGCAGAGCAGACCTGCAAGAGAAGCGCCTTAAATTCAGTGTTAAAACACCGTGTTAACCCAAAAAAAATGGCATTATCATAATGAGGGCTTCTGAAGCGAAAAACCTACTCGATGAATGTAAACAGAAACAAACTGACTACCCAAACATCATTCAACCTCAAGAAAAAAATCATGGATATTCTTGTGGTTGAATGAACCGTGTTCTTTCAAACATTCTAAAAAATGATGGACGACAGGGGGGAGAAAATGACTCGCTGACCTTATATTGAAGGCTCAAGGCTTCATCTTTGCAAGCTGCCATGTCAAAGGATGCCTTTTTTATGTATGTCTCCGCATTCAAAGCGTCATCATCCTGAATGGTGATACAGAAGTCAACAGCCATGGACATAAACAAACCCGCATGATCGGTCAATTTAAGCTGATCATTTAGCGATAGGAAAAGTGGCAAGACTCTACAGTTCATGTACATAATTGCTACTTGCAGCTCCTTTTTCCTCTGCCTCTACCACCTCCCCCTTCACTTTAAATCACTTTATATGCATTGAAGTTCAAAAAGAGAAACAAAATCTATTTCTGATGTTCAGCCAACCTTCTTGCGGAAACAAGCTGCAATGTAAATGTCAACTTCTAGAATTTCAAAGACATACCTCGAGATAGAGGAGAGCAATTTTGATACATTTACTCAACCGGAAAGCTGTATCTTGTCCTCTGCACAATCACATTTATGAAACAAAGGGATGAGCCTAACCAATATGTGCAATTTGCCAAAGCAACTGCAGACACAACAGGCTTCGACTAAAGATAGCACCTGCTCGCAGAGTCCAAGTCGATGCCTCCCAACATCTGGGCAGCCTTCGACCAATCTTCCTCGTTTTCATAGAGCTCTGCCAGGCCTTCTCTAATTGTGGCCACCTGCCATCGAAAAAATTCACCAGATTACTGTTGATGCTCGAATATGAAGGCTGAGAACTCTCTCACTCTGTACGAGTGACAGCTGCATAAAATATAGTGGCTGGGGCTAGGACAACCGAGTGATGAACATGCGAAATGATTGCGAAAAAAGTGCAATACAAACTTGTATAATACCTGGTCTTCAAACGAGACAACACGAGGCTGAATTTGTGTTAATGTATGTTGTGCGACCTCTTTATGCGCTTCAGGTTCCAGCTTGTTCAATTCTTGAGCAAATATTTGCAATAGTTGTCTTATCATGACAAGAGGCACATCGTCTGTCACCACTGCTCCACAACGGGTATGTCAGGTAAGAACACACCTCATGCTTCTAATTCATGTCATGTAAGTGAAATGGTTTCCTGGCAGCAATTATTACTTGTTAAGACATTTCCTGATGGCCAAGGACTTTACTATGATTCACGAAGGCCTTCGCATCACCAACATTGTTGGTGGCAATAATCGCACTTAGAAGTTGCTTGTACTGCTCTAATCGTGTTTTCTGCTCTGGCAGGCCTGCAATATGTTGCAGAGCCGCATGTATACTTCCAGCCATGGCCACAAGGTCACCGACGAACGAAGAATATGTGCGAGCAGAGTAGAAACAGATTTCACTCCACTTAAGAAATCAGACAAGCTTTATTTTTTCATAAAATTTAAAAATTAAACCATCTCCACAGGCGCAAATGAAATGAGCGAGCAGATGACCATTTTGCAGCACTCTCATCGGTTTAGAGATAAAGGTGTTGCCTGTATTCACGCCGTGAATCGCTAATAGCGTTCAGACATCAAGTCGGTCCCGGTTTAGTTATTTGCCTTCTGAACAGTGTTGAGTATAAACTGATACTCCTAAAATCATAAAGCGTTCAATGAAAGCTGAACGTTTTAACCATTGTTATAACGTCTTTTAAAGGTTAAACCTAGTTTTTTTCTTTGTTAAGTGACAGGCAAGGTCTATATAATTTTTTTGAGTTTTTTTGGTTGCTATTATTATTTAGTGTTGTGTATCGATGGCCAGTTGTCGGTATCTCATAAGTACTGTACCTTTTTTGACCTATCGACAGAGATCGCAAAAGTCAAAATTTTAGATAACCGAAACCGACCGTTTTTTTTTTTTAAATCTGAGTACCCGCCGCCCGACCGGGTTATGTCACGCTCCTAAATTGTTAACCGTTACCCGAAATGCGTTTACGAAAAAAAAGTTAACCGAAACTCGATTTCTCTCGACTTCCCGTACCCGCCCGTACCCGAATAAGTACAAAATTAGTGGTACATCTCCTTTATACCTTCCACGATACCAAGAGTACAAAGTACAATAATGTTGGATAGTATTGACAGTACAAAACCTTCAATTTTTTGTTTTTTGCTTACCCGACCGTAACCGATTTTTTATTGTTTTTTAGTGAATCACCCGCCTGAATCCTCCCGACCCCCCAAATTTGGCAACCGAATCCTTTCTGAATCCGACGCGGGCGGTCGGTTAACGGTTTGTTACGGTTTCGGTTATCCGTTTGCAACCTCTACCTATCGATAGTCGATATATTTGTTCAATATATCGGTAAAGGAATCATCGCGATTTTCTTTTATCGGGATAAAATATAAATATCAGACCGATAACTAATGACGACTGTGGTACGAAATTGTGATTTTTTTCTAAAAACCTCTTTCCCCGTCGCGATAACTTCGTACTTTCTTCCGTCTAAATATTCCGTAATGTGGTATGAATATCGAGACCGTTCGAAAACCGATATTTAGTTATCGGATTTAGCATGGTAAAAAATTACCCGACACGCAACACTAATTATCTATCTCTCAGCTTGAGCCAAAATTAGAAACCTTATGCTCCTAAGGTTTTGACTAGGAGTTCAAATGTTTGCTTTCTTAACCAGCGTCTACTTTACCTTCTTTGGAGGCATGCCGGCAAATAGAAAGTTATACAAGAGTAATTTTTACTTTTTAAACATATAAATTTTAATGTTTTCCGCCCAAAAAGCTGAAAAAAATTTCTCTAAAAGTACATGTAAGTCATCTACACCGTTTCGATCCTACATGTACGGCACTTTATACTACATTTCGTCTGTGTAAGAGAGTTTAGACTCGCGCATTGTTTAAACGCCGGATTTTGAGTCAGCGTTTTAACTAGTGTAAAAATTGGCTCTCAGCTTTAAACGTTCAAACAAAAAAAACGGTGTCTGCTAACACTTCTCTTGAGCACAAAATAGCGCTGATAACACGTCGTCCATCTCTTTCTTTTGGCGGTCCAGAATCGTCCACGTCATACGTAACATCGGTAAAGCAGGCATACATTACAATCATTTCTTAACGCCAGTAGCGATTTACGGTGCACTGTTCCGATATATCGTCCTGCGATAAGGCACGATATGCGTCCCTAACTTTGACTGCCTGAAAGGGAGTGCCGTACGCTCTTCACTGAAAGTGTATTGCATAAAAAATTCTGCTACGAAACGCTCCCCTTTCTTTTTCTCTTCTTTTTCCATTGAGAAACTGGCGAGTATGTTTTTCTTGCCAGCCAGAGAAAGGTAGGAACAGAGTTTCTTAAACGAGTAGTAATTTGGTGATGGTGATGAACTGGAAGGAGGATAGTCAGCACGTATGGGAGCTCTGTAGTTTTGAGACTCTCACTAGAAGAGTTTTTTGCTTAGTTATTTTTGTACAGATATTTCTGTAGCTTTAGCCTCTCATCCGGCAACCAGATTTTTTTTTGTATACAGGACAGTACTACACAGCGCAGAGCTTTCTGTCCTTGTTGGTGTGTGTTTTTCTCATAATTAAAGAAAAGTGTTGTTCTCTGGATTCTATGTGCCTGTGACATATGTGGTTGCACTGTCTAGCTTACCAACAATGATGTGGTTGGTGATGTCTAATTGGTGCAGAGTCTGTGACGCTTTTTATTGAAGGCCAGTATCTGTGGCTGTTGGTGCCATCAAAAAGCAAGATTTTGCGGTTTCATTTTTACTTTGTTTTAGTAAAAGATAGTTTTCTAGTGCATGAACTATATTTGAATTGAACTGCTTAGGAATATGGAAGAGCAGGACGACTTCGCTCCTGTGCAAGGGGAGGTGGGGGAGGCAGATATTCAGGAGTTGGTGGAGCAGTATAAGGGCGAGCTTTCAGAATTGATGTTCAATTCTAAGCCAATAATTACGAACCTTACAATAATTGCTGGAGAAAACAGTCATGCAGCTGAGGGTATAGCTTCAGCAATATGTGATCATATTTTAAAGGTTTGTTTCAGGCCCACTTTTCCCATTTTTCTCCGCGAGGGCTTATCTCTTTCCTGTCGAGAAGGTATTAGTAAACCCTGGAACTCTACACCTAATTTTGGCGTGCAAGTTTCTTAGCTTTGCTAGCATCTCTAACCGGAAAAACAGAACCTGTTTTACTTTGGGAAACATTTATAGTTTGCACATTTGAAGACTTCCAATTTAGGGTAAAGCACCAAACTCAACCAATTCTGGTAAACCAAATCTATTGATGTTTGAAAGTCGCATTCATTATATATTTTTGAGTTACAGGAGGATGATTGCTCTTGTTTTTATATTGTAGATAGTTATTTTGTGGCTTAAGTACACCGTTGTACACATGCCTGCATGCATAGTGAAGAAGCTCTAAGCTTGAGTTCATGCAGGTTCCAAAGGAGCAGAAATTGCCTTCTTTGTACCTGCTCGACAGCATTGTTAAGAACGAGGGTGGTGACTACATCGAGTGCTTCAGTCGCAGATTGCCTGATGTGAGTTCATTCCAGTTTCTGAATAACTATTAGTTCAACTTTCGGGTAGTTGAAAATTGCCCGGTGTTCTGAGCAATTCTTGACAGCCTTGTTCTGATCCAATTTTGGCCTTTCTTGTGTCGAGTCAGGTTTTCTTGCGAGTGTACGAGCAAGTTGACCCTCCTACCCATACAGCTTTGCGGCATCTATTTCAGACTTGGACGACTGTCTTCCCCGCCCATTTATTGAGGCATATTGAAGCACGGTTGCCCCTCCTCCCGAGACCAGCTCCTACCGCAGCGCGACCACCGGCTTTGCCAGGAATGCCTGGAAGGGCTTTAGATTCTCCTGGAGGACGGATCCATGTAAATCCTAAGTATCTTGAAGCACAAGCACGCCGTCAACGGCTGGAAACTCCTTCTCAAGTCAGTTATTTATTCACTTAATGGTTTTTGATATTTCGTGTCTGTCATCCTTTCCACGTGCCAATCACCATCAAATTTTGGTGTCTTTCCATTGGATGGGTGTATTGCACAATTTTTGTTGACTGTTTTGTTTTGGAAAGTCTCGTGGAGAATATGTATTTATGTAGTTCTTGCTATATGTAAATAGTCACAATTTTTTTGAAGCAATCACGTGAGGCAATGAGATTAGTGGGTAACAGTGTATTGTCAGAAGCACTGTGGCCCTCATAGTCGTAGTGCTAATTTTAGAGAATATATGGTTCTGGGCATCTTCTTGTCATTGTTTGTGCAGATAAGATTGCAACAGGGCTCTTCTCGTGGTTGGGAAGATGGATCTTCTACGCATTTGCCTCAAAGTGCCTTACGAGAGAATACTGATTTTAGAGGTCCTCTTGATGGATCTGCTGACACTGGAGGAATGCGCCATAAATTGCTCCATTCGGCAGATGTTAGAGAAGCAGTTCATTTAGATGGCATGGGACGAAATGAAGGACGGTTAGGGCCCATGAATCCAATACGCACTGGCAGGTTTGGATCTGTGTGGGATGGCACAGGCAGACAGCAACCATCTTCAGAAGCTCCTTCGCATAATCAAACCCGACCGGCCAATGTTTCAGTTTTGAAGCAAAAAGAGAATGATGAGGATGATTGGCAGGATTGGACCTTTGAAGACACAGGAGAGCAGTTACATTTTGAAGACATGAGTCCAGGCTGGCAAGGAGCAGAGCGTGAATTGGTGGTTACCGGGGAGGGGTCCTCTGTTGACGGTCAACCCTGGCGTGTAGATGTGGAGAGGGGCAATCAGGGTTGGGGAAGAGATCTGGGATCGAAAGATAGGCAAGAGTCGCAAAAGAGCCAGGAAGCACTTAAATCTGGCATGCAATGGGATGCTGCTAGGGTGTTACATAAGGTAGAGCGAATGGAGAACGACAGGTTGCAACAGGAATCCAGGCGAAGAACTGGTCAGGAGGGGCTAACATCTGCTGGCTCTTATTTTTCTGCTCGGCACACTGTGGTACGATGTTCAATCCGGCTCCGTTAGTTTCGGTCGAAGTTGCCTGTTCAATAGACAAGTGCAGCCCTTCACGAGCTTTGCACAGACAGGCATCTCTTGCTGGTTTACCGGCATCCTTCTTCCTTTGTTTGTTGATGTTAGGAACACCTGCCTATATCAAGTGCTCACGCTTGTCTGCACAGTCTATATGCATGATCTTGTAGGTGACAGGGAATTGATTGAACGCCTTGCAGGTGGAGGAACAGAGAACCCACCATCCCCTAGTCTCAGATCCGGGATTGCTGACTTCTAGTAATGGACTTCTTCGACAGCCTGCAAGGAATGGGGCTAAAGATGTGCGAAGTACAGATCGGGGAACAGATTCAAGCATTCATCGGGCAGCGGATGCAAACCTTCATCGAGGAACAAATCCAAATATTTATCGAGGAACAGATCAGAATATTCATCGAGGAACCGATCTGAATATTCATAGAGGAGCAGATTCCAACATTCATCGGGGGACAGATTCAAACATCCATCGAGTTACAGATCCAAACAATCATTTTCCTCGCCGCACGCTTCAACCTCCACGTGTCCTGGCAAAGCAGCCATCACAGCCTCATCAGCAGCCATTTCCTGGAGCACCTGCGAGGACACCTAGCTCTCAGCAGCAGAGACTTCCAGGACCGCAACTGCGACCAAGATTAGTGCCCTCTTTTCAGCCCACGTCAGGAGCTGTAGTGAGACCATACAGTGTTCCAGGCTCTGTAAAGCAACCAAGGCCCAGCCCTGAGGATTTGGAATCTCAATCCCGTCCTGCTGCTCAGCGAGAAGCACCTGCGACAGGAGACTTGTTGCGTCACATTGGTAGAGATACCCAACAGCACATGCCTCTGGCCGTACAATCACAACAAAGGTCTCGTTCTGGTTCTCAAGACCAGCCACTACCAGGGATAGAACGACGTCAAGTAGCAGATTTGTCTAAGAAGGGTACCCAAGAAGGAGGTCCTCATAGGCCATCTTTGCCAATGCACCGTGCAGCTGTCCCTCCCCCTCAATCTCCTAATAAATCTTTAGCGATGTCACCAATTAGAGATGGTGATCAGAAACTGCCCGAATATATGCAAAGAAGGCAACCCCAAGAACGTCCTCTGACTTCTGAGCGGGCTTCCTTAGCCACCTCAGGATTTCAACCAGCTTCTTGTGCTTCTGCTAAACCTGCTAAACGCCCTGACTCAGTTTCTCAACTTCGTCCTGTTAAATTGGAGAGTCGTGATCGTGAAGAGGTACCTCCCAGTCTTGCAGTTTCCGGTGGAGAACCTGCGGCCAATGTACCTCCTGTGTCTTTACCAAAGCCCGTCAAGCCAGAACCAAACTTTTCTTTGCCACTCCTGTCATTGCCTAGTGTGGAACAACTTCAACAACTTCTGTTGCCCCTTCAACAGCCCAAAGTGGAACCGTCTTCAGATTTGCAAGGATCAGCTAGTTCACTACAGCATGTATCCCCAATTCAGTCTCCTAAAATACCTTCTACAAGCCACACGGTGACATCAACCACAGCATTGCCCACACCCGGAGCTACTATAGAATCTTCTGTAGGAGGGACTTCTCTTGATCCCTTAGAAATGTTGAAGGCTCTTCTTAGGTCAGGCATTACTTTGCCATCCCCTGCAGTTCTGGGACTTGGTCCTAGTTCAGTATCAACACCTGTCTCAGGAGTGGAGCCCCAACCCTCAATGGAGACTCCCACAAGCAGTGAGGTTAATGACATACCATGTTCTTCAGTTCCAGAAAGTGCTGCTATGTTGCCGTCATCCCCAAAACCCATGCCACAGGATCTTTTGTCTGTTCCAAGGAAAGCTTCACCAGAACTCACTTCAGGAATTCAACCTCAAGGCTTATTGCCGCCTTTTTCAGGAACTCAGCCTCAAGGCTTATTGCCGCCTACTTCTGGAACTCAACCTCAAGGCATACTGCCGCCGCTGTCAGAAATCACTCCTGGATCTCTCTCTTTGTTAGAACAACCTCCTTCAGTTTCCTCATCTTTGCCGTTGCCATTGCCACAGCAGGCAAGCGGCTCTCCATCACAAACGCAGCCAGCTTCATCAATCTCACTCACTGCTCCAGCATTGCCACAACAGCAATCTAGTTCGCCTTCTTTATCCTCGGCTGCTACACTGCTGCCACAGCAGGTCCCTCCAGCTGTTGTTCCTGTGGCTCCCCCTTTACCTTCACCTCAACCTTTGTTGGAAACTTCAACATCTGTTTCCCCTGTACCAATCCTAGTTCCTCCAATTGTAGTGTCAATGGCCCCTGCCTTACCCTCACAGCAAAATGCTTTAGCCCCTATGCCTTCCACACTTCCATTGCAGCAACCACTCGCAGGCCCTCCTGCTATGGCAACAGTGCTTGCTCCACAATCATTGCCAGGTAGTTCGCCTGTGGTGACTTCATTACCACCGCAGCAAACTGTGCCACCTCCCCAGCCAATGGTGCCATGTCTACCACCGCAACAGCCCTTCCCTCCATCTGGGACATCTCGACAGCCAGTTATGAGAATACACCCTCCACTACCACCTGGTCCTCCACCTCCAAGGCCTATTACTCCAGCTACTGGAACGGCCAGCTCTGGCAATCAAACTGACAACGTTCAAAACCTTCTTTCCTCTCTCTTGAAGCAAGGAGTTATTGGTGTGGCCGCTTCTGCACCTCTTCCTCCACCTCATCCTAATGCAACTCCACAAATCATTTCTGAACCTCAACCCCAACAGTTTGCAACTTTTGTCCACCCAGTACAACCAGAATTCATGCCAATTTTTCAACCTGCAGGCTTCCCCACTGGAATGTTGGCTATGCCTCCTCCAATGGTCCAAATGCAAGCTCCTTTACCAATGGCAATCCCGCAAGTGCCAGTTCCTCCTCCAGGTCATCCCATTGGGAGAGAATTTATCCAAGACAGGCTCAAAGATTTCCAACCGACGGTTGTGGAGATGCTATACTCTGGCTTCAAGTATCAATGTGCAACCTGCGGGCTGCGATTTAAGGAGCAAGAAAAATACTCGCGGCATTTAGATGACCACTATCAGAAGAACAAGAGGCTCAAGAAGCAAAGAGCACAATCTCGTATGTGGTTTCCTACGGCCAAGGACTGGTTGTCAGGAACGGCTGCTCAACAAGTGCAAGCTGCGTCGCCTTTTTTTTCCACTCAGGAGGTTAATGGGAAAAATGTTGAGGATAAAACAGCATTTGCAGTACCTGCGGATGAAACGCAAGATTCGTGTGCCTTGTGTGGTGACAAATTTTATGCTTTCTTCAGCCCAGAGGCAGATGAGTGGTTGTATCGTGGAGCTGTGTATATGAATAACCCTGCGCCAGTTGGTGATGAGGATGTGGACAGCAGCACTCATGGACCCATTGTACACGCTAAGTGTCGCGCAGACTCTGCAGCTCAGGTCCACAGCTAACCTGTATTACTTCATGTCTGACGCATCCTTTTTGTCCCACTGAACAAAATCATAAACAATTATTGTTTGGCTTGTCTAATTCACTTGTTGGAAACTTATAATTCTGCAATAACACTGTTGAATGTTCTTGATCAGAGTGATGACTGTGTGATGGTAATGAAATCCCCTTTAGTGAACAAATCTTTGCGAAAAGTGCTCAACCTTGCATGGGTTTTTTACCATACTTTGTATGTGAAGTTGTCCTTCTTTTAGAAATTGCTGATCTGTGCATTTCCCATAACATGGTATGCATAAACAGCCCTGCCTCGCTTGCGCTAGATGGTCAATGGTCTGTACGAGGAATGTTGTTTTGGACCTGTTGACTCACGGATTTTTCACACATGCTATGTGATCCGCAAAGACAGTCTAATTGGAAAGTCCTATGCCTGATTTTTCAGTCTTTGTCGTCTCGCAATGCATGGTTAAATGGGTCTGACATAATTCTATGCATCGTAGACCCTGGCAATAAAATGTCTCTCACTAAATACTTAGTTATTTTCATCCAGCGTGTTCAGCAAGTCCAGCTGTAAAGTTTGTTCCGCGCTCATCATGTCTGGTTTTTCATAACAGATATCGCGCGGTGGAAGTAGCTCTAAAGGTGCCAGCCGATCAAAAAGATTGCGACCTGAAAGCTCTCCTGGATCGCAAAGCGCATCTCAGGTCAGTTGACAAAGCTTTTCGTTGTCATTTAGCCGAGAGAGTTGACAGATTACTGATATGGTTTCTATACATTGTTCAGTTTCTTGCATGTTGTGGATGCGATTGATGCATCATGCCATATTGTTGATGGCTTCTCTCCTAACCTCAAAGCAATTAGTTGCTTACTTGCTCATTAAGTCCCTTTCTTAGTTGTGTTTCTTACTATGTGCAGGGTGATGGAGACAGTACTGGGGAAAAACGGCATCGACTGGATTAACGTATTGTTCAATTTTTAGTTCTTGTGCGTTTATAGCTGTAATTTGCTTACTTTTATTTCTCTCTCCCAGTCTCCCTCTTATATACGAAGGCGAGATGTTTGCCTTCCGTTGCAGATTTGTCACTGCAGGATGTGGTCACCTCATGTTGGTCCCCAGAAATAGCAACATGCTACTTGAGATCTTTCTCCTCTGGCCCGAAATAGGATCTTAAAAAAAAATGGTGAACTTAGCCAGTTCTTCCTTGGGGGAATGAGTGGAGCAGCCCGGTTGCCAATTTTTTGCTTAGGTTTCTTTTTTGAATTGTGTTCGTAAATGCATATGGTAGATGGTAGGCAATTTAGTAGGAAATAACGAATGAGAACACAGGTAGTGACAGCAAACTAAATCTAATGTTTCTGTCTTTGCAGCGCCTACCAATCCTACATTAGTGCATTCACAATTGCAATGTAGACTTGGATGGCTACTTGCTGAAAGTAGGTGAACCTGCAAGAATGTGAGGTCAATATAGTAGCTCATAACCCTCTACTGGTCTCAGAGTTTTCTGACCTTCAGCACGCAGTTCCTGCATGGAACAAATGGTCAGTATAAATGCTCGTTTTTGCGCGTAGTTAGTAACGTCTGTCATGGGAGTGCACATTATATTTTTTGTTGATATGGCAGCACAAGTACTATTCCTGGGATTTCTCATACTTCGGAAAGCACCACACATAGAGCTGGTAATTTTATTGCCGGCTGGTTTGAGAGAGAACACTACATTTGAATTTGATTGCGTTCTATCAAAAGTCTCGCATCAATAAGTTTAACAAATATTGGGAGTTAGAAAACCTGGACTCTCGTATTCTATTTTGCTTTAGATATTATCAAACCAGGCCTTTGGATGTTTTTTTAGGGTCCTTGCTAACGGCTTCAATTCCGTCATCTTCTGCTGTCAATCTAGTGTTAATGCTATTGAGAAAAAGGAGATTACTAGCAGGACTGTTTGTGTTGATAAATATAAATTGCGCTGTCAATGACCTGGAAAATTGTCATCCAGCACTTAAAAAATCAATTAGCATTGTAAATGCAATTTAATATGCAGTCATGGGATGTCTAATGCTAATGGCAACTCATCGTGTAATCAACTTTCAGAGGGTGATATCCTATAATTGCAAAAGTCTAAAACGCACATGACTCCAGACAAGAAAATTCCTCCCTTTGGGAACAATTAATCGCAGTACGTCCCATAATATTACCAAAAGTTGTAAAGCATTATCAATTTGCTACAAAACTCGCAATGGGAAAGCCATCTGTATACAAAGGGGAGAAAATAGATCAAAATGGCATGTGGATGCTACAACAGTCAAAGGAAAATGGTTTAACTTACAAAGAAACAGAAAGCTCTACTACTTTAGGTGACAGTCAATACGTTGATGACTGCCGATTACCCTGACAAGCTACAGTACATACTGGGAAGGCTGCCGATGTAGACAGGATTCCTTGGTGAAAGATTTGGGAGGCCTTGCAAGTCATCTGCTGCTGTGCTTCGTCAGTGGGGGGCCACAGACAAAGCTCGCTGAAGGGCAACTGATACACATTGTCAATGAAAAGCAGCCAAAAGGATATGGAGGATATGGAGGACTCTTTGGATTCAAAAGTTTTTCGCGCACGCTAATGAAGGAAAGGGACCCAAAAATATGCACCACAAAGGGGACAAATTGGTCTTCTGGGTTACGATGACCATAACCTCGTTCTTTCGAAGCCGCTGCGTTCCGAGCAGCCAAACAACATGCAGTACTACACGAGAAGAAATGTTTGTTGCAGTCGAATCAGTGAGGACCCCATCACCAAGAATCCTCTCAACACCTTGAAGGAAAACCAAGTCATCTCGTGGGCTTCGAAGACCTCTGAACTGGGCACGAGTTGGGGGTGTATGAGAAATCGCACGTTTAGAGAGGAAAAGGTGAAGGAAGTAAATTCGAGGGAAAAGGCACTCGAATATTGTAAAAAGGAAAAGAAAGAGGCTTTTAAGCATCCCCCAATTCCCTATCCAGAAGCCTTCGTTTGAAGATGTATTTTAGGATACTGAAATACTTGGCCCCTCCTACTTGGTCCTCTTAGACACCCAGCATTGCGTGATGATCTTGTATAATCAAGTTAATTCCCACATGTACGACGTTTGGTAAAAATTCTAACCTGTGTCTTTCTTCCTAGGCATGACGATAAGCGATGTGATAGTAGAATCTGGTCCGTAGATAAGTCGTGCTTCCTGTAACTCAGCTTAACGGTTATCTACCATGTCTCCCCTTCGGGCTTGGATGAGCAATGTTTTGATTTGAAGATAGGACGGTCATCTTTGAGATCTATAGGATGTCAACCGCGGTCATTCATAGAGAAACCGATGGCATCTATAATTTTGTGAGACCACGTCATTGACTAAATAGAATCTGTGAAATTATTACTTTGGGGACTCTAAGCCGCTGATGGACATAGCTATCTATCTGTCCTTAATGTTTGTCAGTCCATTGCTTGTCTTCCTATGTCACGTCACTTGCTAACTGCTTGTCTGCTATAAGCGAAATGCCAACGACAAGAAACTGTCCCATGATGTCAAGTACGTGTAGGGGTTGCCAACAGAGAATGAATACAGTTTTAGAGAATCCGACTAGACATCCATGTAGGTGCGCATCGACCCCGGCACATGATTGGGGATTAAGAAAACCATAACTAGCGACCTTGGAGGCAAGTGGTATGGGAGTAGGAAAGAGGAAAAATGCAAAGGAGTGCCTGTAAGGGTGGCAGTAGAATGTACACATATCCGTCCAGAAGGGATTTAAAAATATGAAAATGATGATGCACTACCGCCCCCCTCACCCCCGCTTCGACACCCACCCCAACCCCCCCCCCCACCCCCCTTACCACTTTTGGGTAGATGTGTTTGTGAGTAACAACAACCTGTTGCAAACTGAAGATCTGAGGCAATAAAAAGTAGATTGGGGATCCATGACACAACCTTAAAGGACGCATCACTGCCCAACCGTGAGTTCGAGGGCGACAGTGGTGACATAAAAAGAATGCATGAGATTCTCGAGTTCCACCGAAATGCGTTCACCTAGACCTCCTTAATGGACAGTTTGGACTCTACTTGGACCATCATTTGTGAAATGATAAATAACAAGGATATGCAACTACCGTAAGGAGGACCATAAATGGTTGACCGAGGGCATTGATGCCCTAATTGAGTGGGTAGTCAGTCTGAATGCATTGTTGTACCGTGTGGAAAGGAGGGCGGCCTATGTCTTCCTAGGATTAGCTGTCTTCGCTCAGCCAGCCAAAATTGATCAAGGTCGTCCATTTGGAACAAACACTATCTGCTGGTTAGCCATGGTAAGCAGCATCATAAGTGATTACCAATTACCTTCTCCATCCGCTACATAATGCACAAGGACTTGGGGTCGTTGGTCATTAAAAATGGCTATATTTTCCAAAATGTAACGATAGAAAGCGAGGAGGATAAATAGAAAATGCACAAAACACGTGAATTTGAAATATTAAATTGTATCAGGATCTACTGGACCGAAAGCTCTCCCTACCGAAGACATTCCTTCACTCCCAACCCATGAACAAGAGGTCCACAGGCTCTATGTCGAGCCGCGTTAAGGTATTTGTACCTATGCAACCCTGCGAAAACTTTGTTTTGGGCTGAAGATTCTACGTACGTAGGTTATGGATGTTCCACTATTCCACAACAAAAGTCGTCACTTAAGTCATAATATTTGTAGACGCTGTTATTATTTTGTGACACTGACCGTTGTTTTTTCATGAAGTTGTAGGCCTCTGGTTTTTTGTGACATTGTCGACGTCCTGATTTTTTGTGACACTGTCAACGCCACTACTGCTTGAACTTTCCACCATGGCGTCCTGATTTCATTTTCTTGTCTTTCCTCTCTCTACTTGACACCAAATCCCACGCAAAGATAGCCAAAGATATTCCTTATCAGAGCTCTTTTCTATCTTAACAATTTTCCCACAATTCATTCCAACAAGGAGCGGGGAGAGGGAGTGGAGAAGGGGGAAGGAGAGGTAATGCCGGTAAAGAGGATTGCAAATGACATTGGAAGGACTGAGTCTTGCAATTTGTTTCCGTACATGCGGGTGACGGGCAGAAAAACCTTTCCGTGTACTTAATCTCGTGCTAAACGGTTGAAATCGCGTGAAATTTACAAAGGAGCTTACCTATTCGTTGGTAAGTGTCACTTTGATTTGGCTCTCGATGTGGTCGATGATCAGGTTTGAATATGAGCTGGCATGACGTGGCCGTAGGTCGAAATAGGGAAGACAACAATCTGAAGGACATACAAAGTTTGAGTATGACGTAAAATTGTACTTTGATTTCTACACTTGCTTCGTAGGGCACAAAGATTTTCTCGGTCCAGTGTTGAATTCTTGAGGAAAACGACAGGAAAAAACCTTTGCTTTGGCACATCGCAGGGTGTTTCCAGTTTGCTTCGGGAATATTTCTGCAGTCTTTCCAGTTACCAGTCAGTCCGGCTTTCCAACCCCGATTTCAGCCTGGATATGTCTGCTTGTCAATCTGGTTTCCAGTTGGGTATCAGTCTGCTGTTCAACTCGGATACCTGTCCAGTAATCAGTCTGCATTTCAATCCAGGCCGGTGACAACGATCGTCGCTCCGCATGAGAAAATAAACTGTCGTTGGAGAAATTTCCGGTTTTCGGTCATCCAGTCGGAAACATTAGACCAATTCCGGAAAACCAGATTACACGACAAACACCAATAGTGTAGCAGCTACCCACACTATGCACATAGAGGCAGATGCTTCATGACAGATATATAACAAACCCAACTGATGTTGTTTAGTAAATCGAACGGTCTACCACAAAGTTGCATATCTTTGGCAGCCCGAAGAATGTTTAACACTAATAGTGATGGGCAGTGTACTTTCCGCCAGGGTCATAGTATATTCTAAACTCCCTTTAATCCGTACGCATTACAGTCTCACAGTAATCTGCACAAATAAAAAAACCAAATATGTGTTCATAGACAAAATGATACAGCCTTTTCATACAAATGTGAAGTTCTTTTCTCAATCTTCACTAATTTCTCTCCCTTCATTCCAGTAACATGTATCATTTATCTCCTCGGTCCATTTTTTGTATATTTCATTTCACATAAGATCAAACTTATTTAGCTAAGATCAGAATTTTACAGACCTTGAAAGATATGCTTGTATTGAATTGAGTTTACAGAATCCGTTTTAACTACAAGCATCCTCGCCTGTGAGTATTTTGTTAAGGGACAAACATTCTTGCCTTTCATACCTCTTCATCTACTCCTTTTACTACTTTCCGACCTAGTGTCAGATGTCAATTGCACTAATCTTTGACTCCACTTGACCAGAACACAGATCAATGTGACTCCATTTCACTCGACTCAACTTAAACGTATACAGTGAAGTGTGGCAAAAGAAAGTGAAAGAAAATTGCTGATGTTGTGAGATTTCAATATTGATATTGTTTCTCTGCAAGAAGAGCCACTGCCATTGCCCCACTAACTGCCAAACTGTAGGGGTCGGGATTAACTCACAAGCTCTCTCTGGAAACTCCCCAAAACCACACACATTTCATCCAGACTTCTCTTCCAAAAATAAATACCTGTCAAATACATTCCTCCCGGTACGTGAAGCTCCACCCCATCTGCCTCTGTTTTCAGCATTCCTAAGGTCTTTAAAACCGCGTCAAACTGCCTTCCAAGTTCCTCCTCAATCTCTGTCCCAAAAGAAAGTCACAGAAACAACAGAGGCTTAACAAAAAAACGCACACCAGTTCCCTGGCTCTTACATTCCAAGAACTGAAAAAGAAACTGCAACGGAAACTAATAAGTTTGAAAGCCCCTGAAAGCTTACGTACCGGCAATGCATAGTGTGCAGTCTTCATCACACCAGCCTGTCAAAACTTTTCCATGGTGCTGTCACCACAGGTGGCTGCCACATGCCATCCTAGAGAAATTGCCAGCTGGACAGCGACCGATCGAAAAGCTCCAGCTCATCCCATAACAAGTATTCGCTGCCAGGAAAAAGAAGAAAGTCTCAGGGAGTTCTTTGTAATTCACTGGCTGAGAGTGGACATCTTCTCCGTCCCTCTCCTCTTCCCCTCTCCCTCTTCCTCGTCTCGCTTCACTTCCTGTGATTGGTTTCGTTATGAGCAGAAAGCTTTATCCCTTCCTTCCTCCCTTCCTGCCAGAAATCTCCATGCAGAATGGAACTGCGACCCTATCCTGCAAAGCATGTAAACTTCTTCCATGAAGATATAAAAATTCCTGTTTTTCAAACCTCCCCAATACTTCAAGCGAATTTTAAAGCTAGTAAGACGCATGATATCAAAAAAAGAAAAAAGAAATTAGGTCCACAATTTCGAGGACTGTCATTTATCAAACAGCCAGCGAAAGCTGAACATTCCCTTGGGATTAAATCCTACATTACTTCGTCAATTGAAAAAAAACTTACATTCACCTACATGTCAATGGGATTCACAGCCACTGCCTTCACTTGCACAAGGATTTCATTTGTATATAGGTTCCCGGATCGGAAAATTGTACAGCATCCACACACTCTGGAGGGCTGTATCACCGACTGTACCATCAACAGTACAGTCGACCGTACCGTTGGAGAACCACGGATGTACACAGAAAGGCATTTTGGCTGCCCTGCTGGCAGAAGACTGGAGCAGGGATGAGAGGAAATTTGCAAGAAACAGCTGCGATGCAGCAAGAACAAGCAGCTTCTTTCTTAAACACTTTTCAGGGTAAAATAGGCAAATTTGTAGAGTGAAAACACAAGCAGCAACAGGCTTAATTTGCCATCTTATATTTCTTGATCGGTTGAATTTCACTACCATAGCTGGACGCCTTCACTCTGCCTCCCCTTCCTTTTGTAATCCTTCCCCCTCTTGTTTCTATTGCCCTCCTTCTCAAAGTGTTGGGTAAGAAAGATGCTTAATGGCACCTTTGAGTTACACAACTTTGTAAAAATTTCAGCAAAAGTTTCATCTTTTAACCTCTCGATTATGAGAAGAAGATGATGACAATTATAAAACTTTTTGGTTTAACAAGACGCAAGCTGAGGCTTAAAGAGAAAAATATTGTCATATAGCAAGGTTTCCCTCATAATTCTGAACTGCAGAAGCCTACAGGTCACTTTTCTTCGTCGCGAGGAGCAAAAAACTATTCTTCTTTGTTCCTTAACAGATTCTATTTAATAGAGAACCCCCGATTTCTTTGTGGCTACTGCAAATCATTTTCAATCAATGCCGATTTTGCCTTACGCCATTTCACTTTTCCTCTATGTTTCACTCCTCTTGTCATTTCACCTCCTCGATTTCCTTCCTCTCTTCCTGGAACCTATTTGCCTCGTCTTCCCAAATCAACGTAAGGCAAAAGTCAGTGCATAGATTTAAAGTGGGGCAATATTGTCCATTTTTTATTCAGATTTTAGTCGCAGTGGACCTTACTGTAGTATACCGTGAATTATAATTAGCGTCAAGAAATATATAACCTGGAGTTTAATTTGATTTCATTGATTAATTTTGAAGTCCAAGCAACGTGGTCGTATTTCCTTAAAAGAACAATTATAACTATTAATGCTATTTTACATCAGGTGGCCCAGAAAAAGCGGCACAAATTAGTATTATTAACGCTAACAGAGGTTCACGTCGTACCTCGTGAAATTTTGAAGAAAACGTACAATTTGGCCTCATTTTTCCGCACTTTAGGACTGCAAGTCAGAAAACCTCCTCTCGAAGCTATAAGTGGTGTCTCATTTCAAAAGGAGAGCTCAACCGGGAAGCACCACCTGTCCCTACAAGGCAAAAGAAAAGAAAAAATGCTGGTCAAATAAACGAATATTTTGGAAACCTAATGACTCGAGTGCTAAAGGGAACGGTGACGGCAAAGGCATGGAAGATGGTTACAGGAAAGGCATGGGAGGTGAAATGACAGGAACGAACTAATTAACCTTCACTGCAACACCTTTATAAAGTGAAAAAAACACGAATGGTTAATGTATTAGACCTGTAAATGACAAAGGCCCTTCAGACCTTCACAATGGTAAGTTAGAATAGAACTGCCAGCATGTCCAATTAGGTCTTAAAAGCTTAATTGCATATTCGTATAATGAAACGGACTGTGATTACAATTACAAAAACAATGACGATGGTGGAATGTTACAATGATTTACAAAAACAACTGGAATTTCCATTACAAGGGCACTGAATTAGCGTTAATTACTCTAATAGCGATTGGCGCTGTATAGTACACCGTGAATCGTTATTACTTATTAGACTATAGAAATTATTAGCATCAATAATAAAATAGTGTCATCGATTCTAATTTGTGTATCAATACCATTATGAAAAATATATTTAATTGTAATTTCTCTATAACGCTGATTTAGGTATACAGAATCCGCCGTCATTAAATACACGTTAAAATAGGTAAAAGTACAAAATCTGACAATCCGTACCATGTCGCGTCCTTTCAGTGTAATTAATCCATAATTCTAATTTGGGTTTGCGAACTCTTTTGTCGCAAACTCGACTCCACGTTTATCCTAAGCGCAGTTCTGTATGCAACCGACATAAGTTAACTACAAATTTCGTACGATTTTCGGTAATCAAGTACAGTTTTGTACCGGCAAACACATTTCGTACACCATACTATTCATGAAATAAGTACGAAAATTCAATTGACGCTAATTTACAAGAACCGTAATTAACGTCACTGATAAAATATAATCAGTTACTATATTTCGGGTATCAATGTCAAAATTTTGGGGCGCCGATATAGAGTACATAAGTCTTATAACGATTCACGGTGTACAGTACACCGCCAATCGCTATTAGAGTAAATAACGCTAATTCGGTGCCCTTAAAAAAGAAAAAAACATGAAATACAATCCATAATTATATTTTTTCCTTTACGCCTTTTAGGGTTCTTTTTTTAATTAGCGTTAACAAGGGTAGTACAATGCAATGTTTATAGTGTGGTGTACAGACAGTTATTACCGTACCAAAATGTACTTTTTGAAATACAAATGTACAAAAAGTCATTTAATGTAATTGCGCATGCATGTGAATGTGCACTTGAAAAAGAGACGCAAGCTCGAATATTCAGATTTTGGCGTACGAATTGTCAAAATTTTTATGGATACATATAATGATGTAGACATCAATAAGGCGGGCATTTTATATTCGAAAAAACCCAAATTAATATGTTGTTTTTTTTATTTATTTTCCCAATCAGGGTGGCGTTCCATCAGGAAATTCTGTAATCGTACGAACAACATTACAGAATGCTACATTTTGAACGTTGTTCTTTCGCGCAGGGTTTGTAATCCACGTGCTCATAAATGAGTGGTACCACGTAAGATAAGATCATATATTGAAAATCGTCAAATCTTTTTTACACCGACCAACTTCAACTCGAAATCGTCATTTGCATACCGTGTACATGCGGACCAAGGGCATCGCACCACACAAAATTTGTACTCTTCGCAAACGCTTGTCAGATGCCAATTCATAATTTTTAGGGTTTCTGCTTTTTTGCGTGACGAATGAGTGCTTCCACAAATAGTGTGACAAATGCCCGGTAACAAAAAAAGCGCGACGAAAGCTCGTTACGAGATCACTTTCGTGATTTCCGTTTAATTTTTGAAAGCATATATTATATGCGAAATTTTTCGATTTCCGTTGGTTGCCATCCTGACACGTACATTCATTATCCAACGTTTCGCGGCTCATTTTTTTATGTAAATGGTGATGTACCTTGAGGAGGTACATCACCATTTACAAAAACTTTCGACGTGAATGCTTCGCGAAAAAACATCCAACGGTCATTGTTACCTCCCAGACCTTTAGAGAATATTGGCAAGATTCTCTGTAATGTTGTTCGCGTGTAAAAACAAAATAAGAGGTACAGCGTAGTACGGATATGTCCGGATTTATGTAAACAACCTCACTTTTCGTCTGGTGGAACGCCACCCTTAGAGTTAATAACAATAATTTTTTTTACGCTATTTATTCCTTTACTCTAATAGCGATTGGCGGTGTACAATACAGTACACGCCAATCGCTATTAGAGTAAATAAAGCTTATTCGGTGCCCTTTACAAAAAAAAAAACCTGAAATGCGATCTATAATTCTATTTCTTCCATTATTCTAATTAGGGTTTATTTTCAATTAGAGTTAATAATGGAAGTACACTGCGATAGAAATAGTGTGGCGTACGGACATGGGTATCTCCGTACGAAATTGTACTTTTTTAATTACAAAGGCATAAAAACACATTTAACATGCGGAGACGTCTATTTCTAGTGTTTACTGCATAGATGTTTCATTCGTACTATGCGCACGGTAACAAATTTTGAAAAAAAATGCATATGCACATTATTCAAAATTTCACATTTTTTTAAATGCGTTGACCGACTTTGACTTATTATATAATAAAAATACGAAAAACTAAAAAAAAAAATGGAATAAAATACAATACGACATCTTAAACGATTAAAGTAGATCCGTACATACCAAGGAAATGAAGTACACCGCGAATCGTAATTACTAATTAGAGTAAGTAAAAAATTTGAGTAAAAAAAAAAAAAAAACGAGTTATGAACTCTAATTTGTGTGATCGAACTTTTTCAAAAAGGAACTTTACTCTAATTTGGGCGTAAATTTGGGCGTTGAATATATCCACAATAGGTTAAGTATAAGTACAAAATCTGACAAAACGTAGTATAAGTACAAAATTTGACAAAACGTACAATCTCACGTCATTATGACGTTTACATTACGAAGTTTGTTAAAACACAGTTACATGAAAACTGCCTGTACTAAATCATTGTTTGTACTTTTTTACTTAATAAAGTAAAATTTTGCACCATCATACACTGAGTGTACGCCACACTATTTAAAATGGAACTGTATTATAGATATTAGTAGGGGATTGACCATGACAATGACTGTTTTGGTTGCGCACAGTCGCTTACGTCATTTGTCAAAAATTGTACGTTTGAAGTACATATTGGTACAAATAAAGTCCCTGTTGCGTACAAATTTGACTGTCAATCGGCTGGACAACTTTGACTTTCAAAATATTGTTTCAACCGCTTCAAATTTTGCCGCGCTTACGGACGTCGAACGTCATAATAAAATTAGCAATTCACACAACCGGCGAACGTTTACTGTAACAAAACTACAACAACCACATGTAAATAAAAGTGTTGCAAACAATCATTTTTTGTCTTTACGTGAGCTCCACATTGAGAGCAATTAGCCGCAAAATTGAAATTTAATCGTCTAAGCGCTACATTCGTCTTAGACGCAAATTGAAATGAAGCCTCTTTAAATTAAACAGATTTACTGTAAGTCTTGTACAAAAATACTAAAACGCACAAAACAAAATTTTGCTGTCAATGTAAGAATGTTGATTCGTAGATAGTGTGGCCCGATTCCGTCGCGCGTGACGACGCGCATTTTTTTCATTTAATTTCAATTGATATTTTTACGCCGATTCGTTTTAATAGAGTGTACAAAGTTTATTTCGTTTCGTGCGTTTTAATATTTCCGTACAAGATTTATAGTATTGTAGTTTAAAGAGATTTTGTTTCACTTTGCGTCTAAGTTCAATGTAAGGCTTAGATGATTAAATTTTAATTTTCGGCTAAGTGCTCTCACCTTGGAGCTCACCTAAAGAGAAAAAGTGACTATCTGCAACACTTTTATTTACATGTAATTGCAGTTGTTTTGTTACCGTAAACGTTCGTCGGCCGTGTTAATTGCTAATTTTATTATGATGGTCGACGTCCGCAAGCGCGGCAAAATTTTAAGCGGTTGACACAATATTTTGAGAGTCAAAGTTGTCAAACCGATTGACCGTCGAATTTGAACTCAATAGGGACTTTATTTATACCAATATGTACTTCAAACGTACAATTTTTGACAAAATGACGTAAGTGACTGTGCGCAACCAAAACAGTCACTGTCATGATCAATTCCCTATTATTAACGCTCATTCAAAAAATACCTTAAATAACGTAAAGAATAATTTAGAATTATGTACTCTATTTTTTTGATAGAGGGTGACGTTCGATCAGGCGAAAAGTGGCGTAGTTTACAGAAATCCGCGACCCTCCGTACCAAGTCGTACTGCTTATTTTGTTTTTATAATAAAAACTACATTACATATAATTTTGCCGACACTCTCTGAAAGTCTTGGATGTAATACTGGCCGTCGGATGTTCATATGCGAAGAGTTCACTTCAATTTCCTCTGTTACACTCATCCCACCTCGAGGAGGTGGGTAGGCATATACAAAAAAAAAATTGTAACACGGTGGACAATTTAGCTACGTGCCATGATGGAAAACCAACAAAAAATATTAAGATTTGCACATGACACGCGGTTTCCAAAATAGAACCGAAAATAAAAACGAAACTTCGTAACATTCACTCGTCACGCTATTTTCGGTAACTTTTGTTTGTCACACTATTTCTCTCAAAGGACTTTCGTTATGTTCAAAATTGAAACCCTAAAAAATGAGCTGGCGTACAGACTGGCGTCTGCAAAATGTATAAAAGTGTTGTCGTATGATTACTTCGAACGCAGGTACATGGTACGCAAGTCAAGATTTGAAGTTAAGTTTGTATGTGCTAAATATTTTAAAGATATTCAATATCGAATCGCAGCTTGCGTGGCGCCTATCAATTTTATACACGTGGCTTATAGACTCTACGTGATGGAACATCGACTCAATCGACACGGTCTGGAGAGTTTGCCGTACAATTACAGAAACATATGATGGAACTTTACCCAGAGTCAAAATTTGGGGTGACGGAATTAGCGTACAGAACTCTAATTACGATTCGCGGTGAAACGTATATTATTTTTTATAAATTATGTACGTACCGCTTATTCGTACAATCGACACCTATACGTCCGTAAAAATACATTCCGTACAGTCTATTCGTACACGAAAATTGTACGAAATTTACGAAAAGTTAAAAAACCCTAAAAATAAAGCATAATCGTAAAATTTTCAAAATTTTAACAAATGAAACATCTATGGTTTACTGGCATGGCGTTCCATTATAGCATGCCAGTGAATATCATTTATCAATTATGATTGGCGCCACGTAGGTTAGTTTTCAGATTCTTAAAATTTAAAAATATTAGGGTATGTCCCCATCTGCATAAGTAAGGGTTTTTTTTTGTTGTTTTGTTGTAAAACTTAGCGCCGTACTGCCTAAGTTTGAATCGTACAAAGAAATCGCAAATTTGTAGAGTATAATTTGCGTCATCCTCAAACTTACGATGTACAAAAAATTGTCGTCTTGTGTTTTTCGACCCACTTTGATGACAAAAAACGTCATCTTCAACCTTATCTTTAAAATACATGCGCGATGTGTTTTTGTAAAAGAGGCAACAATACACCACAACACGTCACAGTGCACAACGGAAAACACCAAGGATCTTCCCGTAGCAACAGCATAAGCACACAGAACTCACAGACAAGGTTGCGCTTTATTACTTGAAAGAGAGTACAAGGTTGCGCTAACTGTGTAGGTCTACTTGAGGTCTCATTCACTAGGTCTTACTCGACTATTTAAACTAACTAACTGCTAGTCAACCTAGTACTATACAGCTGTACACGTGGACCTTCACGGTCAACCGAGATCTATCCAAAACTTCCTTCTACAACTATACAGCTCAATCTACATTCTGCGGCGTTGCTATGCTGCGCTGCTGCGCTACTAAGTTGCTACGCCGCTAAGTTGCTATGCTGCTATGCTGCGCTGGTCTGGAATCGCAGCTGCGCTGCTCTGGAATCGCAACTATAGCAGCCTAGCCCTAGCCACTAAGTACCCAATTCTGTAACCCTGTTACAGTGCCTCCCACTAAGGATTCAGCGTCCCGCTGAACTTTGATTGACTCAGGGAAACTGCAATTGCCGGAGTATGTCATATGTTTCCTCGCGATACTCTTCGAACTCCTGGCGAAGGGCGTCGAGTTGATTTTGGAGCTGTTCACATCGGGTCTCCAGTAACGCAATGTGATGATCTGCAGCTGCCAACCGCCGCCGAGTGATTCGTTCTCGAACCTGATCTTCCCCTTCCTCAACCTCGGGTACTTCGGGTTGTGGCGGGACGTCCGCGAGTGCAGGCTCCTCGGGTGCCGGAATTCGGGGTTCTTTAGGATCGCCCACTGGGGAAACTTCCTCCGCTTCTTCGTCCGCCGGTTCCCACCGAGGTAACTTCCGTAATTTAAAGGACACATGTTTCCTTGCAGCTCGAGCCCGCTGCAGAGCATTCTTTCGAGCCAACTTGAGTACCCGCACCTCAGGGGTGACCTCCGCTCTAGAGATGATGTCATGGAGGCGGACATCCCACGGGTGATAATGACGGAGTAACCCGAGAACATCAATCCGATACCTGTAGTTGCCCTCTACCACTTCCATGAACGGTAAGGCGTGAGGGTTTAGCTGCATATAACCCTTATGATTATTTCCCAGGTCTTTTGTCCGCATGAAATTCCACGCTGGGTGTGACGCAACGTCGGCAAGAATACGGATAGGATCTCCAGGCTTCCCTATACGCCATTCCTCGGGCCACTCCGAGAGGTTCCAATAAAACCTTTTGGCGAAGATGAAGGCGAGGTCCGGATGCTGGGTGTCGACCGGTAGTGGGAAGTGGTAGTCGAGAATTTCCTCTCCCTGTTCGCTTTCCTCCTCCGGATCTCTTCGGTTCCCTTGCAGGAGGAACACATCGTCGCCAGTGGGGTATTGTGCCTCTGCCTTCTTTTCCGCGCTTTCAGGCAACTGCTCGTCCGCGGTACTCTCCTTGTTTGGGTCTCGCATCACCTCTAGATCTGAGGCGCGCTCTTCAATTGGCGGAGGTGTTGGTTCTCGTTCCGGTTCCTCCGCCTCCGATAGCTCATGATCTTCTTTAAATTCCTGATCACCTTCCCGGGTTGGGGTGTATTCAGGGTCCTGTGAGTTTTTTGACCCCTCCCCTCCACTGGTCTCTGCAGGTCCTGCCTCGCTACTGGCACTTTCCTCAGGTTCCGGCTCCACTTCTACTTCTTTTCGCTTGCTTGCTTCCACCATGGCCCCCGCCGCCCTTAATAATCTCTCGGGACAGTTTGGATCTCCTTGTCCCACCCATACCAGTCTCCTCCTTTTTGGTGGTGGAGAGGACGACGACGCCATAGACACTCCTGAACCAGACAATTCCAATAATTCCAGAAGCGAAGGTAAACTGATTGTGTGGAGAGAAGCAATTTCCAAGCTGCCGAGACTAGGTTGGTCGTGAGGACGGATGGCGGCTTTATTCACGGGGGTTGAGGGTTTCACTTTTGGACTTTGCGAAGCGTCGCAGCGTGCGAGGGTATCGCAGCGTCCATCATTTATAAAACTGCGCTGCTGCGGCGAAACTGAGGGTTCGTCGTTACCCACATAGTTAAATACAATTGCGCTGTTGCGCTTTCCTGTCAGCGCAGCGGTGGTGCTGCGATCCTCTGACGTCATCGTAATCATGTTTCGTTGCGGTGGCTGCGCTGCTACAGCGCTGCGGTGTGGTAACATCGCCGCTGCGGTCCTTTGCCGCGTCCCCAAGATGATTGCGATGGTTGCGACACTGCGATTCGCTCCTTTGTTACGGCCGCTGCGATTGCCCTTCCGGTAAAGCTGAGTGGCCTCACTCCGCTGAAACCGGCGCAGCAACTCCGGGGAATGTAGATCCCTCCCGTCCACCCAAGAGTTGTCCTCAACACCGTAACCCTTCCAACGCACCAAGTATTGGGTGGAGTTGAATTCCAAGAGTGGCGTGACTTAAGGATCTCTTCCACCTCATACTCGTCCGAGGTTCCTCGAACGGGTGGTAAAGGAGTATGCCGTCGTCGATGAGGGAACATTGAATCAGGATAGCGGAATGGTTTAAGAAGGGAAACATGAAAAACGTTGTGGATATGCCAGTCCGTCGGGATATCCAATTTATAAGCCACGGCGCCCACACGGGAAAGAATGGTGAACAGGCGCGTGAACTTCGGGGCCAACTTCTTCGAGAGGGCACCAGGCAAGGAGAGGTTTGCCATATCAAGGCGACCCTTGTCCCCCACGCTAAAGATGATGTCCTACCGATGAGCGTCGGCCTGCGACTTTTGGCGATCCTTTGCCATTTGGAGCGCCTTGGCAGCCTTTTCTAGGTTTTCTTGCAGCGTTTTGGCAAAGTCCAGAGCTGCCGGTGTTTGGCAGTCCGCTACCAATAAGTTTGGGGGAAGAGTGGGTTGTCGTCCATTGAGGGAGAATGGCGTAACATTCGTCGAAGAGTGCACTGCACTGTTATATGCTACCTCAATCGCTGTTAAATGGTCCACCCAATCCGTTTGGTGCACCGAGACATAACCCCGCAACGATTCCTCCAAAGTTCGATTCACCCTTTCAGTCTGACCATCATTTTGAGGGTGGTAGGTTGTGGACATGGCCAGCTGCATGCCACATAACGCAAATAGATTTTGCCAAAAGTGGCTCACGAATTTACGATCGCGGTTGCTAACGATCCTTTTTGGAAGTCTGTGATGGCGGAATATCTCCCGAAAGAATAAGTTCGCGATATCTCGTGCAGTAGCTGTTGTGGACGTAGGGAGAAAATGTGCCATTTTTGTCCGGGAATCCACGACAACGAAGATTGAGTCGTAGCCCTCCTTCGTCCGGGGAAGGGCCACGATGAAATCCATTGAGATCGCCTCCCAAGGAACAGATGGTATTGGAAGGGGTTGTAACAGACCTTGTTGCCCTGAATCCGATTTGTTCCTATTACACGAGTCACACGTCCGGACATATTCTGCAATGTCTCGAGTCATGTTTGGCCAGTAATACGCCTCAGCGACACGTGCGGTTGTTTTATCCCGCCCAAAATGTCCACTGAGCGGCTCGTCGTGACTCATTTTAATAATCGTGTGACGAAGTTCCGTATTTGTTGGCACATAAAGCCGTGTTGTCTTACTCGGTCTGTACCGCCACATACCATTGGCGGTTCGAACGACTACCTTCCGTTTGATGAGTTCCATTAGTGCATCATCGTCGTCGTAGGTGGCTTTTATCCGACTTAACCACTGTTCGTCCACCTACACCGTACTGGTGACTGCGTTGAGTTTCGGATCTTGCGCTGCGGTCGACGCTGCGGTGTTCTCTTTCACAGAGTCTCCGTTCCCTTGCGGCGATGCTTGCGGTCGTTGCTCCGCTGCCGACGCAGCGACGTCGGGTCTTCTTGACAGCGCATCCGCCGGGTTCGTTTTGCCCGGCTTATATTCTATAACAAGTTTCGGACCGAAGGTTTGCAGAAACGTCATCCAGCGCACTTGTTTCTTGGACAACTTCGGCTGGGTTTGGAGATATTGTAAGGCATGGTGATCCGTGATAACCGTGATCCGTTTCCCCTGAACGTAACACTTCCAAACCTCCAGCGCATTGATGATAGCTATTGTCTCTTTCTCATGGGTGGCCCAGTTCAGCTCTGCTTCCTTTAGTTTTCGTCTGTCATAGGCGATGGGTTAAAGGCCTTTTCCTTGATCATGCATAAGGATCGCTCCAATAGCCGTATCGCTAGCGTCGGTAATTATCGTCCAAGGTAAGTCCGGATCGGGAACAACTAACACAGGGGCGGTAACCAACCGCTCGTTTAGCGTGCTAAAGGCTGCCCCTTGCGCCGCTTTCCAATCATAGGGCACATCATTTTTGAGCAACTCCTTAAGCGGTGCAGCGATTTTTGAGAAACCTTCGACAAAACGTCGATAATAGGAGCATAGTCCTAGAAATCTCCGTAACTCCCTGATATTTGTCGGCTGCGGCCACTCCTTAACGACCTTTGTCTTGTTTGGATCCATTGCGATTCCGTCCCGGCTCACCACATGGCCTAAAAAATCAATCTTCTCCTTGAAGAAGTCACATTTACTTCTTTTTGCGTATAACTTATTTTCCTGAAGGACTTGTAGGACCGTCCGTAAGTGCTTCATATGCTCCTCCTTCGTTCGGCTATACACCAGAATGTCATCTAGGAAGACGATCACAAACGCGTCCAGATATTGCCGAAAGATGGAATTCATTAAATGTATAAAGGTTGTCGGTGCGTTAGTCAACCCGAACAGCATTACCCGAAATTGGAAATGACCGTATCGAGTTCTGAACGCCGTCTTCTCCACATCCTCCTCAGTAATTCTGATCTGGTGGTAGCCGCTCCGCAAGTCTATTTTCGAAAAATATTTGGCACCTCGAAGTCGATCCAACAATTCGTCTATCCTCGGTAGGGGGTACGCATTCTTCACCGTTAATTTGTTCAGCGCTATGTAGTTTACACACATACGGAAACCTCTATCTTTCTTGTTCACAAAGAGAACGGGGGCTCCATACGCTGACTTGCTTGGTTCGATTGCTCCGGCTTCGACCAACTCCGCGAGTTGCTTTTTCACTTCGTCCAACTCGGTGTAGCTCATCTTGTACATCCGATTAGCCGGGGGTACCGCTCCAGGAACAAGCTCTATCCTATGGTCTACTTCGCGCTTCGGAGGTAATCCTTCGGGGAGCTTCGGGGGAAATACATCTGCGTTCTCCTCGAGAAGTTTTGTCACGACTTCCGGGGCCTCTTCGGAAGTCTTTCCAATGTCGTCACTTTCTTTGGAGTCGAAGTCGGGGTCCTTCTTCTTCCATTCTTCCGGGATCTCCTCCTTCGCCTCCTCCATTGGCTGGACGACCGCCATACCAATCGTTTCCCCCTTTCTTGAGTGCCCTCTTAAGCTGTAAGGCCGAAAGCAAGCGTCCCTCTTCCGCCCCCTTACCAGCCGCTCCCGCTTTTACCTCGAACTCTTCTTGACCTTTCTTTACTCTCATGGCGCCACTTCTCCTATCAATTGTCGGATTCCATTTTTGCAACCACGGCTTCCCCAAGATTACCTCATGGTCCCCAAGAGGTAATACATGAAGCGTGTCGTACCATCAAAATTTCCCAATGCCGACGCGTAACCTCGGGGTACGATGGGTAATGGATAAGGAACTTCCGTCGGCCAATTGTACCGATTGATGATCATTTAGTACCACAAGGGGAAGTTTGAACCTTTTCACCGTCGCCTCGTTAATGAAGTTCCCCGATGCTCCAGAGTCCACCATGAAGTTAGCTGCACTTACTCCTATTTGACCCCGAAATATCAAAGGGTCTCCTCCTTCACCGGCTAACCTCATAACGGTAAGTTTTCCCTTTTTGTTACCTTTCCGTTTTGGACACTCTCGAGCCATATGATCTGGAGAACCGCACTGGAAGCATAGGCCACTATGCCTCCTCCGCTGGATTTACTCGAGGGATAAGTCATTGGTCTTGGTCTTGGTAGGTTTCTTCTTTCTCCGCAGGACATTGACCACTTCCTTATCCTCATTAATTGCGCCGAGCTCCATGGGGTTGGACCGTCGTCTCGTCGGTTTCCTCCGCTACTGCTCGACCCGTAGTGATAAGGTTTCCAGAGGTTAAAGTCAACCGAATCGGTCCGCTCCGCAAACTGGATGATTGTTGAGATAGGAGGAGTCGTGCTTTCCCGAGCAAGCCATTGTTCCACATCTCTACGAATAGACGACTTAAGCCCCTTCACGAAGCGATCCACGGCTTCATCCTCCGTCATCGTAGGTATTTGAACTTTACACTCCAAGAACCGCTGCGTAAACTCCATCACTGAAGTTCGTTGCTTCAATACTGCGATCTTATCTCTCGGCGCCTTCATCGTGTTGACGGGCTGCTAAGTGTCACGAAGGAGTTGAACGACGAGCGCCCAGACGGTCGGTAACTCATCGTCCTCTACCAATGTTCTCCACCAAGCTCCCGCTGCCCCTTTAAGAAGACCACCCGCGTAATGAATCTTCTCACGATCCGATAGGCTAGGAAAATTCTCGAGATAGTTCGCCACGGAGAATCGCCATGAGTCAAGGTTCTTGTGTCTTGCAGGGTCAAACTCATCGGGAAGCCTTAATTTCGGTCTCCTGGAGTCTCTCTCTATGCCTCCATGAGGTCGCTCCCCTAGACGAGACTCCAAGGCTGCAACGGTGTTACTTAGCTGCGCGTTCTGTAATCTCACACTTTCCAACTCCCTGAGAACTTGCGCCAACATTTCTATAGTGGATACGCCGTGTTCATCCATGCTGTCGAGTCACGGGTAACAGCTCCGATACCAGTGTAAAAGAGGCAACAACTACACTACAACACATCACATTGCACAGCGGAAAACACCAAGGATCTTCCCGTAGCAACAATAGGAGCACAAAGAACTCACAAACAAGGTTGCGCTTTATTATTTGAAAGAGAGTACAAGGTTGCGCTAATTGTGTAGGTCTACTTGAGGTCTCATTCACTAGGTCTTACTTGACTATTTAAACTAACTAACTGCTAGTCAACCTAGTACTATACAGCTGTACACGTGGACCTTCACGGTCAACCGAGATCTATCCAAAACTTCGTTCTACAACTATACAGCTCAATCTACATTTTGCGACGTTGCTATGCTGCGCTGCTGCGCTACTAAGTTGCTACGCCGCTAAGTTGCTATGCTGCTATGCTACGCTGGTCTGGAATCGCAGCTGCGCTGCTCTGGAATCGCAACTATAGCAGCCTAGCCCTAGCCACTAAGTACCCAATTCTGTAACCCTGTTACAGTTTTGAAACTATGGATTTTCTATAAACAAATAGGAACATATATTCGCACGTGTCGTAATATTCTAAGCTTTCCATACGATTTCTAAATACAAATAAAAGTACAGACTTCGCTATTTTTTGTCCAATTGCATTCCAATACGACAAAGAAAAGTACACAATCTGTTTGGATTTGTCCGTTTTCGTCTAGTACGGATTTTTTTTTTGCAGGGGTCTTCAAATTCAGATTGCAATTTCACGTTGACCGGACAGGAGTCGCAAAGGCAAAACGCCTTGTCTTCAACCGTGAAACGACACAGGCTGTAATGCGCTACGTCTACTATAGAAATTAATGGTTTTAAGTATTTTCTAGGTCTGAATAGAAAGAAAGAAGCCGAGGCAGTCTACCTCTAACTTCTCTCTCCAACTCTCAAACTTGTCGCAGTCACTCAGAAATCGTAGAGGAAGCTAGAGCCATGGCTACCTAGGCTATCCTGAGGTTTACGGGAAATTTATATTAGTTCGGGTTTATTTATTTAAAAGGTATGTGCCGGCGGCAGGAATTGATCCTTGTACCTACCGGCCGGCAGATAGGAAATAGCCGGTAGCCTTAGCCGTTAAGTCTAGGAGTCACGATACGTAGTATATAGTTTGATAGCTATATAAATATGTATACGTACGATTATTCATTTAACTATAATAGATTACGGGATACATAGATCCGGTAATATATAAAGTACAGATTACGGTACAGACTATAAATCAATACCGCGCATTTGTTTCGTAAATGAAACAAATACCGCACATGTATTTATTACGGCTACGATTAAATTAGATTCTAATCGGACGGCCGCAATTAGCGCCGAGATCGCGGAGGAAGTTTTCGGCGGTTTGTGGCCATCGCCACATCAGATGACGCGTGGCGAAATGTCGTTGGATCATGGAATCCCCGGAGATTATGGCATCGAACCCGGATATGACATGTGTCGACATTTAGGCCTTGTCGTACAATGTCCGTACCTAAAGTACACCGGCAGCTGTACTTTTACGTACGGAACTCAATTCTGATTGGTTCCGTACATCAGTAGATAGAGTCTGTGAGTGAGATAGGACTTAGAAAAATTAGGAGATAGGACCCTCTCTCCCAGAGAGCTTATGTACAAAAGGTCAACTTTGACCCTCTATAACTTACTGCTCAGGGGAGAAAATTCAGAGATTCTTTTTGCTATCGACTCAGGGGAGTCTTGTCTTCACAGGGGTGAAGGTGGTCAGAGTTTTTGTCTGCCAAGGTGGCAGTTATTTTTGCTTAAACACAAAGGGGTCAGGATTATCCTAGAGGCTTCTTGGAAGCTGTCCACTCTGAGGACTTATGGAGGTCTCAGAGTTTCAGGTTATGGGCCCACCCTCTAGGGTACCAATATTTAATGGAACTGGCTTCATATATTGGGAAAGTATGATGATAGGAGCTCTATGCGAAAAAAGGTTTTGGGGGATAGTGAGTGGACGATTGGGGCGTCCATCAAGTCTTGGAATTCCTCCAGGGTTTAAAGGAAGCAGATTCACCAGGAACGAGGATTCACCTTCAAACGGAGGAAACAAAGGAAGGAGAGGTGGTGGACAAATGAAAGGAGAAGGAGGCGACCACACCAATAGCAACTGGTTTAGCATTCATGTCACCTATTCCGAGGAACGAGGAGAATGATACTAAAACCTGGGACTTCAACAATATGGCGGCAAAGCACTTCATCCTACGCCATCTCACTCAAGGACTTGCATGTCCTCATTTGCAGGTAGAGAGGGCATCCGATCTTTGGATGGCTCTCATAGAGATGTACCGAAGTGGTACGATTCAGCAACAACAGTTGGCTGATCAGAAAGTTAAGGAGTATGTATACAAAGGGGGAAATATGTTGGATTTTTGCAATGAGCTTGCTACACTCTTCATGGAGCTAGAGAGTGCGGGAAAAGTTTTTAGTGAAAAAGAAAAGGTTAACTGTTTACTAATGAAGTTACCTGATGAGTTCGAGAACATAGTCAACCGTGTGCAGGACTTGCCGGACTCAAGGTGGATATGGAACTCAGTGGTAGGGATGATTCTCGTTCGAGAGAATACGATTGAGATCCGAAGGGGAGGAAAGAGTGGCCAAGCCTTGGCAACAGCGACCGATTGGAGGAACAAGGATTCCCGGAAACCAGTCGGAAACTATGGGGGTAGGGAGCAGAAAAAACAGGTTGACGAGTTTGAACCAAGGGCTCCCAAAGGTTTATGTCATTTTTGTAAGAAACCGGGGCACTATATGGCAGAGTGCACTAAGCTAACCGAGCTTCGGTTAAAGGAGGGGCAGACCGGTGGTACCCCGAGAGGAAAGAAAAAGGCCCTTGTCACACAGGTACTTGAGGCGGAATCCGAGGACGAGGACGATGAGCTCCTTTTGGATGAGGAGTTGGAGGCGAAAACTGAGGTTGAAATTCCACGAAGGCAGAAATGTGCTTACGGTGGATTGAAAGGTGAAGCAGGCTGGATTATAGATTCAGGTGCCTCAATGCACATGTGTAAGGATAGACACCTGTTCACTAAGATAAGAAAGATTCCCACCGTAGAGATAGAGTACGGGGATGGGAGGATAGTCACCACTACTCTTGTAGGATCGGTAGATTTGAAAGTGTTAGTAGAAGGAAAGACATCCATATTAACATTCTCCGATGTATTGTTTATTCCGGAGCTGAACAAAAACCTTATCTCTACATCTGTGTTAGATGATAAGGGTTTTTTTTCTAGCATTAGGGAAGGAGTCTTTACTGCTAGTTTTGAGGAGGATGTCTATTTCATTGCTGAGAAAGGTAGCCATGGGATGTTTAGGCTGATCTTAAGTAATGAAACGAAGAAACTTTATTATGCTGGTGTCCATGATATTATGATGTGGCATAAGAGGCTTGGGCATGTGAATCTAGATAAGCTAAGAGAGATGAAAAAGATGGGAGTGGTGGAAGGGATTCAGTTCAGTGAGAGTGATGATATAAGTGATTGTAGTGGGTGTGCTCAAGGTAAAGGCACACAGATTACCCTTTCCTAAAACAGCCACCTACAAGGGAGAAAAACTTCTAGATCTAGTACACAGAAATATTTGGGGACCGGCTAGAGTGCCCTCACCGGGGGGGAAGAGATTTATGATGACTATAACTGATGATTGGTCTTGGTATTCCCGGGTGTATTATTTGAAAAACAAGTCAGAAGCTGAGGATTGTTTTAGACAATATAAAGCATGGAGCGAAAAACTCCATGAAACTCCAATCAAGAGAGTAAGGAGTGACAATGGTGGAGAGTATACTTCTAACCAGTTTGAGGATTTTTTGAGGGAAGATGGGGTTCAACACCAAAAGACAGTTCTAGAAAATCCGGAACAGAATGGGGTAGCTGAAAGGTTAAATAGAACACTAAGTGATAGTGCTAGAAGTATGTTGTCGGATAAGAAGATAGGAAAAAGGTTTTGGGTAGAAGCAATGAACTGTGCTAATTACCTCAAAAATAGAGTTCTTACTTCAGCTATAAAAGATCAAACACCTTATGAGAGATGGACAGGCCGGAAACCAGACTTATCTCATTTAAAGGTTTTCGGCAGTCAAGTGTTCAGTGTAGATACTGATCGGTCCAATTGGAAACTAGATCCTAAAGGAAAACCGGGATACTTATTAGGATATGATGAAGATGTTAAAGGATATAGAGTTTATGATCTAAAAAGGGAAGATATAATCTTAGTAAAGCATCTAGTAGTTATGGATGAAGGAAAATCTGTGGATCCCTTCAAATATACGAAGTCAGTATAAATCAGATTTGAGTCAGAAAATTCAGATGACTTTGAGCTTCCTAACTATCCAGGTTTTAGAGAAGATGACATTCTTGCAGGTACAAATCAGACCGAAAAGGACTCGGCTGTGGAAACTCCAGTGACAACTCTACCCGAAGCGGAAGACGTGGTGGAAATTGATTCGGAATCAAGGGATAGGGGAGAAGCCGAGTTTGTTCGAAAGAATCCACGAGAACCATCTATTCCGGCCTCAGATTTTGAAGGGGGAAGGAGAAGTAGTAAAAGACTGCAAGAAAAACAGGTTAATAACAAGGTAACAAAACTATCTCATCAAGATGAACCTCAAACTTATGGAGAGGCGATGAATTGTCCAGAAAGAAATCGGTGGAAGACAGCCATCAATGAAGAGATGGCCTCAATTATGGCAGCCGATACTTGGGAGCTTGTGGATTGTCCACCTAACCGAAAACCAATCGGTTGTAAGTGGGTTTTCAAATTAATACTGAACCCAGATAACACAATCGAGCGCTACAAGGCCCGACTAGTGGCAAAGGGATTTACACAAAAGGAGGGAATTGACTACGAGGAAACCTTTGCCCCGGTGGTCAGATTTCCCTCCGTCCGTATAATTCTCAGCCTGGCAGCAGCGGAAGACATGGAAGTGCACCAGATGGACATCAAAACAGCCTTTTTGCATGGAAAATTGGAAGAGGAGATCTTCATGCGACAACCCGAAGGGTTTGTGGAAGAAGGAGAGGAGAGTAAGGTATGCCGGCTGATTAAATCTCTTTATGGTTTGAAACAGGCGCCTCGACAGTGGAATAAGAAGCTTGATGAGTTTCTTACCGGTCTAGGATATATTCGGATCAGCTCAGATCACTCAATCTATGTTTTCGAAGATGAGGAAGGTTTTATATTTATTGCAATTTATGTTGATGATTTGCTTGTTTTAAGTAAATCAATGGAAAAAATTAATAAACTAAAAACCGATCTTAAGGGGAGATTTGAAATGAACGATATGGGGGAAGCAAAATATATTTTGGGAATTCAAGTAGAGAGAGACCGAAAAAGAAAAATTATAAGATTGACTCAAAAGGAAGCAATAGGGAACATGCTTGAAAAATTTCATATGGATAAAGCTAATAGTTGTACAACTCCAATGGAGTTGAAGAAGGGAAGTGAGGGGAGTGAGGAAGGAGGAGTCATAGTCTTAGACGAGGAATTATCTCCTGAAGAACAGAAGTTCATGCAGACTATTCTTTACAGGCAAGTAGTGGGAAGTCTAATCTATTTTATGAATTGTACCCGGCCGGATTTAGCTGCAGCTGTAGGAGTGCTGAGTAGAAGTCTAAATGCTCCCACTAAGAAGGATTGGGAGGCAGCTAAAAGAGTTCTTAGATACTTGATAGGAACTAGGGATCTATGGTTGCATTTGGGTTGGGAGAATACTGACATCACTACTTGGAGTGATGCTAGTTATGGTGATGCTCCGATGAGGAGATGCACTTCTGGATATGTATTATATGTGGGTGATGGGGCTTGCTGTTGGAGTAGCAAACGGCAAAAGGTCATTGCTCAGTCCACCATGGAGGCTGAGTATATGGCCTCTTGCTCTGCTGTAAAAGAATTGATGTGGGTCAAGTCTTTACTTGGTGAACTTGGTCATCTTAAGAGTGGTGTGCAGAAAATATTTTGTGATAATCAAGCAGCAATCACTATTTCTGCCAATCCTAAACATCATTTTAAAGCTAAACACATGGACATTAGACTCAGCTTTGTTAGAGAGAAAGTAGAAAATAAAATAATCAGTTTAGAGTACCGACCAGATAGTGAGATGGTAGCAGATATGATGACCAAACCTGTGCCTTCCCCTAAGCTAATTTTCTGCAGGGAGAAGTGTGGTCTGAAATTAAAGATTGACTAGAAAATAAGGGGAGTGTAGAAATTAATGGTTTTAAGTATTTTCTAGGTGTGAATAGAAAGAAAAAAAGCCGAGGCAGTCTACCTCTAACTTCTCTCTCCAACTCTCAAACTTGTCGCAGTCACTCAGAAATCGTAGAGGAAGCTAGAGCCATGGCTACCTAGGCTATCCTGAGGTTTACGGGAAATTTATATTAGTTTGGGTTTATTTATTTAAAAGGTATGTGCCGGCGGCAGGAATTGATCCTTGTACCTACCGGCCGGCAGATAGGAAATAGCCGGTAGCCTTAGCCGTTAAGTCTAGGAGTCATGATACGTAGTATATAGTTTGATAGCTATTTAAATATGTATACGTACGATTATTCATTTAACTATAATAGATTACGGGATACATAGATCCGGTAATATATAAAGTACGGATTACGGTACGGACTATAAATCAATACCGCGCATTTGTTTCGTAAATGAAACAAATACCGCACATGTATTTATTACGGCTACGATTAAATTAGATTCTAATCGGACGGCCGCAATTAGCGCCGAGATCGCGGAGGAAGTTTTCGGCGGTTTGTGGCCATCGCCACATCAGATGACGCGTGGCGAAATGTCGTTGGATCGTGGAATCCCCGGAGATTATGGCATCGAACCCGGATATGACATGTGTCGACATTTAGGCCTTGTCGTACAATGTCCGTACCTAAAGTACACCGGCAGCTGTACTTTTACGTACGGAACTCAATTCTGATTGGTTCCGTACATCAGTAGATAGAGTCTGTGAGTGAGATAGGACTTAGAAAAATTAGGAGATAGGACCCTCTCTCCCAGAGAGCTTATGTACAAAAGGTCAACTTTGACCCTCTATAACTTACTGCTCAGGGGAGAAAATTCAGAGATTCTTTTTGCTATCGACTCAGGGGAGTCTTGTCTTCACAGGGGTGAAGGTGGTCAGAGTTTTTGTCTGCCAAGGTGGCAGTTATTTTTGCTTAAACACAAAGGGGTCAGGATTATCCTAGAGGCTTCTTGGAAGCTGTCCACTCTGAGGACTTATGGAGGTCTCAGAGTTTCATCTACAATGTCATGGTAAGACATGCGACGTCACAAGCAGTTCCAAAAAATATCGTGCGACCACAGCTTGTAGAGGTTGACAGCCGTCAGAGGTGTTGTTGACGTATACAGTCGTCACATGCGTAAGTGACGATTTCGTCATTACAGACATAAGGACACTTGAAAACCGGGTCCGGCGGATCCGCGTTAAAATACAAAGTAGTTTCGATAAGTTACAAGTATACGGGGACAAACCCTTATTCGAACTGAAAATCAATACATAATATTTGTATGAGCGGATGTACACCGCGAATCGTAATTAGAGTAATGAAAAAATTAGAATAAAAAAACAAAAATAAAACAATTAGAGTAATGAACTTTAATTTATGTGATAGAATTTTTTCACAGAGGAAGTTTACTCTAATTTATTTAAGTACTCTATATTGGGTTATGTCGGCAATAATTTTCCGCGCTGAAATTATGAACACTAAATTACGTAGATGTACAGAATCTGTTAGTCCGTATAGTTTTGACGTCATTATGACGTTAGTATTATTTGTCGCGCTGAATGTCAGCAAATGTTCACACTGACGACAATGCTGTCGACTGACGAGAGTTATGCGAACGGTTTTTTTTCGATGTGATTGATTTTTCGTTTAGTGCGATTTCACGTGCGAGCGCGATTCTATTAAATCATTATTTGTACCTTTTTACTTAAAAAAATACAATTTTGCACGGTCGAACGTCGTCCGTACTCCACACTATTTAAAACGAACCTATATTACAATTTTGTTACGCAAATTATACTAACCTAAATTAGAATAATGAAAAAATTAGAATCATTTACTCTATTTGATGTTATAGAGTCGAAATTTCGAGCGACCGAATTAGAGTAATTTACTCTAATTACGATTCGCGGTGTAGTTAATGATTTGTACGAAAATTTTGCGACCAAATTTTAATTTTGAAATTGAAAATCAAAATTTGGAAATGGAATGGCAAAAAGGCGCCGCAAACTTTGAAGGCCAGCGGATGTCAGAAAGAGCGTGCGAGGATATTTCGGTCGCCCTGCATACACTGTGGCTGATGGCACATGGCAAGTACGACGTGTTCGTTTCTCATCGTTTGTAGGTGTTGGATATTTTTTTTTCTTTTCACGTGTACCAATGGTACGCGACCAGTTTATAGAAACTCTCCTCGCCGAGGAGAGTCTCTTGAAACTGGACGATGTTCGCGATTGCTTAGCGAATCTAAAAGAATGAAACATCCAACGGTCGAAACTTACGTCTATAATATTGGAGCCATCCAGTTAACATGTTTCGTCATGTTTCGTCTGACAAAAAAAAAATGGTACGAATATGTACGAAATCATACGGCGTCCAGTAAACAACCCCACTTTTCCTATAATGGAAGTTCACCCTAATAGCGATTGACCGTGTACTGTATTGTACACCGTCAATCGCTATTAGAGTAAAGGAATAAATAGCGTAAAAAAACAATTAGTGTTATTAACACTAATTGGGATTTTTATTTTTTTGAAAAAAAATATATATACTAATTAATCCCTAACTGTAATTTGGGTTGTCCTAAATAATAAATACCCGCCCTTTCAATGTCTACAGTAATATGTGTATTTGTACAAAATCTGACAATTCGTACGCCGTCGCGCTGTTCACACGGTCGACGGACGAACATAGGAGAACGTGATTTTTTTCGACGAGTTTGCGTCTCTTTCTTCCGTGTACATTCACATGTGTGTGAAATAATGTTAAGTGTCTTTTTATGCCTTTGAAATTCAAATAGTACCATTTCGTACGAAATATTCTGTCCTTACGCCACACTATTTCCATCGAAGTGTACTTTCATTACTAACGCTAATTGAAAGAGAAACCTAATTAGAATAATGGAAAAAATAGAATTATGGATTGTATTTCGGGTTTTTTTTTTTGAAAAAAGGGCACCGAATTGGCGTTATATACTCTAATAGCGATTGACGGTGTACTGTTCACCGTCAATCGCTATTAGCGTTGTGTACGCTAATTCCGTCCCGCTTTTTTTATTTAGTTCTCAAATAGAATTATCCATACTACTTAAAAAAAAACCCTAATTCTTAATTAGAGTAAACGATTTCTTCTGAAATTTCCAAATTCCCAATTAGCATAAACCACGCTAATTATTCGTATACGCAAAAATAACTTCTACGCTAATAGCGATTGGCGGTGTACACCGCCAATCGCTATTAGAGTATATAACGCCAATTCGGTGCCCTTTTTTCAAAAAAAAAAACCTGAAATACAATTAATAACGCTATTTAAGTACGTGGACCATAATCTGCCACGTCTCAGGTACTAAATTAGAATCAATAATGCTAATTGTTTTTTGACGCTTATTAATCCTTGACTCTAATAGCGATTGGCGGTGTACTGTACTTCGAGTAAAACCCTACTTCCTCGAGAAGTTCAGGGAGAGAATTCCAGCTTACAAGAGATAAACAAGTATCGTTATCGGCAGTTATTGGCTATGCTGCCGATACGATAAGAATTCATTTTTTCACTTGTGTCAGTAAATTCAATTTGTCGTTTACGTGGCGCGGGGTGGAGCGCAAGCTGTCGCTTGATCTTTTATCCTGTACGGCACTGTACTGGATGCGGCACCATGGAAGAACAAAGGGCTTCGAGAAATGACGCCGCGTGTCTAGGCTGGGACGCCGGGTCATAAAGCGTTCGGTACTCTATGACAGCCAAGCTTTATGACCCGGCGAGAAAAAATATTAAAGCGCATCGCGACAATTTTTTTCCCTTTTTCGTTTTGATTTTTGCTGTGTCGTTTCTGACAGCTGGTTCGGTTGCGCGCAGAAGGTACACCGCGAATCGTTATTAGTGTCAAAGTTTAAATAGGGTTGAATAAAATTTACCGTACTTTATGCTAATTAAGAATTTGATTTTTTTTTTAGAAGGTGTATTATAATTTCGGCGTTAATGCTAATTTGGGAACAGCAAAAATGGAATATTTGCCGTACGATTATTTACATTAGTATATGTATCCGTACAAAATATAAGAAATCGTACGCTTACACGAATTATATCCGTACATGCCATACTAATTTACGTGTCGGTCTAATCCTGGTTTTTAGCGCACGTTCCTATGCGTGCGCATCTGATTTAATTCATTTTTTGTAAATTGTCACTTGAAAAGGTACATCATGTACGGTCTGACATCGATCGTACAGCACACTATTTAGATTTTATTGTACTTTCGGGCTTTACGCTATTTTGTACGGTACCTTAATTAACGTCAAGGAAAAATAAAAATCATGTATCCTATTTGAAAAAAAAAATCAAAATTTTAAGAACCCAAATTAAAGTTATTGACACTAATAAAGATTCGCGGTGTAGCTATTTTTTTCACTTTGAAACGGATACAAACCGATGTCAAATATCAGTCATACAACTTCTTATCGTATTCAATACAGGTTTAAATGGTAAGGTTCCATTAGGGAAAAAATGCCGTTGTTTACTGAAAGCCGTACTATTTCGTACAGTGCCGTACCAACAAAAAATAAAATGTCAGAAAAACAAGCCTACTGGATGAGCGATTTGATTCTCCACGTTTATGGGCGTAAACTTGGACCGTCGGATGCATAATTGGATACGCCATCGTCTGACACTTCCAGTTCGCAACAAGTGACCCGGAGTAGATCATTTTTTGCGCCTGAACGAATAGCATCGTGCCTCGTGGAAAAAAAGGAAAAATATCCACGACGACCGCGCGACCAGGTGGGTACACGTCGCGTATGACATGTGCCTTCCGCCAAGGAGGATGCGAGGCCACCGGAAGCCGCAAGAAAATCTTTGAACGGAGGATATTGTTTCACGCTTCTGTTGCCATCCACGAACGATTCTAACATTTTCGTACGCTTTTACAAATCTTGAGTTTCGTCCACTCGTACAGATTTTATTCAATACGTCGTATGAGTCACTTTTTACCTTCGCCGGTACAAATATGTGGTCACAATATGCTTTCGGAGATACTTAGAAGATTACCAGAATCGTGTCCATCCATTACGTGGACAAATCAGAGTGTGTCACTCAAATAAAATGTCGGTTACTGACCCAACACAATGGAACGATTGGAACGAACACAATGGAACGATAGCTCCAGTAAACGTATTTTTGACGTTTACTGAGACCGCCTAATGGAACAACGTCCTTAGGCATTGTAGTTAAGTGAATAAACGACAAAAAATGACGGTGCCAACTTTTTTGTTTGGATTTCCCTGCCACGTAAGCATTTATACTTTTTCCCTTCGGCCCATGTGGCAGAGAAAGAGCTTGAAGTGAATGGTGGGAACATAGAAATAATAAAATAACCCCTCAAGGTTCCTTGTCCGCTCCTCCCCCCGAATCAGTGTTGGTTTTAAACGAACGAGAAATTAAACGTTTTCAAAACCCGTAGGTGTCGTGAAAGCGTACTTATCCGTACGGATTTCAGCCTAACTACTTGGAGCAATTCCCCATATGTAATTTGTTTTCTGTCCGTACTGTAACTTTAGTGCGAATAATAGTACGAAAAAAGCCTATGAAACGAAACCCACAATTAGGAAAACGTTTAAACGTGATTAATTTTTTTCAAACGTTTTTAGACTTCAACGCCTTTAAACGCCGGAGCCCAGCACCGCTTGAAGCTCTTACCGTATCTCGATTTGTACTTTTCAGGCTGTCCAACTGTGCGTGTGGGAACCGGGAATCGCGGGATATGAAGTACAGTATCTCGAACTATGCACGCTTGTGGCAGGCAGTACATTGGTCACAGGGCTCATTTCAAACCGTGAATTTGCCAGTTTCCATGGTTCATTATCTTAGAAATATTTTGGCGATGTACGCAATTATGGTTCCTGTCATGTTAACACGTGCGAGACAAACGAAATCGTAAGATTGTGTTTCCGACGCCAAGATTTTGTCTTTTTGTAGTACGGCGATGTCATTCTGAAAATGCTCCGAAGTCCGTATTAAACCCTGGCGACGGAGACAACTCTGTGCAGTAAATGCCAAAGCGGAGCTTACCGTATTTAGAGAGGATTGTGCTGGTGGCGGTATCTTCGAGGCAGATATGCCGTTGGCGCAAGCTGTCGCTGATCTCACAAACAGACAAAAACATAATAGTTTCCAAAACGAGGACACGTAAGAAATTCTGTTTGGGATCAATTTGCGTGCGAACGAACCTTGTGAGATTTTATCACGGAACAAAATCTGCTCGGAGTTAACTGGCGTGATTACGAATCTTTTGACAATTTATGTACGTTTTCAACTTCTGAAATCTATGCCTGTCTGTTACAGATGGGCCCTTTCCATGTTGTCTGCGATAGTACTGTACTGTACACCGCCAATCGCTATTAGCGTAGAAGTTTCTTTAGCGTACATGAAAAATTACCGTGGTTTACGCTAATTAAGAATTTGAAATTTTTGAAAAAAAACATACATTCTAATTGTTTAATAATTATAATTTGGATCTTTGAAAAAAATAAATGTCGGTCGCAAACATGCTTACACTAATATAGGTATTCGTACAAAATCTTACAAATCGTACACAAATCGTACGTTCACACAGTCGAAACGTGGTTGCTGGACGAATATGTGCGAACGTGATATTTGACGACCCGATTAGACCCCCTTTTTAGAGCACACATTCTCATGCGTCCGCGGCACTAAAAGTCATTAATTGTACTTTTTCACTTAAAAAGGTACAATTATGTACGGTTTGACACTCTCCGTACACCACACTAATTAACTGATGTCATTCTTCCATTTTGTACGGTACAAACAAATTAACCCTAAATAGAGTAAAGAAAAAAATAGAATGAACTACGCTAATGGAGAATAAAAAAATAAAAAAAGCGGGACGGAATTAGCGTACACAACGCTAATAGCGATTGGCGGTGTAGTGTTTTTTGAATTTGGGCCCTCGCTCTATCTCTCCATGTCACGGGATTTTCAATTCTATTCAAGTGAACCGGCGATGCCATCGTGGCATTCCGGTAGGCTGTAGTTTTACTTGTACGGTGAAAAGATCCGTAAATATACGCGATAGCCCGTTAAAGGCTGGCCGGCTGGGTTGACTCGTAAAGGACATTTCGTGTACTTCCGTACTGTTTCTTCTGAGTCTTGACCTTCATATGCAGCGAGATCCAAGTTAAATATGGGGGATTCGTGAGAGCCAGTTCTCTACCAGACGCAAAAACTGTTCGCGGCGCAAACGACAAAGCTTATTTCCAAACGATCTAAATTTATGAAACTGCATATGAAACCGCCCTTAATCGGACAAAAAAGCTACAGGAAAAACTTTCAAATAAAGACAAGATTTGTCTGGGACAATAAATATCGAATCAGCCAGGCTTAAAGAATCATTTTTTTTATATTCTGAAACTTTCAATCTAACGGCAGCAGAGTGGCCATCCGCGGCTTTCCCGGCAGACAAATAATGCTCGCGCGAGAAATATAATATTAGAATAAAAGCGAGAAATACAAGAGATCCTCCAATCTTTCCAGATTGGGTCTGTTGCGAGATCTCATACAGCCGTTGCTTTGGGGCTTTAAGATTTTTCATTGGTAACAATCTGACGGCCGGCATCACGACCGTCCGCGCCGTCACATCCGAATGATTGATAGTTTGAAACCCTAAAAATGCGAGAAGAGGAATTGACGAACCGAATAACATTACTGGTCGAGACTTTCAAAAGGAAAAACTTCGAAAAATAAAATTTAATCGTATCGATTCGATTCGGACTACTGTATATCGGCTCGATTCAGCCGATGGCAGACATGTGACGTCACAGTGGTGCGACTAATTTTTTTCTAGGGTTTATAACATAGTTGTTCAAATCGCGCGATTTTTTCCTTTTTTGCGATTGAAACGTATAATTCGTGACTTTTGAAAAAATCGTAAAAAAACGTGTACTGTAAACTAAAACTGAAATTTTACGGAAACTTGTAAACTAATTACTGTAACTGTACATTTTTTTACGGATATATACAGAATAAAACGGGAAATATGCGTCGCACTTATTGGTACTTTTTGTTCAGTGAACTGAACAGAAATACCACGGAAGTTGTACGTTATATAATCGAAAATGTACGGACATTTTCGAAAAGAGACGTTGAACGTCACAATAATTTCGCGCGTTCAGTTTGAAATTTGTACGGGCGTCTTCTTCAATTTTTTTTGAAAGAAGACGCCATAGAACAGAGACGAAATTGCTAAAAATGTTATCTTCGTAGCATTCGAACCCGGGTACGTTGACTGCGTAGCATACATTAAGGTGATCGACAGGACTACCATTTGGTAAGGTCATTCCATTACCAACAGAAATTATGATACAATTTTAAAGAGTTTATTTGTTTACCGCTCATTTAACGGGAAAAACTCGAAAATGTGTTATATGTAATAGTTTTTTGTTTTTTTATGTACGGAATAGTACGGAAGGAAATTCATTAACGATTTTTTGCGATTTGATCAAAAGGTTCAATGCGTTTGTTACGTATAATTCGTCACGTACGGTACGTTTGCACTAATCGCCGTGAACAACTATGCTTTATAGCATAGTTCAAAAGTAGGCGTTTCAATTGTAGGCCTTTTGTCGGCGTCTTTATCGTAAGTTGTGTTATGGGCTTTTCATGTGATCTTCTTAAGTCGCTACTTTTATCAACGACCGTCCGATCGTCCAAATCTAACGATAGTCCTATCATAAGTTGTGTTATGGGCTTTTCATGTGACCTTATTAAGTCGCTACTTTGATCAGCGACCGTTTGATCGTCTAAATCTGACGGTTTAAATAAAAAAATACCTCAAAACTCACAGAAAAACAATTCTTTGTCCGAATGTTTTTCAAAATTTATACATGACGTTTAATTCTCTATCGAACGATGTGCAACTCAACCCTGATACTATTTTATTTCATTTTGCGGCCAATACAATATGGGTCTTAAGGGTATATTTTATTTTTTGCGTACAATAGGCATATTGTATGGGTGTACTTTCACCTACTTTTGAACTATGGTTTATAGCGCTCGTCAGTTGTCACCCATCCCAGTTGACGGCAGAATTATGGGCTACACCACGTGGCGCTCTACTGTAGCTCTTTCGGAGGGACTGTGGTTATTGAAACTGGTTATTACAGTATTACGTCATATTTGCTTCCATTACGCTGCACGCAATTGGTATTTCCCCATAGAACAGCCTAAAGCCACCACGGAGTTCACCTGCATGCTACACTAATGGAGCATAGCATGGCGATAATTGTTTCTCTGGAAATAAATCGCTCGTGCGAGTAAAATCGTAAAAACCATAGTTCAAAAGTAGGTGAAAGTAAGCCCATGCAATATGCCTATTGTATGCAAAACATACAATACGACCTTAAGACCCATATTGTATTCGGACCTCTTCGGACCAATTACAACATTCAGACCAAAAATTGGACCAATTAAAACATTCGGACCAAAAAATTTAAATTACACCGTCAGATTCGGACGATCGGACGGTCGCTGATCAAAGTAGCGATCTAAGAAGATCACATGAAAAGCCCATAACACAACTTACGATAAAGGCGCCGACCAAAGGCCTACCATAAAAACGCCTACTTTTGAACTATGGGAAAAACATCGCACTTTATTATGATTCGATACTCGTTGCAAACCCGGGTGGGGTTCTTTTATGTACCGGGATGCGATATGGCAGCGACACGTGTCTTATTTGGGCAAAGAAGTTGGTGAAGGTTCGATCTCGATCGCGGCATCTTTGGGTGCATTTAAAACTTTTTTTTCTGTTTTTTATCACGTTAACTCGGTACTATGTAGCGGCCGACGCGAATGTTTACCGGCCGTTTTTCCTGGCCGTTTGGCCAGCTTGTAGTAGGTCCAAATTTGTCAGTTCTGTCGTATCCGCAAAGATACGTTCATGATAATTTTTGTCCCCGACAAATCCTTTTTTGTCCACGGAAAATCTTTTTCTGTCCCTGGAAAATCTTTTTTTGTCCCTTCGAAATCAATTCTTGTCCGCAGTCATTCTTTTTTTGTCCCCCAGCCCATCCAAATAAGCCAACCAGGAAGGCCCTTCCCTCTCCTTCCCTCCACCCCCTATGTCCAGCGGGCCTCCCTCCCCTCCCTCTCCCCCCGCCATGGAGGCCACGTGGCCTCTCTGGAGCTCCTCCACGCCCTCTCTCTCCGCCCCACCTACCAACCGACGGCCCACCTCCGATATCTCGCACTCCGGGGGAGCCGCCACGTGGCAGCAGCAGCAGCTGGAAATTGTTTCCCGCCTCCATCATTTTCTCGCCTCCGCCAATCAGGAGGCGCCACATGGCCACCCGGACGCCTACCCAGGCGAAATATCGCTGGCCAGTTTTCTCGGTGACATCAGCGGCAATTTGTCCGTACCTCAGCTACAGGACGAAATCATGGTCGGTGGCCGTACAGGTGCCACGTGGCTGCATCCTCACAGCGCTTCCTCTCTCCTGAATCCCTCGGACCACCACGTGGACTTCCGTACGGGCGGAAACGGGGGAGAAGCTTCTCTAGAAACCGTACGGAATCAGGGGTCCATGGCTGACGTCAGCATGGGCATGGCATCCGGAGGGGACATGGGGAGCAGATTACGGAGAGGAGGACACCTGTCAGCTAGTCCAGCTCAGCAGGGAGGTCCTCTCGAGCAGTACGTGGAGTGGGTCCACGGAGGGAGTGCCACGTCAGCAGGAGCCTCCTCAGGCTCCCGGGAAATCAACCTGTCCCTGGGCGCCAGAGATGACGTGGCAGTGCCACGTGGCAAAACGTCGGAATCCGCAGCTCCTGCCCTCACCTGGTTCGCCAACGCCCTCCGAACCTCTCCCAGACCGGATCTCACGGGAGCCTCGGGAAGCTCCGGGGGGAAGGGAGGGACAGGGTCCTCCAGTCCTACAGGCGGGGGGGGAGGGGGAGAAGGAGGAGGAGGAGGGTTCGGAGTGGAAGTTTTAGGAGGAGGAGGGATAGGAGGAGGAGGGATAGGAGGAGGAGGGATAGGAGGAGGGATAGGAGGAGGGATAGGAGGAGGGATAAGGGGAGGACTAGGAGGAAGAATGGGAGGAGGAGAGAGAGAGGGTCCAGGAAACTCACTCAGTCATTCTTTATCTCATCACTCTTCCTACCCCTTGGAAATATTCTCTCATAGCCTCTCGGGTACTCTCCATTCTTATCAATCCACAAACCACTCTCCCTTTCTCTACTCTCACCACCACCAACCTCACTCTCCCTCCCTCTCCCCTTCCCACATTACTTCTCATGCCCCCCCTCCCCCTCTTCATCACTCTCCCCCTCTCCAAGCTTCTCCCTCTCCCCCTGCCCATCCCTCTTCCTCTCCTCCCCGCGCTACCTCCAAAAAAAAACGCGTCCGTCGCCCTCGCAACCCTCCCACCCCTTCCTCCCCCAATCCCCTCGATAACTCCCTTTCTTCCTCCCTCGCCCTTCCCCTCGACTCCTCCTCCCTCGACGGCTCTTCCTTCCCTCTCCCCCTTTCCCACTCCCTCCCCCACTCCCACCTCAACCCCCTCTCCTCCCCCTCCTCTGACCCATCCATAGACACCCTCTCCCTCTCCCCCTCCCCCTCCCCTTCCCTCTCCCATTCCCATCTCCCCTCTCCCTCCCTTCCCTCCCAATCCCACCAATCCCACTCCCCCTCCC
>JBBHKE010001327.1:0-11594 GCA_037447655.1 Zygnema cylindricum | reverse complement strand
TTTTCTTTAGTTTTTGGTTCAGTTATAACCCCCACAAGTGAAACCGTAGCCGAGAGCCTAGCTCCCCTGACCATAAGCGTCCCTTTATCCTTCTCCCCTATTTCCCCTTCCACGGCAAGGTTTTTCCCTTCACCTTCCGTTGCATCTGAACTCCAGTTGATATTATGGGCAGCCCCAGATGATTCTCTATAGTGAGCTCCTCCAAAGCCAAGTGGTGGACATCTCACTTGTCCCGAAACAATTCCCCATAAGTGCTTCTCGAAAAGCAATCCCTCCATTGTAAATTCCCAATAAGTGAAGCGTGTTCCATCGAACATAGTAACCCTAGATGGTGGGCACATAACGTGAAATTCTATGGGCTCCATTGCCACACAGAATTCGCAGATCAAAATAAGCTAATCTAGAGAGTGCCTACTCCAAGTTTATATAAACCCAAATGATTGACCCCTTGACAATCCTAACCCCATAACAACTTCACCTCGTGAAATAAGACTTTCTGTGTGCTCAGTTCCACCACAGAATGCAAAGTTAGAATATGAGATTTGGACACATTCACCCAATTTGACTTTCCGCTAGAAATGCAGCCACCCAAGCAGGCAAAAACTCTGACCGAAGAGATTTTCATGTGAGAACAAGAAGGATTTGTGGAGAAAGGAGAAGAAAGTAAGGTGTGCAGGTTGATAAAGTTTCTTTATGGACTGCACTTCCATTTCTTCCGCCGCGGCTAGACTAAGTAGAATCTGGACGGAGGGAAATCTAACAACCAGAGCGAAGGTCTCCTCATAATCGATTCCCTCTTACTGTGTGAACCCTTTTGCCACTAATATGGCCTTGTATCGCTCGATAGTGTTATCCGGATTGAGTTAACATGAAGCCTCTAGGATAATATTTTCACTTTTGACTTTGGAAATCAATAAATGCCACCCTAATACGCAAAAACTCTTATCGATTACACCTTTGGGTAGGGTAGACTCCCTTGAGTCCACAGCGAAAATAATCATTTAAATTGCTCACCTGAGCATTAAATTATGGTTGTTCAAAGATATCAAATTTATACAGATTGCCTTTGGCAGAGAGAGTTTTCAAAAAAAATGTCTAAGTCCTAAGAGCCTACTCACAACTCTTTTGGACGAATCGAATTGCAATACACTACATATTGTCCACAGAATGTACCGTAGCCGCTGTACTTTATGTACGGAAATATACGGCACCACTCTCGGTCTGCCACGTGGCAAGTAAGTCGTCGCGTTCCGTATATTTCTTCTCTGATATCCAATAGGATAATGCCACGTGTCATTTTCTTTCACTTTGACGAATTACGGCCAAAATTGAGTGCGTCGCTCGAAAAAGCGTACTCAGATATTGGTACTGTTTAAATAGCATTAGTTAATATTTCGGATGTTTTGAATAGTGTAGCGTACGAAATGTGTCAGTCCGTACTAAATCTTGTAATTATTTTGTACAGACGTACAAAATAGGGGTCAGATGAATGCGTCGACAATGGAAATTGAGTGCGTTGTACAGAAAATTCTATGCAGGTTTTATTCCAAGTCATAAAAACGAAGGAAAATAGTGCTAACCTGTTCTTACATGTTCAAGCGTCGAATATGTGAACACAGAATTTCGTGGTTACCCTAAAAACATGGGAATATTTATCTTATTTTTAACTTTACTAGCGATTCACGGCGTACTTTCCACCTTTTTTGGAGATTTCCGTACGTTATGTCCGTACATTTTCTCGTACACGAAAAGTATACGAATTTAACGAAAATTTCAAAATCTTAAAAAATTAACGCATTTTCGTAAAAAAGTGAAAATTCGTACGTTTGGTACCTCTAAGCCGACAACAAAATAGATGCACTGACATCAAGTCACCAACCGAAGAACACAACTTTTTTCGTACGGTGGCCAAACGTATCAGCACATCCAAAGTTGATCGAAGTGAAGAAAGTGAAGTGCAAAAGTATCTGCGCCATCAATTTATCTTACATGTGGTTGCCGCACTTTTGTTACAGTAAAGCTTTGGCCGGTCGTGTGAGCTGTTGTTTTTTTGATGACGGTCGTCGTTCGCATGCGCGACACTTTTTAACCGGTCGTTAAAATATTTCGCAAGTCAAAGTTGTTCAACAGATTGATCGTCAAGTATAAACTCAAAGGTATGTAACTTGTACTAATATGTACTTAAAATGTACAATTTCTCAAAACTTGACGCGACTAAATTGTCTATGAGATTAGCAACTCCCTTTTACTGAGGGTGGCGTTCCATCAAGAAATGTTGTAATCGTACGAACAACATTACAGAATGCTACACTTTAAACCATAGTTCAAAAGTAGGTAACCGTACGCCCATACAATATGCCTATTGTATGCAAAACATACAATATGGCCTTAAGTCCCATATTGTATTGGCCGAAAAATGAAATAAAATAGTAACAGGGTTGAGTTGCACCTGGATCGATAGAGAACTAAACGTCATGTCTAAATTTGAAAAAAAAATCGGACAAAAAAACTTTTTCTTTGAGTTTTGAGCGACTTTTTATTTAAACCGTCAGATTCCCACGATCGGACGGTCGCTGATGAAAGTAGCGATCTAACAAGATCACATAGAAAGCCCGTAACACAACTTACGCTAAAGGCGACCTACAAAAGGCCTACCAAAAAACGCCTACTTTTGAACTATGCTTTAAACGATGTTCTCTCGCGCAGTCTGTAATCCACGTGCGCAAAAATGAGTGGTACCACGTAAGATAAAGATTGTATATTGAAAATAGTCAAATATTTTTTACACCGACCAACTTCAACTCAAAATCCTCATTTGCATACCATGTTTGTGCGGACCAGGGCCAAATTTTGTACTATTTGCAAACGCTTGTCAGATGCCAACTCAATTTTTTAGGGTTTTTTTTTTTTTTTTTTGTTAGGGTTTCCGCTTTTTCGCTTGACGAATGAGCGCTGCCTCAAATAGTGTGACGAATGGCCGTTAACAAAAATAGCGTGACGAAAGCTCGTTACGAGATTACTTTCGTGATTTCCGTTGAATTTTTGAATGCATATATCATGTGCGAAATTTTTCGATTTCCGTTGTTTGCCGTCTTGACACGTATGTTCATTATCCAACGTGGCGCGGCTCAAATTTTTCTGTAAATGGTAGGTACATCACCATTTAGGGTAACCTTCCATCAGGCGTTCCCAGTAATCGTACGAACACGTTTACTGGGAGTAAAATTTGTAGCACCCTTTTATCAATTCGTGCTAGTGAATGAGGTGTTAGATTGCGATTGGTACCACGTAGGACCTTTTGAGCCGCCCAGGAATAATCATCATTTCCAAAAGGACAAAATCGCAGCTGCGTATGTGTACGGGCGGACGCCGATTAAAATATCTAGTAGCGTCACGCTAATGTACAATTTGAACGTTCTTACGGTTGTTGCGGTATCAACGACCACAAAAACCGTTGCAAAATTAAAGTTTGTACAAATGTATAAGGATGTACCATTTGTACGTGAATCGCTGTATCGCACATTTATGAAGGAGACGTCACAGGATGTCTTACAACCAAGTTTTTTTTGTCGTCGACCATACAACCAATATTTTTTTGTCGTCGAACAGGCTGGCTTTCATGTCACACGGTACACTCAAATTGCCACATGTAAGTTTATTACTTCACGTCTGTCGTGGATCGACTCTGACTTTACAAGTGGACCAAAACACGCGTCCAGTAATCACAAACTCTCCTCCCGAGGACAGTTGGAGGAGACTAGCTACGTACTGGAAACAAGAAGCGTTTGCGTCGAAAATTGAAAATCGGACGGTGGTAGTTCTCTCCAAGAAGTCTGGAGAATCTCAACGAATTTTTAGTAAACATCTTTTTGAGAAAAAAAAAAAAAAAACAGTACGGCCTAGTACGGAACGGTACTTTCTCCAGTAAACAACCCCACTTTTCGCCTGATTTCGAAGCCAATGCTTGGTGAAAAAGCATCCGACGGTCATTGTTAACTCCCAGACCTTTGGAGAATATTGGCAAGATTCTCTGTAATGTTGTTCGCGTATAAAAACAAAATAAGAGGTACGTCGTAGTACGGGTAAGTCCGGATTTCTGTAAACAACATCACTTTTCGTCTGATGGAACGCCGCCCTGAGCTAAATGAATGGAAATAAATGCAGTGGCCCCATTTTACAGACGCAGTACATTATTATACGACACTAAAAAACACGTATGCTGCGCGTATAATACAGGTAAGCCAGCTTGTTACGTGATTTTGAACCATGAGTCACATGGAACGAGCTTTGAGTCCCACGTATATGGCAGATTTGGTATCGCAACAGGTACAGCACTGTAGCGTGGCCTTTCTATGTGGATAACCGGAGAGCAGGACAGCAGGTAAAGTAATGTAAAGTACACCGTGAATCGCTATTAGCGTCAATGACTCTAATTGCGGTACCCCATTTTTTTACCCAAATTCTCAAATAGAATAAATTTAAACCCTTTAAAAATCAAATTAGAGTAAATGATTTCCGTCAAAACCCCCAAATTCCCAAATAGCGTTAATAACACTATTTGTTTCATAACGCTATTTATTTCTAAACGCTAATAGCGATTCACGGTGTACAGTCCTGTACAGTACGGTAGTGACTTTGTTCATGTCGTATTGTAGTTACTTACTGAACTTCAGCATAGAACTGTCACAGGAAGTACGTACGGCAAACATGTTGGCTCTTCATTCTGACCATAGATCAAAAGTAAGCGTTTTTATGGTAGGCCTTTGGTAGGTGCACAAAACTTGGCACTAAACTCGCGTAGAGTAGGCATACTGTATGGGTGTGTGCTGTGGACACTATTGTACGGACGTACGAATCTGACGTATGATCATAGTTCAGCGCACGCCGACGGACGAATTTTTTTAGCGAACTAAAACACGCGGACGTTCAAATTTGCGGACCCTAATATGACAGATAGTCCTTTCGTAAGTTGTGTTATGGGCTTTTCATGTGATCTTCTTAGATCGCTACTTTGATCAGAGACCGTCCGATCGTCTGAATCTGACGGTTTTAAAAAGTTTTACCTCAAAACTCACAGAAATTTTTTTTTTTGTCCGATTTTTTTTCAAAATTTAGACATGACGTTTAATTCTCTATCGATCGATGTGCAACTCAACCCTGTAACTATTTTTTTTCATTTTTCGACCAATACAATATGGGTCTTAAGGGCATATTGTATGTTTTGCATACAATAGGCATATTGTATGGGCCTACTTTCACCTACTTTTGAACTATGATTCTGACTTTCTGAGGCATTTTGAATGAAACATTTATCTTCCATTCAAGAGTGAAAAGGAGTTGAGTCAGACGACTACCAAGTAAAAAACAAAAACAAAAGGAAATAAAACGAGCAGAAAAGTGTAACTTTTTCTTCTGTGCCTTTATCCTTCAGCTTTAAACGGTCTCCATCGGGAAAAAGGTGCGAATACTCTGTGTTTGGGTGAAAGCTAGTGGTATGAGAATATTTAAACATTTTGTTAACTCACACTTACAACAGATTCAGCAGTAGAAATTCTTATCTCAAACATCACCGGAATCACAAAAGTCTCACCAAGCTAACAATTTTCAAATCTTAAATAAGCTGCAGTCTATTGTCAGATGTTGACACGAAGAAGTGAGAAGAAAAGGACACTAGAAAATTGTGCAACTCTAGACATCTCTAGAAACCCTAAATAATAAAATGTGATAGCTAAATGATGTGCGTGGTTTTCAAACATTCAGCAGTGGGGAGCCTAAAACCAAATTTTACTCTGATTCAACATACAAGAAGCGGATAATAAGGTAAGGAGATAATTATTGCATTAAAAAATCGGACGATTTCCAAGAATATCTCTTTCAGTAAGGAGCAATTTATGTAAATAAATACGTTCTCGCACTTTGATTTTTGAGAATTTATAGTCAGTCGTAGTCTTTTTCAGCATTGGTTTTGTTTTTTTATGGAATTTGATTAGCAATTTTATAATGCCATGTTAGTCAGATATTCTTAACGTCTAGTTTCAAAATCAGGTGAAATGCAATACATTTGAAGTACTTCCTATTAAGAACCATCCACTAGGTTTCTTATACGGGTAAGCGTCCAGATCAATCGTTGTTGGTCGAGTGTAGTCTTTGACATTGCCAATTTTTACCCATGGTTGATTCTAACTTGGTAAAGAAGTTATTCCATTCGTCATGTTTTTTTTTCCATTACTGACTTCCATGTTAACTGGTTTGAAACAGACATAATGGCTTTTGGGAGACCATCATCGTGGCAACAATACTTCTTTCTTTTTTTTTTAAGCTTGAAATGTATTTTAGCATACAGCCCGGGCGACGTTGTTCCCATGTCAAGAAGAGGGCAATACCATGGAGTAATGTCCATCTTCCTTCTTTAGAGTAATTTAGTTCCCTTTTTCTAACTGTTGTCTTTGTTTTGATTTATGTAACTGTTTGGCTTTATTTCTTCCACCACTGCTTGTTTTCCATGAATTTTTATGCTTGTGCATTGGCTGTATATGGAATCATTTACTTCAATAAAATCCTATGTATCTTTTTTTGATGCAGATGCGTACAGAATGGCATGATACTTTAGGAAGACATTGCCCGCGATTTGGAGTTAGTCGGGAGGTATTTTACCAGGCAACTCTTCCTGTTGGATGTGATATGTTTTCTTTTTATAATTAGGGACATAGAATGAACATCATAGCTTAGCTTACACCCGCATACAGATGTGGATCTCCTTCCCATTGTTTTGATTACCATCAAAAGTGGTCGTTTTTTAACGCCAAAAAGTATCGTACTCGTCTAGACCAGTATTTATTCTCATCGTTATTGTACACTATAATAATGGAGCTTCAGAACTATCCAATTTGCGGGAAGTCTGGACTAGCTAAGAAAGTTTGCGAAAGAATGAGATCTACAAAAACCGTTTGATGGAGTTCTGCAATGATGCAGGTTGTGCTACCTATCCCACGACCGGTTGGATTTTCTAGCAACGAAGCCTACAAATTGTGAGAGTTCTTGTCTCATCGTCATCTCAGTTAAAACAAAGGAGATAATTGAACAAACATGTCAAAACTGTCTTTGCATGGGGGTGTTTTTTATGTGTAGGCACTGTTTTTAGCATAATTTTTTCTGGTCTGTCAGCAGACTTTGTTTCTGAATGGACATGATCCGATCATCTAGGATTATCGATGAAATCTTCCTGCCATGTAAGTAACTTGCATAGAACTGATTAACCTTACCTTGAAAAGAAAGTACATGTCTATGTTCTATCATATGGTGCACGTAACTCCATCTCCGGTTCTATTTTCTAGTAATGAATATGATTTCGATCCAAAATATAGTTGCAGTCTTTGGTGCTTGATCAACGTAGTAGATCAAGTGTAACAAAAATCTTAATGATGCAGAGCTCTCATGGTTGGAAAGGAGAGGTATACGACCCCATGGCTTCTTGTTTTTGGTCTTCCTAGTGGGAGAGTTCCCATGGTGGACATTACTCTGGTGAGTAGTTCATCTCTTATTTGATTGGTGGACAACGGTAGATGGCTTGTGGTTTATCTCCACATTATTTATTTAGTGTCCAGTCATGTTAAATTTAAGCGCTATTTTTGGCAAAAAAAACAAGGCTGTTTTTTTCTCACATATATCTGTGTGGACCAAAGTGATTGCAAAACATTCACCTAAAGTAAGTTATCATTCGTGATCATTTTGTACTACAAATCATTTCAGTGAAGGTCCAGGCACTTTTTTTTTTTTGCTTGTTATGGCTGTGCATTTATGATAATCATTTGCATCCTTAGATATATTGAAAAATCATACATAGTTATACAAAAATCATAAAGTCTGGACACTTAAAATCTTCAAATGAAGTAGAATGCCTTCCTTTGACAATTAAATTCTTAAGCTGTACAATTGTAAAGAAGCTTCCCTCAACTGTAAAAACTCTCGATTATTTTATCCGATTTTTATATTCAACTTATCCGTATACACTGAATTTCAGATACAAGTGAGCAAAAGGAGTGTTCACAACATCATTTTGTTTCTGTTAAAGCTTCTAGAGTTACCAAGTTTCGATAAGTGTTAACATTCTTAATACACTCTGATGTCGATAAAGGGTTCATTTTACACTAATTTAGGTGTGCACTGAACATAATGAACCACTTCACATTGGACCACACTACACCCTAATTCAGAAAATCTTCTGGAGCCCACTGATTGTAGTTCAAATGCGCGGAAACATTTTTGAAACGCTATATGTGGTGATCCCAACCCTCCCTCTCCCTCTCCCCTCCTCACCCTCTCCCTCTCCCCTCACCCTCTCCCTCCCCCTCCCCCCTCTCCCTCCCCCTCCCCTTCCCCCTCCCCCTCCCCCTCCCCTTCCCCCTCCCCTTCCCCCTCCCCTTCCCCCTCCCCTTCCCCCTCCCCTTCCCCCTCCCCTTCCCCCTCCCCTTCCCCCTCCCCTTCCCCCTCCCCTTCCCCTCCCCTTCCCCCTCCCTCTCCCCCTCCCCCTTCCCCTTCCTCCCCCCTCCATCTCCTTCTCCCTCCTCCCTCTCCCTCGCCGTCCCCTCTCCCTCTCCCTCTCCCTTTCCCCCACGCATATAGCATGGGATAAGCACATAGCCTTTTCCATTGTTTTTGCGCACTTGAACTATGCCACTAATAGTGGTTTGAAAACTAATTAAAAAACTAATAGTGGTCTAAAAATCTAATAGTGGTTAAAAAGCTAATAGTGGTTAAAAACTTAATAATGGTGGCAAGTTCAAGTCAATTCTGACAGGTTATTCGGTTGTCAAAACGTTTTACAGACTTACTTCGTTGGAGAACTTCGAGGAGTTACTGCCAAAGTTGTTACAATGCCTGAAGAATGTTAGTTTTTGTTTCAAACCAGACTTCATTTTTCTTCTTCCTCCCTCCCTCCCTCCCTCTCTCTTCCTCTATCTCTCTCTCTCTTCTCTCTCCCTCTCTCTGTTCTTCAATTTGCTTTTGGGCTATCGAACAGCCACGATTTACTTGTCATCTTTTCTGTTCTAGAAACAGTTTACCTTTTTCTTTAGTCATGAAGTATTAAATCCAGTGTCGATCCGAGATCTTTGGGTGCTTTTTTGTTTTGTTAATTTGTGACTTTAACAACACCCTTTCTATCAAATATATCTCTTTGGTGGGCTCCAGTCCACGCTAATCTTGATCTTCCTTGTTGCTTTTGTACAAATTGTTTGTGCTTTGACAATACAATCACTAATCATCCACTATTTGTTGCCTGAAAAAACACGGTTATTTGAAGAAAAAAACGTTAAAACTTTTTTTTGGGGTTTTGGGTGGGGGATCAGTTATCGTGAAGCACCCTAGTGTTGCGGCTAATTACCACAATATGACTCATTGGCCAAAACATCTACTTCTGAGATACACATGGTGGGTTTTTTTGTAACCGAAAGTAGTAATTTATTTGTGCTCATATGTTTATTTATCAGTAATATCAGTAGTAGAGAGACACTTTTTTGAAAATTCCCTAGGTTTCGTTGGTAAAACGTGAGGGGAATCTTAGGAAAGGTGAGGTTTTGTACAGTTTAAGAAGTAGCCATAGATATGGTTGCTTGTAAAATTGTATGATCATTAAGAAAACATGAGTTGTAGCGTGTTCACTCTATAAATGTACGGTTTTTTCATTTAAAAAGCGTCACTTTTTGAGTTATTTTTCAGTTACTAGTAAACATTCATGTGGAGGAAACCTCTATGATTGTGGTTTCACAAAAACTAAAATATAGCTGTTTTAAGAAAATTAGACTTCTGAGAAATATACAAAAGATTACAAAAATTCAGGAGATGAGAATGGACAGAAGACCGACTTTGAGATCTATTCTGGCTTCTTAAATATTTGTAAGGAACCATTTTTGTCTATTTGAATGCTGTCGAATAATAATGGATAAACTGAGTTCAGTGGTTGAAGGTCAAAAAAGGAGAGAGAGGGAGAGAGGCAGAAGGATAGGGAGAGGGAGAGGGAGAGGTAGACGGGGAAAGGAAGCAAAGTGAACCCAGAAAAGGAGAGAAAAGTGTAATGATGCACATAAGAGAGGGGAGGATCGACATTTCATTCTGCTAGAAAAAGTCAAAATACTCTCTCTTATTCCTGACTCTTCATGTCAAATTTTATTTTTAACTCTGGTTTACTCTGATCTTATAAAAAACTAATCTTTCCTTTTCCGTATATATGAAAAGGTGTGATCAACTGTCACGTGTCGGTCACCCGTAGCTGAAGTTTTCAATAAGTAACTTTTCACATATGGGGAAGGAGAAGTTTAGAAGTAATTTCGGAGTTTAGGATGGTATGGTCAAAAAAAAATAAGGGAAGTGTCGAAAAAAATAAGGAACTTATGAAAGCAGTTTTGGTATCCTGTGGGCAAGATTTTCCTTACGTTTTGTTAACTTTTCTCGTCGGTTATTGTATCAAACAATCAGTCAGTCATTCTTTTTCTCTCACTTGCTCTCTCTTTCTATCTCTCTTGCTCTCTCTCTCTTTCCCTCTCTTTCAGTGTCAGCCTCTAGCATATTAATCTCTCAAGTTTTAACAGTGTCACGATTCGCAAAGTTAATTAAAATTGAGTTAAATTAATAAAAAAGACGGTAAATAGTTAGGAATAATCTTAAGTAGGGAATAAATCTAAGTGAGTGTAATGCTATTGTCTTGTCTTATTCTGACCTGGTTGTTAAAGGAAAAAGGATTAAGTCTAAGCTCTATAGTATATTGTGATTGTCTTTCTTAACCTGAACTGATTGCTAGTGAAAAAGGAATAATTTGAAGTTCTTAAGTATGTCTTAATGTGACCTGATGTTAGGAAAATAAGGGAAAATTTGGGAAAATTTTATTTTTTCAAGTATTTTGTAATGGTTGTCTTGTCTTAATGTAACTGATACTAGGAAAAAAGGAATTGTTTTCAGTTTTCAAGTATATTATAATGATTGTCTTGTCTTAGTGTGACTTGATTGTTAGGGAAAAGGAATAACTTCATGATTTCAAGTATATTCCAATGGTTTTCTTGTCTTAATATGACCTGATTGTTAGTGAAAAATGATTTTTTCTTTAAGTTTTAAAGTCTATGACTGAAATGCAGGAAGGAACAAGCGGAAGTGGACGTTCCTGCCGGTTTATTTGTCCTTTTTGGAACTGGTAAGGGACTAATTTAGAGTTTGTGGTTATAAAGAAGTGTAAATGACCATCTATATCTTTTAGTGTCACTTTTCATTGCTTTGATTAGTTTTGTTGCTGGTGTACTTTTATGTGCATCTCAAAAATTTGATCTTTGGTGACGGAAGAGGAAGAGAAAGAGGGAGAAGAAGATGGAGAGGAAGCGGGAGAGAGGGAGAGTTTCAGAAATATTCGTAAGTCCATGTGCTTCTTGCAAAAGTTATATTGCAGTCACTCTCTAGCATTCTTATCGACTTGAATTATTTATTTTAACAATGCAGGTTTTATTTTGACGACTGTTCTGGCGTTGTTCATTTTGCAGTCTTCAAAAGAGAAGATTTTAAAGTAAGTTTTTTTTTTTTTTTTAAACAATCCCAGTTTTTTTTATATTTTT
>JBBHKE010001325.1:303846-334796 GCA_037447655.1 Zygnema cylindricum | reverse complement strand
ATTACACAAACAGTTAGCATTAACAAGAATTGTTACCTTAATTACAAAAATAATTAGCGGTAACAAGAATTGTTACCTAAATTACACAAACAGTTAGCGATAACAATAATTGTAACCTAAATTACACAAACAGTTAGCGATAACAAGAGTTGTTACCTAAATTACACAAACAGTTAGCGATAACAGGAATTGTTATCTAAATTACACAAACATATAGCGATAACAAGAATTGTTACCTAAATTGCACAAACAATTAGCGATAACAAGAATTGTTACCTAAATTGCACAAACAATTAGCGATAACAAGAATTGTTACGTTAATTACACAAACAATTAGCAATAACAAGAATTGGTACCTAAGTTACACAAACAGTTAGTGATAATAGGAATTGTTACCTAAATTAAACAAACTGTTAGCGATAACAAGAATTGTTATCTAACTTACAAAATCTGTTAGCGATAACAAGAATTGTTACCTAATTTACACAAAAAATTAGCGATAACAAGAATTGTTACCTTAATTACACAAACAATAAGCGATAACAAGAATTGTTACCTAAATTACACAAACAGTTAGCGATAACAAGAATTATTACCTAAATTACACAATCAATTAGCGATAACAAGAATTGTTAACTAAATTACACAAACATTTAGCGATAACGAGAATTGTTACCTAAATTACACAAACAGTTAGCGATAACAAGAATTGTTACCTAATAACACAAACAGTTAGCGATAACAAAAATTGTTATGTTAATTACACAAACAATTAGCGATAACAAGAATTGTTACCTAAATTACACAAACAATTAACAATATTAAGAATTGTTACCTAAACTACACAAACAGTTAGCGATAACAAGAATTATTACCTAAATTAAACAAACTCTTAGCGATAACAAGAATTGTTATCTAACTTACAAAAACTGTTAGCAATAACAAAAATTGTTACCTTAATTACACAAAATATTAGCGATAACGAGAATTGTTACCTAAATTACACAAACAGTTAGCGATAATGAGAATTGTTACCTAAATTACTTAAACAGTTAGCGATAACAAGAATTGTTACCTAATTACACAAACAGATTGCGATAATAAGAATTGTTATCTAAATTACACAAACAATTAGCGATAATAAGAATTGTTACCTAAATTACACAAACAATTAGCGATTACAAGAATTGTACTAAATTACACAAAAAGTTAGCGATAACAAGAATTGATTCCTAAATTACACAAACATTTAGCGATAACAAGAATTATTACCTAAATTACAAAAACAATTAGCGATAACAGGAATTGTTATCTAAATTACACAAACATATAGCGATAACAAGAATTGTTACCTGAATTGCACAAAAAATTTGCAATAAATAGAATTGTTACCTTAATTACAGAAACAATTAGCGATAACAAGAATTGGTTCCTAAATTACACAAATAGTTAGTGATAACATGAATTGTTACCTAAATTAAACAAATTGTTAGCGATAACAAGAATTGTTGTTGAAGGTCATGGGCATTAAGACTCGGCTGTGATCCACTCCCACTAGGAGTCACACTTGCACCACCGAAGCAGGTGGAGCACTTGCAATAGGAGCTAAGCCATTATCATACATGTTAGCGGAAGCAAACCCAAAGAGAAATGCCTAAAAGATTAGATCTATAGTGTAAGATATGTAACTCCAAACGAAAGAGGTCTTTCAACCAAACAAACATGTACTACAAGCAAATTAGAGACAATAGAGCATAAAACACCTTAAACTGCACTTAGTTCTCTCATTTCCTTAACTTTTGTGTAGAATGTACATTCTGTATAGAATTGATCAATCCTAATTGAACTAAATACTTAAAACATCTAAAACGTATGTACAGGGTTCACAAGAGAGCCTACTCACAAAAATCTAAGTGTTTAGACCAGAATTGTCCACTAACAATATCTATACCCTAAAAATCCGGGTTATTCTTATCACGTCTAAATTCATTGGCGGCCCTACACACTAATTTACTTAAAGATAACTATTCATGTAGATACTACAAAAAATCTACACTAAATTTGGTCAATATTGAATAGTTAGTATTCCAAAATTATTCTAAGTCATAGATTCAAATTTCTAAGACTTACTAAAGCTTACTTTTCAATACTCCCCTTAAGCTTTAGAAGACTTACTCACTTAGACCACATGCTTTGCTGCAGTACTCCAACTTAGGAGCGGGAAGGGCTTTTGTCAACATGTCCGCAACCATTTTCTCATCGGGCAAATAGCAAAGTTTGACCACTCTTGCAAATACTTTCTCTCGTACCAAATGTAGCCGAATGTCTATATGCTTACTTTTAAAATGTTGACTTGGGTTTGTAGGCACAGAAATGGCTGCCTGATTGTCGCACCACATTATTGTGTTCCGTGTTGTGTAAACCCCAATTCTTGAAAAAATGCCTTAATCCAAAGGAGCTCTTTTAAGGCTGCGCTTGCAACCATGTATTCGGCTTCCATAGTCGATTGTGCCGTGACTTTTTGAAGTTTACTACTCCTACTAAGAGTTCCACTTCCAATCGAATGACTTACCCAGTTGTAGACTTCCTACTAGGCACATCACCATAGCTAACATCACTCCAAGTATTAATGCTAACCTTGTCCTCTCCCAAAGTAAGCCAAAGATTACTAGTCCCAACAAGATATCTTAAGACCCTTTTTGGTGCCTCCCAATCTCTCTTTCGTGGATTTTGCACACTTCTGCTCAACACACCAACAGCTACACCTATATCGGGCCTTGTGCAATTCATGAAGTAAATCAGACTTCCTACTACTTGTCTATAAGGTATTTGGGACATAAATTTTTGCTCTTCTTCACTAAGTTTCTCATCTATTATGACTCCAAACTCATGCACCATTCCTTCAAGTTTTTGCTTATACTCCATACGAGTTGCACAACCTTTGGCATCAGGCAAGCCAAATTTTTCCAACATGTTTCCTATCGCTTCTTTTTGAGTTAGCCTAATGATTTTCTTTTCTCTATCTCTTTCAACTTGTATTCCAAGAATGTATTTAGACTCACCCAAATCCTTCATTTCAAGTTTTGAATTAAGAGCGTGTTTTACTCTAGCAATTCCTTCTTTGTTCTTACTAATTAGCAGCAAATCATCAACATACACAGCAATAAATATCACCTCATCAAGATTATCACAACACATCACATATACTGAATGATCTGAGCTAATTCTAGTAAACCTTAATCCTCTCAAGAGCTCATCTAACTTTCGGTTCCAATGCCTAGGGGCCTGTTTTAGGCCATACAATGATTTTAAAAGTCTGCACACAAGATTTTCTTTTCCTAATTCCTCATAACCCTCGGGCTGCTTCATATAAATGACCTCATCTAAATCACCATGCAAAAAGGCAGTTTTGACATCCATTTGGTGGATGTCAAAATCCTCTATGGCAACTAATGTAAGTAAGATGCGGACAGATGGAAACCTTACAACCGGTAAAAAAGTTTCTTCATAATCTATCCCTTTATTTTGATTATATCCCTTAGCAACCAAGCGAGCCTTATACCTGTCTATGGTATTATCTGGGTTCAATTTTAATTTAAACACCCATTTACATCTAATAACCTTTCTTCCTGGAGGAAGTTCCACCAGATCCCAAGTTTGGGCCTCCATGATGGACTTCATTTCCTCATTAATGGCTTCCACCCAATGTTCCCTTTCATTACTCAAAAAAGCTTCTTTGAATGTTAAAGGCTTTTCTATGTGTGCAGAATGAGCAAAGGCTGCATTTTCTCCCCTGACTCGTGCACTTCGCCTAACTCCACCTGGAAATTCTGTCGTTGGTATAGATGGTTGGGTGTTCCTCCTCGATACATGTGATTCCTCTTGTAATTCAGTTTCGGCTTGAGGTAGAGGAGAGTCTACAACTCTTTCAGGCATAACACTTTCTGTTTCTTGTAAAGAAGATGATTCCAAGTCATTTTGAGTTAAACTAGATGCATTTTCTACATTTTCTATAAAAAACATAAGATTTTCCTCTTAAAAGATATAATCAACACTTCTATCTTTCTTTTCATCTGTACGCTGATTAAATACATCTACTCTTTTTCCCTCATCCTTCACTATGATGTTTCTGGCTACCACAAATCTATTTCTCTTAATGTCATATATTTTTTAACCCTTGGCATGATCATCATACCCTAGAAATATCCCTGGTATGCCTTTGGGCTCTAATTTCCATTTTTGTGGATCATTATCTAGCATAAATATCTTACTTCCAAAAACTTTGAAGTAACTTACATCTGGTTTTGGCCTGTCCACATTTCGTAAGGAGTTTTAGCACCTCCCACAGATGGATATCTAGATGGCCCCCATACATCTGAATAAATTAGTTCTAGCACCCTACTACTTCTATGATCAGTTTGCGAAGGGAAAGGCAACTTATGATTTTTTCCCATTGCACAATCATCACATACATTTGATGCTGGTTTTTGACTAATTTTTACACCTTCCACCATTTTTTGATTTACCATCTTTTCTAATCCATCATAATTCACATTTCCTAAACGTTTATGCCATAAATCACAATCACTGATTACACTTGAGTACATAACACCATTGTCATTATCATTTGCAAGACTTAACCGATACAAATTGTTTCCTCCAGCAAATCCGTCTGCAGCTATTTTCCCATTCTTACTCATTGTTTTCTTTCCATTCTCAGATATAGTTTTAAAACCTTTCTTTTCTACCACTTACGTAGAGAAAAAAAAAATTTAAAAAGCAAGGACATGCAACACATCTTCCAAAAACCTTTTCACAAGTTTCTCTCTACGTTCATCATAAGTGACACCCTCCCCTTTGCTTTTGACTCAACAAAGGTATCATCACTAAAATAAATTTTGATGGGTGAAATAAATTGAATACTCTCAAATAAATGGTGATTGCGGCACATGTGGGCAGATGCACCAAAGTCCATTATCCATTCGTCTTCCTCCACGCCTTCCGTTGCTTGTGCCATCGCAAAGTATTTCTTTTCACTGTTGTCGGGAAAGATGCTCACATCCTCCTCCTTAAGTTCGTTGAAAAGAGTTGTTGGTCGTCCACCTGATTGAGAAGGAACTCGGCTTTCGTCCCAACCAGAGCGTAAATTTCCTGTGGCTTTCGCTCACTTGTAGGCATGACACATTCTGAACACATGCCCTTTTTCATCACAATAATAGCAGGTTAATGGTGACCTTCTATGACCACTACCTCTACCACTGCCACTGCCATTCTTAGAGTCTGAAAACTGGTTGGCTAGTGCGTGCATGGACTTACTACTACCTCTTTGTGAAATCAGGTTAGCTTCTTCGCTTAAAATAAACAAAATTGCTAACGCAATATTCCATTGACGTTGTGGAAGACCCCTAAGCCTATCCATGGCTCCCTTTTATTCATGGGGGAGAGTTTTCATCAATAACATAGCTTGCTGAGGTGGTGAAAAATCCCCACCTGCACTAGTACTCTTAAGGAACAACCTTTTCATAGCATGACAATGATTTGACATACTATGACAATGATTTGACATACTACCTCCAGAAAACTTAAATTCAAAGATTTATGTTGCTATATTAGTCTGAACAGTGACATCAAGTTGAACATACATAGCATGTACACTGAACCAAACTTCAGAGGCTTTCTTCATCTCAAGATACGACATTACCAAGTCTTTTGTCATTGAATGCTTCAAGACATTGAGGCTATGGAGATTCTTCTTTCTCCAATCCGGCGCACTCTCTTCGGCAGTTCCTTCCACAATGGGTGATAAGTCCCTCTCCTCGAAATATCAGCTTAACATATCTTCCCAATATACGTAGTCAGTTCCATCAAAAATAGGCAACTTGGGCGGTGGGCCCATAACGTGTTGAAGGTCATGGGCATTAAGACTCGGCTGTGATCCACTCCCACTAAGAGTCACCTTTGCACCAGCAGAAGCAGAGGAGCCCTAGGGCTAATACGAACACTTGTAATAGAAGCTGAGCCATTATCACACATGTTAGCGGAAGCAAACCCAAAGAGAAATGCCTAAAAGACTAGATCTGTAGTGTAAGATATGTAACTCCAAACGAAAGAGGTCTTTCAACTAAACAAATATCTACTACAAGCAAATTAGAGACAATAGAGCATAAAACACCTTAAACTGCACTCAGTGCTCTCATTTCCTTAACTCTTGTGTAGAATGTACAATCTGTATAGAATTGATCAATCTTAATTGAACTAAATACTCAAAAGTTCTATAAAACATCAAAAACGTATGTACACGATTCACCAGACAGCCTACTCACAAAAATCTAAGTGTTTGGACCATAATTGTCCACTAACAATATCTATACCCTAAAAATCCGGGTGATTCTTATCACGTCTACATTCATTGGCGGCCCTACACACTTATTTACTTAAAGATAACTATTCGTGTAGATACTACAAAAAATCTACACTAAATTTGGTCAATATTGAACAGTTGGTATTCCAAAATTATCCTAAGTACTAGACTCAAATTTGTAAGACTTACTAAAGCTTACTTTTCAATATGCAGACTAACATAGCCACCCACATCTTTGAATTTAAGTATTCAGGAGGTAGTATGTCAGATCATTGTCATTCTATGAAAAGGTAGTTCCTTCGGAGTACAAGTGCAGGTGGGGACTTTTCACCACCTCAGCAGGCTATGTTATTGATGAGAACTTTACCCGATGAATATAAGGGAGCCATGGATAGGCTTAGGGCTCTTCCACAACGTCAGTGGAACATAGCATTAGCAATAGAGTTTATTTTGAGCGGAGAAGCTAACCAGATTTCACAAAGAGTTAGTAGTAAGTCTGTTCAGGCACTAGCTAACCAATTTTAGACTCTAAGATTGGCAGTGGCAGTGGTAGTGGCAGTGGTGGAGGTAGTGGTCCTAGAAGGTCACCTTTGACATGGTATTATTGTGTTGAAAAAGGCCATGTTTTCACGATGTGTCATGCCTACAACAGAGCTAAAGCTACGAGAAATTTTTGCTCTAGTTGGGATGAAAGTCGAGTTCCATCTAAGTCAAATGGACGCCCAACAGCACTTTCCAACGCACTTCAACAGGAGGATGTGAGCAGCTTTCCCGATAATAGCGAAAAGAAATACTTTACGATGACACAAACAACGCAAGGCGTGGAGGAAGACGAATGGATTATGGACTCGGGTGCATCTGCACACATGTGCCGCAGTCGCCATCGCTTTGAGAGTATTCAATCTACCTAGTCAAAAACCAGCATCAAATGTATGTGATGGTTGTGCAATGGGAAAAATTCATAAGATACCTTTCCCTTCGCAAACTGATCATAGAAGTAGTAGGGTGCTGGAACTAATTTATTCAAATGAATGGGGGCCATCTAGGTATCCATATGTGGGAGGTTCTAAGTTTATGTTTACCTTTACTGATGATTATAGTAGATTTACTACATTTTATTTTTTGAAGAGTAAGGATGAAGTTTTTTCAAGATTTAAAGAGTATAAAGCTTGGGTTGAAAATCTGCATGAGAGATAGATAGGAGGATTCGGATCTGATAATGGAGGGGAGTACATTTCTAATGACTTTGCAAAATTCCTAAAATTGCATGGAATCTCACATCAACTAACCGTTCCATATTCTCCGGAACAAAACGGTGTTTCAGAGAGGATGAATACGACCATATTAGAGTGTGCTAGGAAAATGATGGCTGATATGGACATAGATTACAAATTTTGGGCTGAGGCTAGGAATTGTGCAGCTTATGTGAGAAACAGGCTAGAAAAAAGGGCAGTAAAAGATAAAACTCCTTACGAAATGTGGACAGGACAAAAACCAGATGTAAGTTACTTCAAAGTTTTTGGAAGTAAGATATTTATGCTAGATAATGATCCACAAAAATGGAAATTAGAGCCAAAAGGCATACCAGGGATATTTTTAGGGTATGATGATCATGCCAAGGGTTATAAAGTATATGACATAAAGTATAAAGAGTTTGTTACCACTATTGTTGTTAGGGCAAACACAAACTTGTGTTATAAACATGGTTTAGAGATTATTCTACCTCTTTTTGTGACTGCGAACAATTAATGTTGTTTGTTACAAATATCTTTATTTGCGCAAACTCAAATTTATGTTAGAAACATGGTTTAAGATTCTTTTTAACTATTTTTGTGAGTGTTAACAATACAAAAGAGTTTGTTACCACTATTAGCCCAAACAAAAACTTATGTTATATACATCTTTTGAAATTTGTTTTACCTCTTTTTGTGACCGCGAACAATTAACGTTGTTTGTTACAAATATCTTTGTTAGGCAAACTCAAATTTGTGTTAGAAACAGGGTTTAGGGTTTTTTTTTAATATATTTGTGAACGTTAACAATATAAAGTGTTTGTTACCACTCTTGTTGTTAGCGTAAACACAAACTTGTGTTATAAACATGGTTTGGAGTATATTTTAGGGTGTTTATTGTTGTTACCGCAAACACAAAATTGTGTAAAAAACATGGTTCGGAGTTTATTTTACCTCTTCTTGTGACTGTGATCAATAAACGTTGTTTGGTACAAATATATTTGTTAGCGCAAACTCAATTTTGTGTTTGAAACATGGTTTAGGGTTTTTTTTAATTATTTTTCTAAGCGTTAACAATATAAAGTGTTTAATACCACTATAGTTGTTAGCGCAAACACAAACTTGTGTTAGAAACATAGTTCGGAGTTTATTCTACCTCTTTTTTGACCTTGAACATTAAACGTTGATTGATACAAATATCTTTGTTAGCGCAAAGTCAAATTTTTAACTATTTTTCTAAGCGTTAACAATATGAAGTGTTTGTTACCACTAATGTTGTTAGCGCACACACAAACTTGTGTTATAAACATGGTTCAGAGTTTATTTTACCTCTTTTTGTGACTGCAAACAATAAAAGTTGTTTGTTACAAATATCTTTGTTAGTGCAAACTCAAATTTGTGTTAGAAATATGGTTTAGGGTTTTTTATAACTATTTTTGTCAAGATTAACAATATAAAGTGTTTGTTACCACTATTGTTATTAGAGAAAACATAAACTTGTGTTATATACATAGTTTGGAGGTTATTTTACCTCTTTTTGGGACCGCGAACAATAAACGTTGTTTGTTACACATATATTTGTTAGCGCAAACTCAAATTTGTGTTATAAACATGGTTTAGGGTTTTTTTTAACTATTTTTTTAATCGTTAACAATATAAAGTGTTTGTTACCATTATTGTTTTTAGCACAAACACAAACTTGTGTTATAAACATGGTTCAAAGTTTATTCTACCTTTTTTTTGACCGCGAACAATAAACGTTGTTTGTTACAAATATCTTTGTTAGCGCAAACTCAAATTTATGTTAAAAACATGGTTTAGGGTTTTTTTTAACTATTTTTGTGAGCGTTGATAATATTAAGTGTTTGTTACCACTATTGTTGTTAGCGCAAACACAAACTTGTGTTATAAACATGGTTTAGAGATTATTCTACCTCTTTTTGTGACTGCGAACAATAAATGTTGTTTGTTACAAATATCTTTATTTGCGCAAACTCAAATTTGTGCTAGAAACATGGTTTAAGGTTCTTCTTAACTATTTTTGTGAGCGTTAACAATATAAAGAGTTTGTTACCACTATTAGTCCAAACAAAAACTTATGTTATATATATGTTTCGAAATTTGTTTTACCTCTTTTTGTGACCGCGAACAATAAACGTTCTCCCTTTCCCTCTCTACCTCCACAAACGCCCCCCTTGGTTGTCTTGCATCCGATAGTGGCTCCCATTGAATCGGTAATACCTCCGCTGCCTCCCTTTCCGTTGCCAACTCCTCCGCCGTCTTCCCTAACCTAACTCTTTCTTTTGCCGCCTCTCTATCCCTCTCTACTTCTTTCGGCAATACCTCTACCCTATGTAAATTAGTTATCTCACCCTCCTCCCTTGGTATTTCTCGCGTTTGAGTTTTATCCTCTTGAGATTGATTAGGGTTCGTTAATATGGGAGGAAAACGAAACCGCACAAACCGCGCACTGCGTAGACGCTTGGTTGGCTTCTTTGTTGACCACGTGGTTGGCCGTTTACCACCCCTCATGATGACGTGTCAGACTAAGGTGGGAAAACGAGTGAGAGAATATACGTTAACGCAAAAGAAAGTGAGGTTTGTGAGAATGACCTAAAAAGAAAGAACGCTTGCAGCCTGTAGGTTTCTCAAAAATTTAAACACATGTTTACGTTAGATATGTACGTACAACTCATGACTATACATAACATCTATGAGCGTCATAACGAAGTAACAGCGATGCAGATATTCCAAAAATGTACACATCGCTGGACAAAACGAACAGGTTACGGAACATTTCGTCTCGTTTTAACAATACTCCAACATAGACTCTACGCTAAACGAAGCGTTATTTCGACGTCTACAATTTTATACCGGACGCCATTATTCAAGCGACGACAAATTTGTCGCCCGATTAAAGGCGTACAACCAAACTTCAACCTAATGGAACAACGACCAAGGGACGGCGCAATGTCATCGCTCATACAGTACGACCTCACTACAGCGACGAGGCACTCTCGTCGTTTTTACGACAAAGCCCACAGTATTCACATACAATATCATCGAATAATTGAAGAAGAACAAAATATTTCAAAGAAAAAAAGATGGCATCAAACATAAAAAAGGGAAATAAAGAAAGAGAAAAATGGAATACCAACGTCATCAAATTCATAAAAATGAGAGTAAAGATATATGAGGGGACGGGAAAGGAGAGAAGAGGGAAGAGGAAAGAGGTGGAGGGAGTGGTAGAGTGATAAAGGGAATGACGGAGAGAGAGGGATAGGGAAGGATGTAGAATTGGAGAGGGAGAGGGGATTGGTGAGGGAGAGTGGCAAGTAGAGGGGAGCGGACAGAAAAAAGTAGGGACAAGATGACAGAGGGGGGATAGGGAGGGGGAAGAGACGAAGTGAGAGGAGAGCCGTGGTGAGATAGAGAGAGTAGGGGGGGGGAGAGGCAAGAGAGGAAGAATGCGAGAGAGGAAGAGAGGGAGACGAGGAAGGTTAGTGGAGAGAAAGAGGGAGGAGAGAGGGAAAGAGAGAAAAGGGAATGAGGATGGAGAAAGAAAGAGAGAGGGGACGAGGGGCGAGGTTTATGGAGGGGAGAGGTATAGAGGGCGGGGGAGGAAAAGGGAGGAGAGAATGAGATAAAGGGAGGTCGACAAGAGAGAGGGGTAATAAAGGGAGGGAGGAGGCATAGTGATTTGACATCGCCAAGGATTGCCAAATATGTAAACGGCCACGATTTTTGCAAAAAGGACAAAGTTGAATGGTTATAACACTTACTACAACCATAGTCTCCCGTGAAGTGTTCGGGGAACCTCCTCACGGTCCTCCGAACGATTTCGTCTTCCCCGTTGAATTGTACGTCGGCAATCATCCAGTTGATTACTCGCATGCGAGTAATCATCGTCGAAACATGTTGAGTTTTACGAGGTTTTGAGGGAGCTTAACGAAACATGCACCCTCCTCTTCATGACCTTCGACCGGAACCCCTTCCTCGAAAGGCTCCCCATACGGTAATTCTTCCTCATCGCTTGGCATTTGCGTCTCCTCCAAATCACGGATGTCCCCCCTCCCGGAATCGGTGTTAGTTGGTAATGGAGGGACACGAACATTTTGAGAGTTTCTCACAGCATAGCTCCCAAAAAAATTAGTGATTGGGGAAGAGATTGGCCACATGTTGGTAAAAAATAACAGGTGGCAGTTCAGGTAGGGAATGAATGCGGAGCAAACAAAGGTAAGGTTAATACGAAAGACAATGGCTTAAGGTGAATAAGTTGTGGAATGGTTGTCGAAAAATAGAAATATATATAGCAAATATGATACCCCAAAGAGAAGAAATAGCGAGAAATGTTTTTCATTCAAAAATACAGTTTTTAAATTTTTGGTTGAATTTTGGAAGCCGCAACTTTTGAGAACATCACAAAAAGGTATCTTTTGAAATTTTATTGTGAAATATTTTAAAAACGTCAAAAACAAGCGGGAATGTATGAAAATGAGCATGGGTTTCAGTGGGAAAATACCCACGTGATAGGTGACGATGATTTTGGTGAAAACGCCATGAATAATGCAACAGGTAAATTGATGTACGGAAATTTGTTTGAATAGGCGATGAGACGTTAATCTTGTTGTTGTTACATTGTGGTCGACAATTTTCAGCCATAATATTTAAGTGGGTTGAAAGCATGCCACGCGTAATGTTGGTCGTCTAATCAAATGACGACTTACAAATGACAAGTAGGATTTTTTTGTTTTATACCTCCATTTAGAATAAACCGTAACGCTAATACATGTTATTTTTGTCGACGTTGACGCTATTAAATGTTATTTTTATAATTAATACAACCGGAAAGCAATCAATTTAGCATTAAGACATTTATTAACGTTAATACAACGACAGAATTAGAGTTAAAGGGCGGTAATAGTGTGTATTTTACTACAAAATACGCACAAGCGACGTCATTTTTGAACGCAACAGCGTGCCGTGGTCAGTTCGAAATTCGTGCTTACGGGAAACATAACTGATCACACACTACACAATTCCAAAGTCGCGTTAACATATAATTGCGTAATTAATTTACGACAGCTGCGGATGTCGCGAAAACACTACGGCGTACGATTTGTACAAATCCGTACACACACATATTTTAGTGTTTAGATATTATGGTGCGACAATTAATACAAAAAAAATATACAAATTAGGGTGTGTCTCCATGTACTCATAACTTAGAGAAAAATCTTTGTCTTTTAGCGCAGATCCGGCGGACCTGGGTTTCAAGTGTCCCTATGTGTAAAAACGGAATTGAAACTTAAGGGTGTTACGATTGTATACGCTGACATGCGCGTGACGGTTGCCAACGTCTACAATCTATGATTCTCCAAATTGTTCGTGAGAGGCGGCGAGTCCGAGTTGATGTGGCGCCCTCAGATACAGGATTCACACTAGAAACGGATGGTGAATGAGATGACGAAATGAATGCTCCCGTACCATTCATTTCGCATAAAAACAAAAAACAGAGGCGCCAAACAGCTCGACCGCTCGGCTGTCAACCTTTTTGGAGCGTAGCGTCAGACAAAATACTTTTTGGAGCGTAGCGGCGGACAAAACATACGGTCGAGTGCGTCAAATTTTGACAACTGTGGTAAGTCATTTTGTTTTTGCCTGGAATGCAGTATTTAAAGGAACGAAATCCCAACATTAGGGTTGGTATGGTTGACCCAATGGGAGCTGCCCTGTTTTCCTACTTTGACAATGGTGTCCTTCAGTCAAAAGGAACTTCAGTAAGACCTAGCTCTTAATCAAAAAAAAAAAAAAAAAACAATACCATAAAAAAAAAAAAGAAAAAAAAAAAAGAAAAATCCTAAAAATTTTAAAATTGTAAAAAGTTTGTTTTTGAAAAAGGCTATTTCCAATTTCCATTGCCATGCCCACAGCCCATTTTTTTTTTTTCCCACAGAATTGTTGTTTTTCCGCACTTTTTCTTTAATGGCTTCTAATCTCTTACAGTTATAACCCTTTCTCACTCTTTTTTTTTTTCTTTTACTTTCCACAGGGAGCTGTGGTAAAAAGAATTACGGCAATCGAGGAAATGGCGGGAATGGATATTTTATGTTCCGACAAAACCGGAACCCTAACTTTAAATCAACTTTCGGTGGATACCGCCATTATCGAGGTAAGAAATGTAGTCAAAAATAAAATTATGAAATAAATTTTCGAGACATTTACGATAGTTTTGACTCAGAAAACCCTGGAAACCCCAGAAAACCTAGAAAAACCCTGAACCTAAAAATCCAAAAAATCTTAAAACCCTGAAATCCTAGAAACCCTAGAAACTCTAAAATTCCTAAGAACCCTAAAAGCCTTAAAAACCCTAAAAAATCTCAAAACCCTAAAAAAAACGGAATAACCCTAGAATACCCCAGAAACTCTAAAAACCCTAAAAACTATAAATTCTAAAACCCTATAAACCCTGGAAACCAATCCTAAAGTATCCTAGAAAACCCTAGAAAACCCTAAAAAACCCTGGAAACGCTGGATAACGTCAAAAAACCTTTGAAATGCTAGAATATTAGAATCTCTAGAAACCCTAAAACAATTAAAATTAAAACAATTAATTTCTTTTGAAGAAATCAGTTGAACGTTTAATAATGAAAATTTCGGAGTGTTTCTGTCTCAAGATCTTTTCACATACATCTCAAAAAAATTGGATTCTACTTTTTTCCTTTGCCGATTTTTTTTTTTTAATTATTATCTTTATGCTCTGCCCGAAGTACTATCAATTTTTTTTTAATACGGCAGATTGCAAGTGCCCTTTTTCCATTTTTCTGGGAAAATTATCGATTTTTTGTGACCGTCGATCATTTTTTGGCGGTGCTTCATTTTTCCTGGTCGACACTCTAATTTTTGTGATTTTTTTTTTTTCTTGGGCTGGTTTTCCTGCCCGAGTTATGACTCACGAGAACTTTCCGTTGATTCTTACTTTTGTGGTGATTTCTCTTTTTTTTTTTTTTTTTTTTTCCCGGGCAGGTGTTCCTGCCTGAACTGACGCAGGATGACGTGTTAATATTGGCCGCACGTGCGGCGCGAACAGACCATCCGGACGCCATAGATAAGGCCATGCTGGACACTGTTGGGGACATTGAAAAAGTACGGCTTTATATATATATTTATATATGTATTTTTTTTCTTATTAGCTATATATTTCTTTTTTCTTGTTTGTCAGGTTTGCTAAATATTGAATGGGAATTTTATTTTTTTTGTACTTCTTTTTTGGAATTTTTCGTTTTTTTTTTTCAGCCTTTTTTTTTCAACTTTTTCTTAATTTTTTTTTTCAAATTTTTTTTTCAAGCTTTTTTGTCTATTTTGTTTTTTTCCGGGCAGATTAAAAAGGGGGTGAGGGAGGAGATCCACTACCTTCCTTTCAACCCTGTGGACAAGAGGGCGGCTTCCACCTATATTATGGAAGATGGGAGGGTAGAGAGGGCCTGTAAAGGGGCTCCGGAACAGGTATTTTAATATATTTTATATGCAGTTATTTATTCTATTGTATTTAGTTCTATTATTGTTATATTTTTTAAATTTTTCTATTTTTATTTTTATTTTTTCTTTGATTATATATGGGGTATGGACGAAACTGGAAGATGGGAGGGTAGAGAGGTAAGGGGATCCGGAACAGGTAACTTAAATATATTTTATATTTTATATTTATTCTATTTACTTTGTTTTCATTATTGTTATTATTTTTTTTTCTTTTTTTGGTCATATATAGAGTATGGATTGCCGATTTTCAATACTAAATATGTAACTAAAGAATGAACAGTTTTTTTTTTTCTTTCTGTTAAATTTTCTCTTTTTTTCTTGGATTGATTTTTTTGTTTTTTGTTTTTTTTTCTTAATTAGATATTAAATTTAGCGTGGAATAAGGAGGCGATAGAGGGGAGAGTGCACGACCACATCAACCAATATGCCGACCGAGGACTCCGATCCCTGGCCGTCGCCAGACAGGTGGGTTTTTTTTTTTTTTTTTTTTTTTTTTTTTTTTTTTTTTTTTTTTCCTTTTTTTCATTGATTCTTTAAATTTAATTTTTGATTCAGACTGTTTTTGATTTCGTTTTCTGTTCATGGATCCGGCCCTTTTCATTTTTTTTTTAAATTGTTTTCAACGTTTTTTTTTGTTTTTTTCTTTTTTTTTGTGAGGTCAAAGGCTGTGGCGTGACAGGTCGATTTTATTCATTTCTTTTCTTTCTTATTTATTTATGTATTATTATTATTTTTTTCTTTTTTAGATGGTACCGGAAGGGAGAGAAGTGGGAGCCACCGGAGGAGGAGGATCTAAATGGGAATTTGTGGGCCTTTTACCCCTACTGGACCCCCCCCGTCACGACACCTCGGAAACCATCGCTAGTGCGATTAGCTTGGGAGTTAGTGTGAAAATGATTACAGGTGTGAGGGGTTTTTTTTTATTTTTTTTTATTTTTTATTTTATTTTTGTGGTATCTTTTGTTTGTCTGACTTTTAAAGCAACCACTTTTTTCAATTTTTTGTTTTTTTGTTCTCTCTCTCTCTCTCTCTCTCTCTCTCTCTCTCTCTCTCTGCTCTTCCTTGAAGTACCCAAGAATAAGAGAATCCCTTTTCTTTTTCCCATATCTTCCTTCTTTTTTTTGTAAGGGATCATTTGGCCACAGGAAAGGAAATGAGCCGGAGCCTCGAAATATAATTCCCTTCCCTTCCCTTCAAGTACCCAAAAATAAAACAAGCCTTTTCGTTTTTTCCTCTGTGTTTTTTCTCTTTCTTAGGAGACCAATTGGCCGTAGGAAAGGAAACAGCTCGGGGCCTCGAACAATTCCCTTTATTTTTTTTCTTTTTTCTTTTTAGAACCTAAAAATAAAACAATCCCCTTTTCTTTTTCCCTCTGTTTTTTTCCTCTTTTCCTTTTTTTATACGAGATCTATTGGCCACAGGGAAGGAAATAGCTCGGAGCCTTGGAATGGTTCTCTCTTTCTTTTTTTTGCTTTTTTAAGCCCTGAAAACCCAAAAAATAACCCCAAAAAGTAAAACAAGCCCCCCTTTTTTTTCCCTTTTATTTTCCTTCTCTCTTTTTTACAGGAGACCAATTGGCCATAGGCAAGGAAATGGCCCGGAGGCTCGGCATGGGTTCGGATATGTACCCGGCCTCTGTTCTGACGCATCCCGAGAACCTGAAAGCTGGCACTACTTTAGAGGACCTCGTAGAAAACGCCGACGGATTTGCTGGGGTTTTCCCAGGTGGGCATTCTGGTTTTTTTGATGTTTTTGTATCTTTTGATGTTTTGTTCCCTAATGAAATCCACTTCCCTCAACCAAATTTCCCCACATCTTTTCCCCATTTTTTTCCCACCCTTTTTCAGAACATAAACTCAATATTGTTCGTCTCCTCCAAAAATCGAACCATTTAACGGGAATGACGGGAGACGGAGTTAACGACGCCCCGGCTTTAAAAGCGGCGAATGTGGGAATTGCGGTCGCGGGATCGACGGATGCGGCGCGAGACGCAGCCGATATTGTTCTCACGGAGCCGGGATTGAGTGTAATTATAAGCGCAATTATTCGATCTCGAGTTACTTTCTGCGAATGAGGGTGGGTGTTTTTTTTTGGGTGTCTAGGATTCGGTCATATGGAAGTGTGGTTTTTTTTTCGGGGAAAAATTCAGAGTTTTTCGGTTTTTTTCCGATGGTTCTTTTTTTGATTTTCTCAGACAAGGACGTGGAAAGATTTAGTAATGAAAAATGAGATTGTTGAAATGGTTTAAACTTTTCACACTGATTTCTTTTTGTTTCTCTTATATCAGCTTCTAACATCTTTCTTTCTTGACTTTTTCCTCCAGAATTATGTTCTTTATGACACCGCTGGTACCGTTCTTATCGTAGTGGGATTTATGCTTCTCGCTTTAATATGGAAATTCGATATGCCCCCTTTTCTGGTTCTAATTATTGCATTTTTTAAAAATGGTACAATTATGGCTATTTCAAAGGATAGAGTGAGACCTTCCCAAAATCCAGAAAGTTGGTGATTGGTGGAAATTTTTGGGACCTGTATTACAATGGGATTTTATCAGGCTCTGTTTACTTTCCTTTTCTATATGGCGGTGGAGAAGAACTACTTCTCGGTAGGTTTTTTTTTCTCTCTCTCTGTCTCACTCCCTCACTCGCCCTGTCCCTCAAACTCTCTCGTTCTCTATCTCTCGCCCCCCTCTCCCTCTCTCTCAATCTCTCTTTCTGTCTCTTTGTCTCTGTCTCTTTTTCTCCCTCTCTTCCTCTTCCCGTCTCTTTCTCACTCTCCTATCTTTTCTTCTCTTCGTGCCTCTCTCTCTGGCTCTTGTTTTTTCCCGCTTCTCCTCAATTCTTTTCCCTCCCTTTCCTCATCTTTATTTCTCTCCCCCTCTTTCCTTCCCCTCCCTCTCCCCCTCCCCCTCCCATCCCTCTCCTCCCCCCAGCGCCCCTCCCTCTCCCTTTCCCTCTCCCTCTCCCTTTCCCTCTCCCCTCCCTCTCCCTTTCCCTTTTCTTACCCATCCTTACCCTCTCCCTCTCTCTCCCTCCCCCCTAGGAACTATTTGGAGTGGAGCGTATCAGCGATTTAAATGTCCCTGAGCAGTTCCACAAACATGCCTCTGTCATCTACCTCCAGGTCCCCTTTTTACCCCTTTTTATGGGTTTTTTAAAGGTTTTTTAAAGGGTTTTTAGTGGATTTTTTAGTAGTTTTCAAGGGTTGATGAATGTTTTTTGTCGTTTTGTGGATGTTTTTTGATGGACAGGTGTTGTCATGTCTGTCTTTTTGTGGTCAATTGACGAAGGTGGTTTGTTGTTCTTCCAATATTTTTTTGTTGTTGCATGACTATTTATTAACTGTGTGGGTGTTTTTGCCCTTTTGTGGGTGTTCTCGTCGTTTTTTGGATGTTTTTTTTGTCATTTTGTGAGTGTTTGTCATTTTGCGATTCCTGTCATTTGTGAATGTTTTATTGTGGATGTTTTTTTGTTTCGAGGGTGTCTTTTTAACGCTCGACGGTTGTCTATGACATTCCGTTAGACGTTCTTTCTCGTTTCTCTGGCATTTTTTGGTCTTTCTTGTGGTTTATTTTTTTCATCTCACGGGCCTTTTTTGTCGTTTTGCGGGTGTGTTTTTTATCGTTTTGTGCAGGTGTCTGTGAGCAACCAGGCGATGATATTTGTGACGAGAGCCCGGAGGTTGTCGTGGCTGGAGAGGCCCGGGATGTTTCTATTTGCCGCTTTTGGGGAGGCCCAATTGGTGAGGATTATGCTTTTTTTTTTCTTTTGAGGGGGGACGGGCTTTTTTTTTTACTTGCTCTCTCTCTCTCTCTCTCTCTCTCTCTCTCTCTCTCTCTCTCTCTCTCTCTCTCTCTCTCTCTCTCTCTCCTCCCTCTATCCCTCCCTCCCTATCTCCCTCCCTCCCTCCCTTCCTCCCTCCCTCTTTTCCTCCCTCCATCCCTCCCAATTTGCCCTCCCTCCCTCCCTCCCTCCCTCTTTCCCTCCCTCCCTCCCTCCCTCCCAATCTGCCCTCCCTCCCTCCCTCCCAATTCGCCCTCCCTCCCTCCTTCCCTCCCTCACTCTCTCCCTCCCTCTCTCTCACCCTCCCTCTCTCTCACCCTCCCTCCAACCCTCCATCTCTCCTAATCTACCCTCCCTCCCTTTATCCCTTCCTCCCTCCCTCTATCTCTCCCTCCCTCCCAATCCGCCCTCCCTCCCTCCCTCTTTTCCTCCCTCACTCTCTCCCTCCCTCTCCCTCTCCCTCTCTCTCTCTCTCTCCACCTCTCCCTCTCCGTCTCTCCTAATCTACCCTCCCTCCCTCCTTTTATCCCTTCCTCCCTCCCTCTCTCCCTCCCTCCCTCCCTCCCAATCTGCCTCCCTCCCTCCCTCCCAATCTGCCCACCCTTCATCCCTCCCAATCCTTCCTCCCTCCCCCCCAATCTGCCCTCCCTCCCTCCCTCCCAATCCGCCCTCCCTCCCTTCCAATCCGCCCTCCCTCCCTCCTTCCCTCCCTCACTCTCTCCCTCCCTATCTATCACCCTCCCTCCAACCCTCCCTCTCTCCTAATCTACCCTCCCTCCCTCCTTTTATCCCTTCCACCCTCCCTCCCTCTCAATCCGCCCTCCCTCCCTCCCCTCCCCTCCCTCACTCTCTCCCTCCCTCTCTCACCCTCTCTTTTCTCTCTCACCCTCCCTCTCTCCCTCCCTCCCTCCCTCCCTCCCTCTCTCCTAATCTACCCTCCCTCCCTCTTATCCATCCCTCCCTCCCTCTATCCCTCCCTCCTTATCTCCCTCCCTCCCTCCCTCTATCCCTCCCTCCTTCCCAATCCGCCCTCCCTCCCTCCCAATCCGCCCTCCCTCCCTCCTTCCCTCCCTCTCTCTCACCCTCCCTCCAACCCTCCCTCTCTCCTAATCTACCCTCCCTCCCTCCTTTTATCCCTCCCCTCCCCTGGTCCCGACATCTACGTACTCATTTCGTACTTTATTTCTGTACCGTAAATTCCGTACTATTTGTAGGACCAGCTCCCTAACCGACAATTACCGGCGATAAGTTTTTGTTGGTTCCGGAGCGATATGTCGGGATCCCTCTCCGTTCGATGACCGATATATCTGTATCGCATTTATCGCGATAAACTCTTACCCGATACACAGCACTAATTATTAGTGCTCTTATTCTAATATTTTTTTTCACACGATGAAGCATGTTGTTTTCTTTGTCAGTATTTAGCGCTTTAGAATAGAAATGACCATTGTTTGTTTAATTACAAAATACTCAGTAAACGCAGGAAATTGTTTTAATCCCATAAAGGAGTTCAAAAAATATCATGCATGTTGTCGTTTACTTTCCGATACTGTCAAAAAAGTTAAAAGAATATGCATGGAAAATGCATGTACAACTTAAACGTCTAGTTGCATATAAACAAAATTCTTAAGGTTTTGTATCGAACTGACTTTCAATCAAATTTGTGTCGTTCGATAAACGTTTGTACCAATTTTAACGTGATTTTGTATTGCGTCATAGCGAATTTTCGATTTAGACATTTGAAGTATTTTTAACGCTTAAAAATTTCAATAGGGTCGAAAAAACATTTTTTTCACGCACATCTATCATCATCAATTTGTAATGCCTTGCATATGTACGTTTCTCCTCACTTCAAATTGTCTCTAAAATTTAATCTTTTGGTATTTCAAGTTTTTTTTTGACATTTTTGGCTCGCTTACGACGATTTTAAGTGTAAAGGATGTGGCTTCTGTAGGGTTGGTTCTTTAATATCTTGCAGATAACTTTTGGGACTTTTGGGTGCTTTTAGCTTAACGACTCAAGACGTTTTGTTTTTTTCGTAAAAAAGTTGTATGGGGTATCAACAATTCAAATCGTATACGGTTTCATACGGTTTCAACCCTTTGCAAAAATTAAGGTTTCTATCGAAATTGAATTGCCATATCGACAAAGATTGATACCATCTGAGGTTTTTTTTTTTTGTGGTACAATGGAGCATCTCCCTAATTCACACTCTCACCGACATTAATGTGACAGTCACGTTTTTTTTATCCACACCAAACCACAGTATCTCGAATCCACCCTAATGGTGGTAGCATTGAAATAAACATAGTATGTTGATGTCAAGTCAACAACCACCTTCACTTTTACTACATTCACAAAAATCCTTTCTCACTTCAAAAATTATAATGTAAGGAAAAGAAAGAGCACCGACTTTTGACAGGCCCGGGAAAGCAAAAAGCTTAATAATTTTCTTTTATCTTCAAATTTAATAAATTTCTTGCCTGCAAAAAGTACATATATTTAATAAAGAAAGATCCGTACACACAATTTAAATTGCCTTTTTTTTTATGCCAAGTGTTACTCATATAGTACGAAATACTAACTAGTTTGTTACCAACATCTGATATTGTCACATTTTTTACCAAATCCTAAATCTTAACTGGTCACGCGGATCCCAAAAAAAAAGAAAAAATGTATAAATGTATTATAAGCTTTGCTGACATTATACGAAGGAGCATCGCCGTAAAAATTGTAACATTTTACAATGGGATTATGGAGGCTGTATGCCGTGAAAAACAAACTAAGTATTAATAAAAAGAGCATTTTTTTTGCCTCAGAATCAGTTCACTATTTCCGTGGCCAAGCTTCGAGGATCTGCAAGTACAAAAAGTAAAAAAAGTACAAAAGAAAATCAAATTTTCACTTTGTCAAAACAAAACATATGAAACAAAAACATATGAAAACAAAATGTATTAAAACAAAACATAGTAGAATAAAACATTCCAAAACAAAACAAATTAAAACAAAGCATATGAGAGCAAAACATATTAAACAAGACAAATCAAAATAGTTATTCCCGTCAGCAAAATTGAGATCTTAATGCATTCCTAAACACAAAAAAACGACTTCTTTTTCCAAAAAAATACGTACGAAGCGTGGTTAAAAAAAAAAACTAATTTGATGAGATCCACTTTGTCTCTGATCATTCGATATATTTAAATATGTTCAATAGTCTACCTCGCAATCTAGGTAGTATTGATATATGCATACACAATATTATACGGTAAAATAGTACTAAAAGTAGATGTACTTTATCATTATTTCGAATTATAATAAATATCAACACCTCCCTGGCAATTCAATAATCAACTCTAACTTTTCAGAGTCTGATTTAATACGCTGAAATGTAGTACTTGTGTAATATAAGTAGTCGTAGTTCGTCATTAAATAGTATATAATATAAGTGAAAATTAGTTCATCATTGTAATGAAATAATTACATAATATAAATTATACTTCACCATTGTAATTCCCACAATTAACTTAGTTGCCAATCCTGTGAATGATTCAAACTATTAAGCTGCCTAATCAGTAGGGTATTATGTAGTTATAAAACATAATTAAATTAGTTCATCAATATAGTTCAGTAATTATATTTCATTATTGTAACTAACACAATCAAATTACCTGGCATTCCCGTAACACCTGAAACTGTTTAGAAGCTTGATTAATATGGCAATACATAATAACAAAAACATAATTAAATTAGTTCGTATTGTCATTAAGCAATCATAGTATATACACAAACTGTTCATCATTGCAATTAACAAAATCAGTTTACCTCGCAATCCTGTAAACGATTCAAACAGTTTAGAAGCTATAACTAATATAGCAATGCAAAACATATAGTGACAAAGACATAATTAAATTAGTTCATCATAGTCATATAGTAACTTCATTAAATACATAAACTGTTCTCAGAATGAGCTTACCTGGCATTCCTCTAAACAATTCAAACAGTTAAAAAGCTAATTAATATGGCAATACATAGTACCAAAATCATAAATAAATTAGTTCATCATTGTCATGAAGTAACTTCATTAAATACATAACAAAACTCTTCACACAATGAGCTTACCTGTCAATCCTGTAAACAATTCAAACTGTTTTGCCGCCTGACAAATAAACATTTCCAAACCGCTCACAGGCACAGCTCCCAATTCCTTCCCTTCTCTAAGAAGTCGCGTCTCCACGGGAGTATAAACCGCATCAAAAATGACACCGTAGATTCCGAGCCCTTCCTGTTTATCCTCGAAAGAAAAAAAAGGAAAGGATAACGGAGTAAGAATACGGATGTAAGACTAAGGCAGTAAGAAAAAGGAAAAAATAAGGTAGTAAGGATAAGATAGTAAGAATAAGATAGTACGAGTAAGGAAGTAAGAATAAAATATAAGATTAAGGAAGCAAGAATAACAGAGTAAGAATAAGGCAGTAAGAATAAGGCAGTAAGAATAAGGAAGTAAGGATAAGGTAGAAACCGTGGGAACCGGTGTTTCCTCGACTTTCGGTTGCATCCCAACGGAAGTTGTGTTTGCCAAAACGGGCGATTTGTAACGGCCGTCTCCATGGAACTTCTGAGCCATGGTCGTGACAATGTCACTATTACCCAAGTCTTGGAGATGAATAACTTCTCCTCCGACAAAAATAGCAAGATCTTTGGCCATATCTGCTCTCCCAGGGACCCAGGGATTATTAAAAGAATACCATTATTAGTGTGGTTCACATCATATTGTTATCTCCATTCGACTTTTATGTTTGTTTTTCGATTGGAACTGTTGTTATTATTGAGATTCATACGATTTACGAATTGCGGTAGACGTCTTTTTTGATTTCAATAAGGGAACTAAAGGAATAAAGGAAATGTGTTAGGGCAAAAGACAAGTTAGACTAGAGATTTGTGTGGTTTTTAAATATGGTACGAATATGTTAATAAGGCTGTTGGTTTGGAAAATTGTGGAAAGGAAAATTCACGCAGTCAGACTTCAAATTTCAAGCACATGCTCTGTGTGAGCCACCTCTCTCCTCTCTTCCTCTCTTTTTCTCTCTCTTTCTCTCCCCACCTTTCGTTTTCTATTCTGGACATAGTTTTGATATATTATTGACCTCAATTGTACGGACTCTCCTTCTCTTTACATGCTCTTCGTTAGTCAACGCCCTCACTATTGGATTTTAATAGTAAGTACAAAACTTTAATACCCATTCTATTAATTCCGGGTGCGTCTCTCTTTATAAATTATACGTTGTGTTCTATAACTCAATTCTCTTTATTTCTTTAGAGATGTGAGTGGGATTTATACATAGCTCTTTAAATGATGTAAACAACAGAGTTTTTTCATTCAAAGAGTGAAAAAAGAAAAACTCTCCGCAAGAAATTCTTTTCTCCATCATCCGCATGCAAGGCGTCAGTGACCTCTTGAACGCCCCACTCCTTCTCTCCCCCCTCTACCTCTCCCTCTTACCAATACTGCGATTTGCAATGGCCACAAAACCATCCCTCTGTTTCACCCCAAAGCCTATCGCCCTTCATCCCCTCCCACTCCCACCACCGTGTCTCTCTCTCTCTCCCTCTCCCTCTCCCTCCCTCCCCCTCTCACCAATACTGCGATTTGCAATCGCCACAAATCCCCCCCTCTGTTAGGCTCCAAAGGGCCAGGCGATGGCCCTTCCAGCTCCTCCGGCTCCCACCACCACCACGAGGCGACCCGCCAGAGGACTCTCGGATTGGACTGTGAGGCCTGGGGAGAGGGAGGAAACAGAGGAGTTATAAGTTAAAGAGAAGTAAAATAAAATTACAAAAGAAGTGAGGTTGATATGGAGATGAAAACGACAAAAATGAGAAAGGAGTTGAAATTGAGAAAAAGAGGAGGAATCACAGAAAGGTCGGTGGGGGTCGGTGGAGACGGAGGAAATTAAGGAGTATAAACCTTCTTATGTGCCCTTCTCCTCTCTTCCCTTTTATTTCCCTCTCTTCCCTTTCATTCCCTCTCTGGCTGCCACTCACCTTTATATATGCCCTTTCCCTATCTTCCCTTTCTTACCCTCTCTTCCCTCCCTTCCCTACTCCTCCCTCCCTTCCCCTCTCCTAGCTCCCTTCCCCTCCCCTCCCTCCCTTCTCCTCTCCTCCCTCCCTTCCCCTCTCCTCCCTCCCTTCCCCTCTCCCTTCCTTTCCCTTCCTTTCCCTCTCTACCCTTCCTGCCCCTCACCTTCCTGTGTTCGAAGACCGTCCTCAATAGCGGAAATCGCAGCGTCCCAATCCGTATTGTGGCCCTCGAGAGAACCGTCGGATCGCCTCACGAGGGTGTTGATGGCGCCTATGGACTGGAGGGATCAGGGAGAGAGAGAGGGAGAGGGAGGGGAGAGGGAGAGGGAGGGGAGAGGGAGAGAAAGAAGCTCAAGAAAAAGAAAGCCAGGATAAAGATTGGTTTGTATATAAAAAAGTGCGAGTGTGTTGAGGGGATTAATGAACTGAAATTCATTAAAACCGCCAGAAAAAGGGAGAAGAGAGAGGAGCTAAGTAAGAAAGAAAAGGGAAGAGAGAGAGGAGAAAGCGAAAGAGGAGAGCGAAGAGCCGAGTAAGGAAGAGATGAAAAAAGACTGATTGTGCAGAAAAAAGCTAAGAAAAGAAGGTCAATTGTATACAAAAAAACGAAGTAATGTAGTCACTATCTTGAAACTTTAGCTCTTTTGGTTGTCTTTTTTCTCTTTTTTTTCACTTAGAACAAAAAATGCAATAACTGCTCTGTGAAAAACAATCCCGTGAATTGCTATCAGAGTTAAGAAATATATATAGGATGTGGTTTATTTTCGTTTTATCAATCATAGTTTAATCATAACTTTAATCATAATTTAATCATAATTAAATCATAATTTAGGTCCAAGTGATGTGGACGATTTTAAATCGCTTCCGAATTAGTGTAAAGAACAAAAAAATTACTACTATTAATGCAATTTTATGTTCAAGGGCCAAAAAAAACGTGAAAAAAAAAATGCGCCGAATTAGTGTTATCAACACTAATAGTGCTGCATAGTGTACCTAACAACCCACTCAAGGCTATATAGTGAGGGAAAACTGAGAGCTTTTTGAAGCCTTACCCTTACAACAGGATCCACATGATCAGCAAATTCCAGAGCCGTTTGTTTGTGGGGAATAGTAACACTATCCAATCCCAAAACCATCCCAACCATTACTTGAAACTCAGAAAATGCTATTATTATTTATTGTTACTAGTATATTCCAGACTATTTGTGACGATCCCAAAACAATCCCAACCAGTCACTTCCACTTCTACCTCAAAAAATGCTATTATCACTAACCCACTATTCGTACAGTCCAGACTACTTATGATAATTCCACAACCATCCTGACATTTAAAAGTTTTTATATTTGGCCATTGGACGTTTGGTGGCTGTTATAATTTTGACAATTTTGACATTTGGAAAATTTTGTTCTTTTGTTACTTAAACACTTTGGCATTTCCAGTGGTGAATTCTCTTTGATGTGCAATAGGAAAACAAAGCAAATATCAAAAAAAGTGGAGGAGAAAACCAAAACCAGAGGTTCATCTCACCTAAAACCTGCAAATTCCTCGGAGTTAAAAGAAGATAAAAACAACTTGACGTCATCAACCAAGTAAGGAACATAGATTCCGTCAAAGCCCGTTTCGACCATAAGAGCGTTATGAAGGATATATCCTTTACTGTGAGAAACAGGATTCCCAATGAGTCCCAAAACTATTGTTTTGGGTCCAATCCTGTTTACTTTATACACATTCGCTAATTGTCCCACTGTTGGTTGCCCAAGAGCTGATTCTTTTCCGACAGAAAGAGCTCCAAAAGTAAGAAAAGCACCATATTTGGGACAGAGAATACGCCCAATTTGTCCTTTGGGACCCATTGTCATACCAATAATGGGTTCCTGTGTACAAAAAAGTGCAAAAAACATTAATTTGGGTCTTGAATCTCACAGTTTCTTTATTAAGTTTTGCCTTTTTTAAGAAGTGGCTTAACATTTTCGCGGACAAATGCACAAACAAGTCTAAAGACAATACTTGGAAAAAAGGTACCTTATTATATTGAATAACATTGTTGTTATTATTATTATTTCTACGTTAAAAGAAAATGGACCTCAGGTCTTTCCTTGCATCAGCTACTGACTAAGAAAAGGGTTGGAATAAAAAAAGGGAAAAAAACAAAACAATATTCCATTTATTGAAACAGAATAACCTCCTTTGCTGATGAAGAAGATAGAAATCACAATCATCCTTTAATTCAGAAATTGATAAGTCATCCTTGAAATGAATGATACTCAAGTTTGGTAAAAGATTGAACACTTTCAGGAATTTACGAAGGAATACATCATGAGATTTTGCACTCAAGAAACATGAATAAAACTAAAAAATTGTAAAAAACTGAACATTTTCAGAAGTTATTTTCCACACTTGACTTTGTTCGAAGGATGTTCCCCTCGAATGTCGAAGGGACGAACTCGATCCAAAAGTCGTAAAACAACATTTCCCCAAACAACTTTTTCCGGCTTCGATGTCACGTCGCTGATTTTCCTAAACTGCTCCAAGGACAAGTTTGAAAACTGCCCGAGTTCGATTGAAAAAAAAAAGGAAGAAAAAAAGGCGGGGAGAGATAAATTGATAACAACAACAAAGGAAAAAAGACAACAAATATATAAAAGAAATAGTTCGGGAGCTGGATATAGTATATTTAGGTAGGGAGGGAGGGGAGGAGGAGAGGGAGAGGGAGAGAGCATTTAATGTTCCTCCGGAAAATAATATCGAGTAAAACCAAACGGGGCACTGATCTGTAGGAGAGAGAGGGGATTACAGATCAGAGAGGGGATAGAAGGATAGAGTGAGAGGGAGAGGGGGGGGGAGGGGGGGAAGGGAGGGGAGGGGAAGGAGGGAGGGAGAGGAGGAGAAGGAGGGAGGGAGAGAAGGGGAAGGAGGGAGGGAGAGAAGGGGAAAGAGGGAGGGAGAAGAGGGGAAAGAGCGAAGGAAGCGGGGAGGGAGGGAGGGAGGAAAGGAGAGAGGGCATATTGCAAAGGACTGGAGGTTGCTTATTTTTGTCGCCACTTTTCTTTTCGGGTGAGGTTTGTTTGTAGTTTTTTTTTTTTTATGCGTTTCTTTTTTTTGGCGGTCCTGAGCGGTCACTTTGGAAAAATTATATGTTGTTGTACGGGTCAAAAACGATGGCTTGGTACGGACGGATTCGAGTCATTCGGTACTTAATCGTACGGCAGAATGAATCACATCGCGACGTTTTAGTTGACGTGAGATGACGTCAAGGGCGATTCACGTCCAAACAAAAAAAAAGGACATTCATTTCCTCATCTCATTCATCATTCATTTCCTGTGTGAATGCAGCAAATATATCGAAATTGCCAATCGTTACCGTTAATTATTTAGTAGGATAAATTACTCTGGACTATGTCAGGCTCTTTGCTCATCCCGGTTCTAAATCAAATTGTGTTGCTAGCAAAATTAACGTCAAACAACTTACGCGCTCTATCTAACCTGTTACGCAGCTATCTATGCATGCATAGAAATGTGAACGCTAAACGGAAAGTACATAATGTACAAACTACAAAGCAGGTACACCGTGAATCGCTATTAGTGTTAATGTTTTTTTCGTCTCTTAAAACATTTTTTCTCCGTACACACTGCCCGATTGTGGATCTGACAGTTGCGAGTAAAATTCTCAGCTTCCGATTGGCGGTCTCAAATTGAAACTTAGGACAAGTGTGTACGGAGAAAAGATGTTTAAAGTGGCGAAAATTTTATTAACGCTAATAGCGATACACGGTGTACTTGTCTTATGTGCGAATAAACGTACGGCAAATTTGGAATTTCCTCCTGGTGGCACTTCTGCCGTACAAGGAGAATCTGTGCAGGTTATGAAACTTATGATTTGAACTTATGAAATCATTTGTTCTCTCCAACTTTGCTTCAATAGTTCCATTGGCCTTTTCTTTTCCAAAATATTCTCTCCTTTTTCCCTGTAGAATCAGTTGATTTGCAGCCAGTCCTCCACCTTCCCTCTCTCTCTCTCTCTCTCTCCCTTTCTTCTCCCCTCTCCTCTCCTTCTCTTATTCACCTCCATTGATTCGCAGATCGATCTCGTTTGATCTCTTGTCTCTCTATCACCTTTTTTTCTCTCATTTCACTTTTTCATCTTCATTCTGTCCTTGATATTTCTTTCGATCTGCGTTCAGTTCCCTACCTTTCTCTCATTTTTTCAATTATTCTCTCATTTTTCCCGTTTTTCTCACTGTTGTTGTTCAGTTGTTCTCTCAGTTTTTCAGTTTCTCTTGCCTTTGCTATTTGTCTTTTAGTGTGACCTAGTGTCGCGCAGCCATGGCTCCCAAACCGACAAAAGATACGGAGCTTGTTCTCGATGTAGGAGCCTGGCTGTTTAATGTCTCCACTTCTGTAGGGATAATTATGATCAACAAACAACTCATGTCCATTTATGGCTTTCAATATGGTACATTCTCGTGCTTTCATCGATTTCATAAACCCTAAAAATGGCTACTGCAGATTCATCCATTTCTGGCTTTCAATATGGTACATTTTTGTCTATTTCATAAACCATAATATGCTTCATAGTACACCGTTTGTACTATTACATAATGTACTATTACATAATGTACTGCAAAATAATGACTATTACATAATGTTCACTGTGCATCGCTATGAGTTTTTTTTAAGTAAACTTTAACTTTTTTTTTTTTTTTAACAACTTTTTTTTTCCAACTTTTGTCCGTACTAATGTGTTCGATTTTCACGTGGAGACTACCATTCAAAAGGTATAGGTATTACTTTTCCATCGCAACTGTCGATTTAATAATGGGACAAGTGTGCAGGGAGAAAAGTTGATTTGAAGGCCGAAAACATGAATCTTACTTTCTGAAAGGCGGTTTAGTGTTAATGTTTTTTTCCGCCTTTGTATCAACTTTCCTCCGTGCACACCTGTCCGATCTCAATTGGATGCCGTCAATCGGAAGGTAAGGACAATGTTTTCTTCGGCCGTTATATCAGTTTTTCTCTATGCACACTTGTCAGATTATTAATCTGACTGTTGCAATGGGAAAGTAAGATCTTTACCTTCCAAAATGGTGGAAGAAAAAAATAAATCAATTATGGAAAAAAACCACAAAATAAATGAAAAACATGAAAAACATTATTCATTACATTCCGAATGGTTGTCTTCACGTAAAATCGGACAGGTGTGCACGTAGAAAAGGTGGTTTTTACTGGTGATTGCTCTAATTGCAGTACACGGTGTACTGCATTGTGTCCTATCCCGGAGAGTTGATCATTTCGCGATTTATGGGTTGATTGTTTGTTGGTTTTTAAAAGGCATGATTGTTTTTCTTCACTTTTACTTTGTCGAAGAGTAAACTTTTGGTTCGAATTGTTCTATTCTTTACCCAGAATCTCCAATGTAGGTCAACATTATTATTTCAAAATAATTATCTGATCTCTTAAGCTCTGGATGTGTATCTCCCTTTTAAGTACAAGGGTTCAGAAAACTCTCTTTTCCTCGTTTTATGATTTCATTTCCTCACAATTTTTTTTCACTTGTACAAAAGGTGGGTGCTAAAGAATGTCATATCTATATTTAAAAAAAAAAAAACTGTCATTAGTATTCCTTGAAAGGAGATCTATTATTTTGATGTTTCAGTGTTATACATTTTGTTTTCCTCTAACTTGTGACTAGAAAGCAGCAAGTATTGTTTCTTGTTGATAACTTAATAAGATAGTTTGCAGGTAATTGAGAGATTCTAAGATGAAATCTGAAGCGTTCATTCATTTTGAACCCTCCGAATTTTGTTTTTAGGTGCTGAAAGGCACTCTCTCACTTTTTCTCTCTCCCTTTCTCTCACACGTTTTCTCTCTCCCTCCCTCATTCACTCTCTCCCTCTCTCCCCCTCTCTGTCGACTTTGTAGTTTTATTATCTAGAGGAAAGTTCCTTATGATTACT
>JBBHKE010001325.1:292971-303681 GCA_037447655.1 Zygnema cylindricum | reverse complement strand
TTTTTTTTTACCGTCCCTTTTTGTTTGGATGTCTCGGCCGGTCACCGTGGAAAAAATATATGTTATTGTACGTATGAAAAACGATGGATTGGTACGGACGGATTTGAGTCGTCGGCGCCTACTTGTACGGCAACATGAATCACATCGCGACGTTTTTGTTGACGTCAGATGACGTTAAGGGCAATTCACGTCCAAACAAAAAAAAAGGACATTCGTTTCTTCATCTCATTCACCATCCGTTCCTAGTGTGAATCCTGCAAGAGATTTTTCACGTTTTCGTGAAATGGCATCGGAATCTTCAGATCCCCTGAAATGAAGAAATCCGTACTGAACAGAACCTGACAAAACGAAACAAATTATGTACTTGATGGACGCAAACGGACAAAACGTACTGAATGAAAATTGACAAAACGAAACAAATTATGTACTTTGATGGACGCAAAAGGACAAAAAATACCGAATTGTGTCTTTTTTGTCGTCGCTTGAAAAATTACTACACGTGTGTATACGTGCTATTATTTGTTTACCAGAAATACTTTGTTTTAAAAAATATCGTCCCTGTTTTTTGAAGAAAAGTTTGAAGATGACGTTTTTTGGCGTGGCCGTGAGTCGAAGAGCACAAGACGACAACATGTAATACATTTTAAATTCGATGATGACGCAAAATGTACTTCTCCTTTTTTCTATTTTTTTGTACGGTTGACACTTACGCGGTACGGCGCTAAGTTTTAGAGGAAAACGACAGAAAAAAACCCTTACTTAGTCACATGGAGACGCACCCTTAGAGTTAATGATAAATTAGTATCATGGTGTACCCCAAAAAGCACAATTTACCGTAAAGTACGCTAATTGTTTCATTACACTAAGCGATTCACGGTGTAGCTTTCGGGGGGAAGCAGGCGAAATCCTGTTTTTCGAACAAACATCTGTCCTACCACCTACGGCGTTTCCATAGGGAATCGCCATGGAGGCTGGCCTTCTCACTCTTTGTCAGAGTGAAGTAGCATGGTCTGTGAGATCTAAACTACCCGAATTACATATTTTTAAGGGCTTTTCTTTTGAAAACAAGCCTGTACATTCTCAAGGACTGCGGCGGCGTAGGAAATTTAGCAAGCGAAAATCTCTGCATGTTTCGGCTACCGTTGAATCGGAAGACAGCCGGAGAATCGAGTCAGCTGGCACGCGTATCGTCACCCGTTTTGAGAGCAAGGCGCAACAACTACGGCGATTGTTGGAAGGACCCTCTATCATTCAAGGCCCTTGCTGCTATGACGGCCTCAGTGGTCGACTCGTGGAGATGGCGAATTTTCCTGTCGCTGTTATGAGCGGTGCACTCGCGTTCCTCTCTGTTTATTAGAATTACTTAGAATTGAATTGTGGCTTCGCTGTATGTATTCTCAACGATGGATTAAACACAAAGCATTTGCGTTGTATTACGTGCAAGAAAATATCCGAACTCTCTTTTTAATGCGACGTCTTTTCTTTCGTTACTTTTTGGATTGGTATTAAGGCGTCTTCGTGTAGTCTCTCTTGTGAGTTTTCAGTTCTGTTGGTTTTTGCGTTCTGACTACAAAGCAATCCTGAATATCATTATAGGACTCTTCAACATCGGTGGCTTGTGCCTGTTAACTTTTTAGCTTTTTTATCTGTTATTTGCTTGGGGTTTCGTATTTAACAATACGTAACCGGTGTGTCCAAGCTTTCGTTAACTTGAGCAAGAACCTGAACTATGTGTATGTGTTTCAATTGATACTGCTGTGTGTTCGAAACTTGGATGTGCAAGACCTATATCTCCTTAGAAAGCACGGGGACAATTAGTTTTAGAAAAAAGGCTCATGGATAAAGGTCACCCGCTTTTTTTTGTTTTCTGTGCTGTAAAAGGTGCAGGCGTCAAAGGTTTGGCAGGCATTATGGGTTACAATAGTGGTGGTTAGAATCCATGCATGATTCAGGTTGGTAGATTACATGAACAAATCTTTTAGTTGTTTGTCGATGCTCTTGAATAGGTGCCTCCCACATTAAAACTGGGATATTTTGTATGGTCTATCGCAGAATTTTCCATTATTTCATTTTCTAGAGGGCACAATTCTTATTCTTGTTGTTATATGTAGTTCAGGCTTATTCGATCCTGGAAATTGGTTGTTTCTCCGACAGGGAAGTATGGAATCCATGCGATTTCATTTACTTTTATCTCCTTGGGCACATTTTCAATGTACTCGGCTTGTTTATGCTACTTTTGGAAAATATTTTTCTGAAGCAAACATTTGCAGCATATTGTGATTGCACATTTTTTCCGGTTTCCTTAGAGAGGTTTCATGTTTGTAGATTATTCTCACTATATAGTATAGCTAGCTTCCATGAAGAAGAAACCTTTTAGATGTTTTTGTGTTCAGTGGCTTTTGAAGTTTGTCAATTTCTGGTTGCAGTATACAAATAGTGATTGTGTACAACCTGCTGTCTTTGTTCTTGTGGCATTCCTTTGTCTTGTCTGGCAGGCTTGTCCGAAACTCTCTGGTTGCAGTATACAAATAACGATTTTGCAGAGTAATAATTGGCCTGTTGCCTTTGTCCTTATTGCTGTTCCTTTGTCTTGTCTCGCAGGCTTTTCTGTATCTGCCACTCGTCTTGGCTTGCCAGATGCGGGCCTTCTGTCTTATGGAGAAATGGTAGAACAGGCCGGCCTTATTGCGTCAGCAATCAGCATTCCTCTTATAGCAGACGCTGATACAGGGTATGGCAACGCTGTCAACGTGAAGAGGACAGTGAATGGCTATCGCCAAGCTGGCGTTGCTGCACTCATTTTAGAAGATCAGGTTTGTGCCTGGCTTCTTTATTGACTAGTCTAAATTAGTTTTGATTATAGTATCTCATTTTTTTCACAACTGGTTTTGCAAAGTTTTTTTGTGCCATGCAGACATGATAGGGAAATAGACATGGAATTACGCTGGGGCATTACATCATTTTTAAGGACTTATTTTGCAATTATTGCTAGGATAGTTCGTTGCATGGGATTTCTGTCCAGATGTATATTGGTGCAGTTGGTTTCTTAGAGATCGGGAACCTATGGCATCACTTTTCTATAACTAGTTTACTTCCTTCATAAAAGGTTTCACTGGCTTAGGAATGCATGCACGGTGATTTTCTTCATGCGTGAAGTCAATGTACGTCCTGATACCTCCTGGCTTGAGCGAATTTGTGAGATATTTGTCGCTCTGCTGTTACCTGTTTTTTGTGCCATGTAAGCGGATTGACAAACTTGACTTTTACAAAATTTTCCAGAGCCTATTCATGGTGGCTGGCTCATAGTGGGATATAACGTAGTTAGTTTTGGGGCTGGAGGGACATGTCATTATGTTGAATGCTATTATGGTGAAGTCACCGTCGCTTGTCTGCGTAATTTTTTGCTTGGCGTAGTTTATGTGCCTGAAGATGCATTGTAGAATTGATATTCATCGACATCATTGGTGTGTATACAATCCTTCTTTTTGTGCCGATTGCCTTTTCTTCAAGGGGCCTTTTTCTTGCCATTGTGAAAAAAATTCTTGGCTCGTTTATCGTGTTTTCTCTATTACTTAATCTAAAGACATCTTCCTGGTAACTGAACGTGCTGTTCACTTCTTGCACTACTCTTGATGTACCTGTTCATGGAGCGCAACTTTCTCTCATTTCTGCTCGTCAGTTTTAATTCCCTGTGCTTGAGAGGCTGTTCTTTTACATTGCATGGGCACTGCTCTGTCTGTGAAGAGAGGTTGAGTTTAGGGCCTCCATGGTTGGGTGTACATTTTTGTTCTTGAACCTATTTAAAAAAGTATTGGTGACTCAGTTTCATTCTTTGTGCTTTGAGTAAATAAGAGTAGCTGTGTGGACTTGGTCTAGAAGCACACTATGAATCGAGTTTTTTTAAGTGGCCCATTTAGCACATCAGGCTGTAATCGTGTATCAGGTCAAGTCAAATGCTGTTTCTTTCGATACTTTTTTTCTATAGATCCTCTGATTTTCCAGAACATGGTAAGAAACCCTATTTGTTGTGTCTCACTGTTGTGCTACTTGTGTTTCTCTTCCTGCAAGGAATTTCGGCCTTGTAATCAGTTCTTTGTTCCAATTTTCCAGGTTTGGCCGAAAGGATGTGGCCATACCAAGGGTCGTAGAGTGGTGACCCGTGAGGAGGCTGTTATGAGAATTCGAGCAGCAGTTGATGCTCGTGATGAGGGACCTGGGGATATCCTCATTGTCGCAAGGTACAATCATGGCTGGTGGGGGTCCTTGTAAGGGGCCGTATATCATTATCAGCTTTAATGTTCTTTTCGCCAGTTAATCAGCTTTTCTTTTTTGCACACTTGTCGGATTGTTCAACCGACAGTTGCGATGGAAAGGTAAGATTCCTACCTTCTGATTGGCGAAATGAGACATGTGTGTACGAGAAAAAATGATTCAAGTGGCGAAATAACATTAACTCTGATAACAATACATGTAGTTGTGAATGATCACACATGAACCTTGAGTTTTGTAGCTGTTATAAGGAGTGATTACTGTAGGTTCTTGCTGTTGTTCTGTACTTTTTGCACTTGCCTCTTCGATGGTTGACCTCATGCTCCACTGACTGCTGCTCCGTTGGTGATAGCCAACATGAGTTAACACCATCTAGCGAACATGGGCTTTTGAACTATCTTATGGGAACTTATTGCCTTAACAATTTTCCGCAGGAGTAGCAGACATTTTTTTTTTGCTTGACAGGAGGACCTACAAGTCTTGAATTTGTTGGCGACCATTCTGACCAAAGGCTGAGTACATGGGGGCCATGGCAGATCAGATGCACGCCAAGCTGAGTCTCTAGAGGAGGCCATTTGGCGGGCTCAAGCCTACGCAGATGCTGGGGCAGATATGGTGTTTGTGGATGCCTTGATGTCTCGAGAAGATATGAAGGAATTATGTCGGGCAGTCCCTGATGTTCCGAAAATGGTATGTGATGGCCTAATTAGATTTATAGCTGTTGCCTGTTGAAGCTTAGACGTATCTTGAAAACTTGTAGTGCTAGTACAGCCAGATTGGAAAAGAACATCGTGCTGTTACTACTCGCTATTGCTTTGATACTAAGAATAGTTTTGACTTGATTGTTCAGCTTATGATAACTTATTCGCTTCCAGTTTTCCTTGAAGCTGGCATCCCCATCTAGCCCTTGTTTTGTGGAAATCAAGGGAAGAGACGTTGCATATCTCATTTTATTTCAATCACCTTTGATAACATGCCAGTTTTATTCTGAGAATTTTGAGGGTAATCTTCTCATATAACACTGATGCCATATACTGGCTAAAGAATTTACAGATAAATTTATGGGTCACATGTTTTATGGTTACAATATCATGCACTCAACTTTTCTCAGTTCCTTAACTTCTCTGGTTTTTGTATGTTGATAGCCATATTTGTTGGGAATGTATTTGATTCTGGTATCCTGCTGAGTGTACCTGTCTTGTGTGGTTGAGTACAGGCGAACATGCTTGAGGGTGGGAAGACACCTGTCCTTTCTCCATTGGAGCTTGAGGAATTAGGATTCAAGCTAACAGTCTACCCCCTATCACTTTTGGGAGTGTCTATTCGTGCCATGCAGGTAATAACTAAGCTTTACCTCAAGTCTTTATATGAACTGTGAAATTTGTTGAAGAATGTTTGTTGCGCATCAGTGTAAGAGAGGCTTAGAAAGCATTCTGTGGTTGTTCCTATTTCAGGATTCGAAGGTCTTGTTGGATTGGATTGTACAGCAGTTTCAATGCTGCTTGTTAACAATGGGCCTCATGACGCGACATTTAAGGGGTAAACTCATGGGCGCCATCATTAGGACTTTTTTTCTTAACGCACATTCATGATCTAAGACTTTCTGCACGTTTGTGCGCTCCTGTTCTGTGGAATGATTCTGTTGGCATAACTTGAAGCCGTGCTGTATATGTTGGTATTTAAAGTTGGCACCTTTGTACAAGTTAAGTGTCTTTAATATCTATTGCCCGTTTGCGTGACTGGCTTTTATTTTACTGAATTGCCATTGCAGGATGCCCTTAAAGCTTTGAAGACGGGACGCCTTCCTCCCTCTTCCACTCTGCCGTCTTTTGAAGAAGTGAAGGATGTTGTGGGCTTTCCTCAGTACTACGCAGAAGAGGAACGCTATGCTGCATCAACCATCTCGACTTCTTCACCTTCTGAGTCTGTTTCTGACTCTGTGCTGGTCAAGCAAGAAACTGACCTGGTAGACCTTCCTCCGCCTGAAGTCACAAAAACTACTGAGAAGGATGATGATACGGATGGATATGCGGGAGATTTTGAGTGTGATGATGAGCAGACTCCCCAAGTGAAAGCTTGGGCTGCTGCATCAGCGTCTGCACCAGGAAGAGTGCCGGGCGTTTCAGCATTTACTGCAGATGGTTCCGAGGTCACAGACACTAAGGATTCGCACCAGGCAAAATCAGCTGGTCCTAATCAGCACGGTGAAGTAGGGAGTGTCAAAGTTCAGAAGGAAGAAAAGAGGAAAAAACCTTATACTGAGGTTGTGCAAGCAGTTGAGATTATCGAGGATGAAAGAAATGGTGGCAACGGGGGAAGGACGCAGAGGGACAGCTATAGAACAGCTGGCACCATAGGCGGCATGTGGTCAAGAGTTCTTCGGGTGAAGATAACCGACCGCATGGGAAGCATAAAACTGGATGTGCGTGTCCCGGTAAGTTATCTTGTGAGCTCTCATAGTTCGTGATCAGTGGTCCTCTCAAGTTCTACGGATGCTGGCAAAAAATATGCAAGGAAGTGGCATGGAAGGGCTGAGGTTTGTACTTATTTGCCGATTTGGTGCGATTGACTCTGAATCTGGGTACTCGAAGTAGCAAGCACAAGATTTTCCATTTTCGTGCTCAAGAACATGTGCTGCATTAGTGTTTCCTTATTAAAGAATTTTTGTCAATGTTTAATGTGTGCAAGACTTAAAGGTCCTAATCGGTGATCAATTGGTTGGTCTTTCAATGTCTTGATTGTTGCAAAAGCTTAGTTATTGCATGTTGACATGAATTTCCGACATTTTTGACCTACAAACGAATACATATCTGGTAGTGTTGTTTGGCGGAGAGTCAAAACCGGTATGTCAACTGATTTATTGGTTACCAGCTGTCTGATAATATTGATATCGTCATTGATTGTTATGGTTGCTGAAATCGACAAGTATCGTGAATAATTATTGGTTCTATTATACTATGCTGTACATTACACCTACTTAAGGTGTATTGCATGGGAGGCATTGCCAAAATCATTTTGTTGCATTTGCACTCGGGAAGCGTGGACTGTTTTTCCTTACGGTATTAAGCATGCGGGCAAAAATGCCTGTCCTTATTTACAAATGTGAGAAATGTTCAAGTTGTTATTTTTAATGTCATCTTCTGTAGGGTCTGGGTCTTTTCTGATATATAATTGGATATGGTTTCAGGCGGGATTTTTGGATGGACTGGCCTCCACTGTACCTGGTATGTACACACTTGCTCCTTGTCCAATGCTAACTCAGCTCATGTCGTATGTCTGCAAGACGAGAGGTAGAGAAGGTCGGTTATTAAGACTTGAAGATGGCCAGACATGGGAAGGGCGTGGGGCTGTGGCTTCTCGGGTCACCATGTTATACTGGTTTTCATGGGATGTGTGTGGCTGGATACTGCTGTGGCATACCTTTCTTTGATGTTCCTTTTCTTTTATCTTTGATTTCCTTGAACTTGCTTTTCTTTGGTGTTCCTTTTCTTTCATACACTGGTATATTGTTCTGTACAGCGGTGGCTGGGCTAGACTTGAAATCTCTTCTAGGCGGTAAAATTTGGGAAACTGACACAAATGAGTCAGCGGCATTGTTGGACTTCATAACAAGGGATGGAAGTGGAGACCGGGTGCAAATCTTCCTGGAATGATAAGGTAATTACACTATCGAAGTTTTAGCCTCGTCTTCAGGGTGTACAAATTTTTCAGTTTTTTTTGTAGCTTTGTGCACGGTTCACCCTAAAACTGGACGATTCACCTTCAACATCAGGACAATTTAAGACTGTGATTGGGTAGTACCATCGAGTAAAGGTGGGTTTTTAGTTATTTTTGCTTGCAGCTTTTCAAGCACGAGCAACCATTTTTGACCTAATTCTTCCGGGTGTTACATACTTATATAAACTTACTCGGGTTATATGTTGAACAAGTTCATAAGTGGGCATAAGATGTCGAACACCACTTTATTTGCTCAGGATGTGAGACCCGTTTTTGGTTATTGTCACTGTATAAGGAGTATTTTGATGGTTAGTTGTTAAAGTGCATTTTGTTCCTTCCTATCATATGCTCATATTTCAAATTGTTCTTGTCCTTTTTCACGTCTATGACTCAACCTTTCAGGCTGAATGTTGACCAGCATAACAGACCATGTCAATTTAGACCAACCAGGAACTGAATTTGACAGTAAAGAAATAGTCAGCTGCATTGACTTCTCTTCCTTTCTGCATGATTTGTGAACGCTAATTGTTATTAGTGTTAAACTTTATTTCGCCACTTAAAATATTTTTTCTCGGTACACACTTGTCCGATTATCAATCCGATGATTGCTATTCAGTTGAGGAGCTGAGGAATGAGGAGTTTTCAGGTAGTTGTTAAGAGAATTTTTTGCTGTTGTGTTATACCCAATTACCACCAGTTCAATTTTCGTAACCGTTTCATTATTTGCTATGTGGTACAGCAATGACCTTGGAATTGTTGTATTTTCATATGAAAACCAGTTTTTATTTATTTATTCTCTTTTTTGGAACCACAGTCAGACAACTAGCACTGGTATAAATGGCATTGACTTGCCGATATTGTTATGCTTTTATAGCAAGTATGTGAAACACGGTAATTTCTCTGATAATTTGTACAATTATGTGTTGTCGATGTTGCGGTATCACCAGCAATCATGGAAGTGAATTTTGACAGGTGGTGCCTAACCGAAATTTTCTTTATGATTATGTTCTAGGTTTGAAAGTTAGGTGCAGTAGTACACATTTTTGTTTGTTGCTGGTGTGTCCCTGTATTCTTCACGTGCAGGAGAAGTATTTGTCATGCTCTTTGGTAATCCAGTATGAGTTGATTAGAATCATGTATATTCTCGGTATAACTGGCTCTCACGTGCTAAATGCACAGTGTATTTGCACTCCTCTGCCTAGGATTATTCCCCCTTGGATTCCTGGAGGTCTCTTGCAAGTGTTTGATGTCATTGTCAACTTGGCATCAGCCATAATAATTCCATTTGGGAGCGAGTGAGAGGTGGCCTTTAATTTTGCTAGCAAAACTTGCCTTCAATTTTGCAGCTGACCAAATCTCCATCTTCCACATTACAGGATTGGTCCCAACGAGTTCACAACGTTCTGTTTTGCGTGTTTGTGCTTTTGTAGCAAATGCATAGATTGAAAACCGCTAATTAAAATGGACACTTTTCCTTCTACGGCATAATGTCATTGTGATTCTAGGATTTTTTAGAAGTGCACAATGGCAAGCCATCTTGTTATGCTGAAAAAAAAAAGGATTAGCCAAAGTGAAATTGCTAAAAATCACACAGAACTGTGAAACTTCAAAACCAAAAACACTCCAATAAGCTGATAATTAAACAATACAAACTATTGAAGAACACGAGAAAGGAAAGAACAAATGCAATAAAAAACAACAAAACTGTTAAACTGTAACAAAGACAAGACCAGCCCGCATAAACTTCCCAGACAGGGGTCTAGATCCATAAGTACCCATTGCTTGGTGGAGCATATAGAAGTAAGTTTTAGACATATCAATGATGCATGATCGCAATAGTAGATGGAAGTAGGATCAAGAATGCCATGCAGAGTGGGGGTAGACTGCTGACGGGGAGGATGTCAAGCAGACCGGGCGGGGGGGAGAGGTCTACTCTGGTTTGGTAAGATGTGATGATGGTGGATCGAGAGAATGTGATATTGTCTGGGGGAGGATAGTGCTGATGAGGTGGCAGGGTTGCTGGTTGTGCATTGTCGTTATTTGGCATCTACTAGCATCTAGCGTAACACTAACGCTTATGGAGTGTGAAATGTAAGAACTAGAAGATTGATTTGTCGCTTGGGCGAGTATGTTCGAGTGACGATATTGATGTCAATAAAACGGAGTGTGGTCAGCCTTTTCGCCGCCACCCTTGGGTGAGTCGAGAGACGATTTTTAAATTTGTGTCTACGTCTTCTGCAGCGAGCACATTATATTGTTGACATTTCATGATGTGAAATATGCAGGTCCATCTGCCACGTCATAACATTTTGACAGCAGTGTGGTTAAAGTCATCTGAAGTATATAAGACTTTTTTACAATGGAAAAAAAAAAGGTTTTTCAGAATGTGATTTGTAACCGACCTTATAAAACCCTAAAGAAACTTATTAGAAAGTAAAGTTTATATGTAATATGTATAATTTAAGGAAAGTTGAAGTAGAAATACATTAATTTATTTGGTGTAAACTCTTGTCAATCATATTAACTTAATTGTTTAGATCTTCTAAGCTCCAAAAAAAACAATGAAGAGGAAAATAATTAAATTGTCAAAATTAACTTATTATTTTTATTGTCTGTTTTCCATGCCACTTGTTCACATCATTTTTTTTTTACAAGCACATAAAAAACCATATATAAGACGATTAAATATGGACAAGTTCTTTTTTTTTTTTTTTTTTTTTTTTT
>JBBHKE010001325.1:174245-292961 GCA_037447655.1 Zygnema cylindricum | reverse complement strand
AGCCTGTGCGTATTTTTTCCAGTGCACTTTTTTCCGTACAGGGGGCAGTGGAAGGGTCTTGACCAATGGACACCATTTCGTCAAAAGCGAAGTCTGTGAAGGCGCCTCTTTCTCCCTCCCGCTCCCATTACCGCCTCTATCTCACAATTCTTACAATGGAAAACGGCAAGAATGGTATCAAATGAAAGATCTCTGGAAAATATCACTTGAACTGAGTGTATTTTGTAGTGTTGTGTATCGGTAAGGATTTGCCGATAACCGATATGGGCCTTTTTTCGGGGACCCGATAATCGATATATTGGTACGATATATCGCTATCGGTCTTATCGCCGATAAGTAGCCGATAATATCAGCTACTTATCGGCAATAATGCCGATAACGATAACTATCGGCGATAACTGTACGCGCCGTACAGATTTATGTACGGCATGTACACTCAACTGTACGACTTATTCCCCCGACGCGCCCTACTCACAACCCCTGAGGTACCTACCAATCAGATCATTTGTACAAGCCGAAAGTACAGTAGCCGGCATAAGATGTGAACGGCTTTAGTACGGCTCCAGTTAAAACAATGCACCTTTCACATCCGACGCCGTGGCTTTGTCCCTTTATTTTTTGGGATCCACTGGAAACCTGCCACGTGTCAATCCGTCGGCTTTTTTGGCAAAAGCCGCCAAAAAAGCCATTCCGAGATGCCGGCGCTCACGCTGACCGTCCGCTCGTAATTTCTCATTGAATTTCGTCCGTTCGATTCCGGCGGCGCGCATAATGTTATTTTGCATCCGTTGTACTTTGTGTCCGCCGTCTTTTTACCGTTCCATGATAATCAGTTTATCGGTACAATTCCGTACGTTCCCGTAAAACTTATGTTCAGTTAACCGCCCAAAAAGTACTACAAAGTGCAACGTATTTTTTCGTCAAATTCCGTACATTTCCCGTAAAAAACCGTACATTTCTCGTAAATTTACCGTTCAGTTTACCGGACAGAAAGCACTCCGGATAGAAAGTACAGATAGTACAAATATATCGGGACCGCTGACCGTTCGATAACCGATAACTATCGGTATCGGTGTTATCGCGATAGTTTTTTTACCGATACACAACACTAGTATTTTGATGGCAAGTAGAGTGAGAAAAGACGAAAAAATAAAATCAGGAAACCATGGCGGAAAGTTTTGGAATAAGTGACGTCGACGCTATCATAAGTGAGCGTGACGTCAAAATATCAAAAAACCCTAAACATCTACAATGTCACAAGAAACCACTATATAGTAGACGTCTACAACCGTCGCTATTTTGTAAACGTCATAAATTATCGTAATTTTTGTAGTCGTCTACAACAGTCACAAATTACACCCACGTCTATGTCCATCACAATTTAAAGTAACGATTTCATTGAGGTGGGGTACGGCCCCATGTGGCTAAGTACGGGTTTTTTCTGTCGTTTTCCTTTAAAACTTATCTCCGTACTGCTAAAGTTGCAACCGCACGAAGAAATTGTAAAATTTGCGTCATCCTCGAACTTAGGATGTACAAAAATTTGTCGTCTAGTGTTTTTTCGGCCCACTGTCACATCATCTTCAAACTTATCATAAAACACATCCGCGATGTGTTTTAAATAAAGTAGAACCGTTTTCGCAAATAGGAAAACATATTCTCATGTGTGAAAAGTTTTCATAATTTAATAACGACTTAAAAAAGTACAAGGTTGTTCGTTTTTGTCCCTATGCACCTTGTATGGTTATTTTTTTAAGGGGTCGCTATGGTGCAGTGTCATTTCACGTAAAGGTGAAAAATATACGAAGTCATGGCGGTCAGACAAGAGAGGTTTACGCAAATGCATGTTGTACAGCCACGGTTGCAAGGCTGTACGTCTACGATGTCACGCAATGACATGCGTAAAAACAAATCGTTTCAAAAATGACGATGTCTTGCAACGTTTCAAAAAGTTTTAAAAATACGGTGCGGAGACAAATTGTACATGTTGATAGTCGTCACGGGCATTGTCGATGTATACAATCGTCACAAAGTTAAGTAACAATTTCGAGTGAACACATAAAGACACCTGAGATCCGGGTCCGCCGGATCCGCGCTAAAAAACAAAGTAAGTTTGCTAAGTTACAAGTACATGGGGCCGTACCCTTACATCGGAACGCTCTGAAAGTAATTCGGTAAATCTTCGCTAAAAAACAAAGTAACAAGATTAAGTTTCGGTTACATTGGATAGTGCCCTCAAGGGTTGCAAAAGTCAAAATTTTAGATACCCGAAACCGACAAATTATTTTTTTCAAATTTTGCAATCATAGTATTTCGATCATAGTATTAGTGTCATGGTCTTTTTGCAACTTGAAAAACAACTTTTGCACACTTGTCGAGCGGTTAAATTACGGTTGCGATTGAACGATTTAACCTTCCGGTTGCGATTCTCCATCAAAAACTAACATGTGAACACGAAAAGATGTTACATGGCGAAAAAAACATTAACATGAACAGCGGTACACGGTGTACTATATTGTAGCTAGCAGGTGAACTGCGAAGTAGTTTTATGCCATTTTACATGCTACAAGACATTTTTGTACCGTTGTGTGCCGCTCGAATTTTCGTCCGGTTTACCCACGGTTCGGTTGTAACGGAATACCAACACTCGGAGGATGTCATTTTGCTTGTTATTTCCGTACATTTGAATTTTCTGGGGAGATCGAGAACTCGCACATGTTGATGTTTGATCAACCACGAGTACACGACCACCTAGCCTGCAATTTGACGGTTCCATATTTCCCACGTGTACTTTTAGCTCTTTGTTTAGTCCTCTCAATTTTACGTGTACCCAAAAGAAGCAAGTTTTTGCCACCACAGCAGTGTGGGCAGTAGAGGTCGCAAAAGTCAAAATTTTACATAACCGAAACCGACCGTTTTTTTTTTTCAAAATCTAAGTAGCCGACGCCCGACCGGGTTATGTCACGCTCCAAAATTGTTAACCATTAACCGACAGGCGTTTACGAAAACAAAAGTTAACCGAAACTCGATTTCTCGCGACTAATCGTGCCCGCCCATAACCGAAAAAGTACAAAACTAACAAATGTACGACGTATGAATAAGCCAATAATTACAATTTGTCAAGTTCTTTTAGATTTGCGAAATGAATAGTGTTTACTAACGTGTTAGATTTGCGACGCTTTGTCGCGTTCTCTAATGTAACAATAATAGCGGATCGAACTTGGTCGTACATAGGTATTTAAAAGTTACAAAAATAAAGTTATTAATTTGGTAGACTTCCGCGAAAGAATCGCGAGATTTGGAGTTCTATTTCATAAGATATAGTGATGGGTTTGTTTAGGTGACAGCGCAGGGCCAAACTAACAAGTGGGTATCATTGAAACAAGTTAAGGGTCGAAAGTAGCCGCATAATTTCAAACGTACTTCTAAAAAGTACTAATAGTTGTTTAGTACATATGATGGTTTGTTTCATACGATTTTTGGTACGAAACGTCATAAGTTAGAATTTGTAAATATCGGAGGAAGTTTCGCATGTAAAATTTGTGGCGCGCGAATGAGCGAATTCGCGTTTCAATTTGCGCGCACTTTTCCACGTAAATGTTACGTAGTAAAATATAGCGTTTGATTGGCTAGAAAATGCTACGTATTAGTGAGAGATTTCGCACGCTTTCGCATTGGTCAGTTTGAGTCCTTGCTGATCAATGATTAGCCCAGGTAAAAACCTGTTCAACAGAGCGTTGACTTTGGGCTAGCTAGTCTTGGGCGATGATTGATAAAAAGGGAAGTCTAAGAGAAAAGTAAACATCTTTTCCTTTGGGAAAGATTGGAGAAATTCTGACTGATCTTGGTTTTGAGCGACTAAAACCAAATTGGAGCATTGACAATTTCAGATTCATCTCTTACAAACAAAGTAGTTTTTTAGTAGTTTAGAGATAGAATATTTAAGAGTGGAGATTAGAGGAAAATAATTAAATAAGAAGGGTTCAGACGCGAGGGCAAGAGACCAAGCTAATGTTATGTGGACAAAAGCTTCTTATAATTTAAAGTTTATCCTTATGTGAGTGTTTTCCAATGTGGATGTGTATTTTCCAATATGTCGAATGTGTGGTTGAAATGGGTTGTCGTAATGGGATTTTTTGAGAGGTAGTAGATCTTTTTACATATAGTATCAAAGCTTGATTAAAATCCAAGGAGAAGTTTGCTCACTCGAATATCGACTGTCATGACCGATGAGGGTGCTCTAACCTGTGTCGGTAGAACCACAATGTGAAGTGGTAGGGGATTGGAGGCAAACTGAGTGATCGCACCGAAGCGGCCGCTTGTTAGATATGGGATGTGCTCAGGTCCTAAAGACTAAGGCGGGGTGGGTAGTGTAGTCACCGCTGAAACTAACTCTAATTACCTAAAGGCCAAACAAACTTGCCTTCTTCTAGCAATGATTCATGTGTAGAGATGTTACAGGGTTACAGAGTTTGGTACTTAGTAGTTAGCAACTAGGCTGCTATGGTTGCGATGTCAGAGGAGCACAGCTGCGATTCCAGACCAGCACAACATAGCAGTATAGCAGCTTAGCTGCATAGCTACTTACTGGCGTAGCAGCATAGCAGCGCAGCAGAGCAACGCAGCTTACCAGTATAGCAACGCCGCGGAATGTAGATAGAACGGTATTGTTCTATAAGATATATTGGGGATTTGTCTCGGTTGACCGTGAAGGTCCACGTGTACAGTTTGTTGAAATAAGTAGTTTTTGTATTTTCTAGTTTAAAATAAATTAGCGGAAACATATATAAGAAATGATGGCAGCCTGCCTCCATCTCTTCTCTCTCTCCCCCATACTTGTTGTAGTCACTGAAAGAGAAATAAAGCGCAACTTCGTCTGTCAGTGCTGTGTGCTCTTACTGTTGCTACAAAAAGATCCTTCGTGTTTTCCGCTGTGCATTGTGGCGTGATGTGGCGCGCTATTGTCCCTTTTACACTGGTATCAGAGCAATTTCTCGTGACTCGACAGCATGGACGAACACGGCGTATCTACTACAGAAATGTTAGCGCAAGTTCTTAGGGAGTTGGAAAGCGTTATATTACAGAACGCGCAGCTGAGTAACACCGTCACGGCCTTGGAGTCTCGTCTTGGGGAGCGTCCTCATGGAGGCATAGAGAGAGACTTTAGGAGACCGAAATTGTGACTTCCCGACGAGTTTGACCATGCAAGACACAAGAACCTTGACACATGGCTATTCTTCGTTGCAAACTATCTCGAGAATTTTCCTAGCCTATCGATCGTGAGAAGATTCACTATTGGGGTGGTCTTCTTAAAAGGGCAGCGGGGGCATGGTGGAGGACAATGTTGGAGAATGATGAGGTATCGACCGTTTGGGCTCTCTTCATTCAATTCCTCCGTGACGCTTGGCAGCCCGTCAATATAGTAAAGGCGGCAAGAGATAAGATCGCAGTGTTAATATGGTGAAGGCGGCAAGAGATAAGATCGCAGTGTTGAAGCAACGAACCTCAGTGTTAGAGTTTATGTAGCGGTTCTTGGAGTGCAAAGTTCAAATACCCACGATGACGGAGGATGAAGTCCTGGATCGCTACGTGAAAGGGCTTAAATCCTCTATCCGTAGGGATGTGGAACAATGGCTTGCTCGGGAAAGCACGACTCCTAGCCTCTCGGCAATCATCAAATTTGCGGAGCGGACCGATTGGGTCGACTTCAACCTCAGGAGACCTTATCATTATGGGTCGAGCAGCGGCGGAGGAAGCCAACGAGACGATGGTCCAACCCCCATGGAGCTCGGAGCACTTGACGAGGATAAGGAAGTGGTCAACGTCCTACGGAGAAAGAAGAAACCTACCAAGACCAAGACCAATGACTTATCCCCCAAGGAGCTTCAGCGGAGGAGGCAAAATGGCCTATGCTTCCAATGGGGTTCCCCAGATCATATGGCTCGAGAATGTCCAAAACGGAAAGGTCCCTAAAACGGAAAACTTAACGTTATGAGGTTAGCCGGAGAAGGGGGAGACCCTTTGATATTTCGGGGTCAAATCGGAGTGAACGCAACTAACTTCATGGTGGACTCCGGAGCATCGGGGAACTTCATCAACGAGGCGACGGTGAAAAGGTTAAATTTTCCTCTCGTAGTACTAAAGGATCATCAGTCGGTACAATTGGCCGACGGAAGTTCCTTATCGATTACCCATCGTACTCCGAGGTCACGCGTCGGAATTGGGAAATTGCGATGGTATGAAACGCTTCATGTATTACCTCTTGGGGACCATGAAGTAATCCTGGGGAAACCGTGGCTGCAAAAATGGAATCCGACGATCGATTGGCGAAATGGTGATATGAGAGTGAAGAAAGGTGAAGAAGAGTTTGAGGTAAAAGCGGGAGCGGCTGGTAAGGGAGCAGAAGAGGGACGCCTACTTTCGGCCTTACAGCTTAAGAGGGCACTCAAGAAAGGGGAAACGATTGGTATGGCGGTCGTCCAGCCAATGGAGGAGGCGAAGGAGGAGATCTCGGAAGAATGGAAGAAAAAGGACCCCGACTTCGACTCCAAAGAAAGTGACGACACTGGAAAGACTTTCGAAGAGGCCCCGGAAGTCGTGAAAAAACTTATGAGGAGTACGCAGATGTATTTCCCCCAAAGCTCCCCAAAAGACTACCTGCGAAGCGCAAAGTAGACCATAAGATAGAGCTTGTTCTCGGAGCGGTACCCCCGGCTAATCGGATGTACAAGATGAGTTACACCGAGTTGGACGAACTCAAAAAGCAACTCGCAGAGTTGGTCGAAACCGGATCAATCGAACCGAGCAAGTCACCATATGGAGCCCCCGTCCTCTTCGTAAACAAGAAAGATAGAGGTTTCCCTATGTGTATAGACTACCGAGCACTAAACAAATTAACGATGAAGAATGAGTACCCTTTATCGAGGATAGACGAAATATTGGATCTACTTCGAGGTGCTAATTATTTTTTGAAGAAAGACTTACGGAGCGGCTACCACCAGATTAGAATTGCCGAGGAAGATGTGGAAAAGACGGCGTTAAGAACTCGGTATGGTCATTTCCAGTTTTGGGTAATGCCGTTCGGGTTGACTAACGCACCGGCAAATTTTATGCATTTAATGAATTCCATCTTTCGGCAATATCTGGACGCGTTTGTAATCATCTTTCTAGACGACATCTTGGTGTATAGCCGAACGCTGGATGATCATATAAAGCATCTACGGACGGTCTTACAAGTCTTTCGGGAAAATAAGGTGTATGCAAAGAGAAGCAAATGTGACTTCTTCAAGGAGAAAATTGATTATCTGGGCCATATGGTGAGTAGGGACGGAATCGCAGTGGATCCGAACAAAACAAAGGCAGTAAAGGAGTGGCCGCAGCCGGCGAATATTACAGAATTACGGAGCTTTCTAGAATATGCTCCTACTATCGACGTTTTGTCGAGGGTTTCGAAAAAATTGTTGCACCACTCATGGAGTTGCTCAAGAATGACGTGCCCTATGATTGGAAATCGGCGCAAGGGGCAACCTTTAACACGCTAAAGGAGTGGTTGGGTACCGCCCCTGTGTTAGCTCTTCCCGACCCAGACTTACCTTGGACGATAATCACCGACGCCAGCAATACGGTTATTGGAGCGATCCTTATGCAAGATCTAGGAAAAGGTCTTCAACCCATTGCCTACGACAGTCCAAAACTAAAGGCAGCGGAGCTTAACTGGGCCACCCATGAGAAGGAGACAATCGTTATCATCAATGCGCTGGAGGTTTGGAAGTGTTACGTTTAGGGGAAGCGGATCACGATTATCACGGATCACCACGCCCTACAGTACCTACAAACACAGTCGAAGTTGTCCAACAAACAAGTGCGATGGATGACGTTTCTTCAGACCTTCGGACCGGAACTGATCATCGAGTATAAACCTGGGAAGACGAACCCGACAGATGCGCTGTCAAGAAGATCCGGAGTCGCTGCGCCCGTAGCGAAGCAACGACCGCAAGCATCGCAACATGTAAACGTAAGCTCGGTGAAGGAGAACACCGCAGCGGCGACCGCAGCGCAAGACCCGAAATTGTGCGCTGTCATTAGTACGATGCAAGTGGATGAAAAATGGTTAAGTTGGATAAAGGCCGCCTATGACGACGACGACACACTGAAGGAACTCAATAAACAGAAGGTACTAATCCGAACCGCCAATGGTATGTGGCGGTACAGACCGAGTAAAACAACACGACATATTTATGTTCCGACAAATACAGAGTTACGTCACGCGATTCTTAAACTGAGCCATGACGAGCCGCTCAACGGACACTTTGGGCGGGTTAAAAGAATCGCGCGTGTCGCTGAGGCGTATTACTGGCCGAACATGACTCGCGACATTGCGGAATATGTCCGGACGTGTGACTCCTGTAATTGGAACAAATTGGATTCAGGACAATAAGGCTTGTTACAACCCCTTCCCACACCATCTGTTCCTTGGGAGGCAATTTCGATGGATTTCATTGTAGCCCTTCCGCTGACTAAGGAGGGCTACGACTCAATCTTCGTTGTCGTGGATTATTTGACGAAAATGGCACATTTCCTACCCACGTCCACCACAGCCACAGCGCGAGATATCGCGGACTTATTCTTTCGGGAGATATTCCGCCATCACGGACTTCCGAAGAGGATCGTCAACGACCGCGATCGCGAATTCGTGAGCCACTCTTGGCGAAATCTATTTGCGCTGTGTGGCACGCAGTTGGCCATGTCCACAACTTACCACTCTCAAACTGATGGTCAGATTGAAAGGGTGAATCGAACATTGGAGGAAGCGTTGCGAGCTTATGTCTTGGTGCACCAAACGGATTGGGTGGACCATTTAACAGCGATTGAGGTGGCGTACAACAGTTCGGTGCACTCGTCTACGAATGCTACGCCATTCTCCCTAAATGGACGACAGCCCACTCTTCCCCAAAACTTATTAGTAGCGGACTGCCATACGCCAACAGCTCAAGATTTTGCCAAAACGCTAAAAGGAAACCTACAAAAGGCGGCCAGGGCGCTACAGTTAGCAAAGGATCGCCAAAAGTCGGAGGTCGACGCTCACTAGAGGGACGCCGTCATTACGTGGGGGAAAAGGTTCGCCTTAATATGGCAAACCTCTCCTTGCCGGGTGCCCTCTCTAAGAAGTTAGCACCAAAATTCACGCGCCCATTCACAGTTCTCTCCCGTGTGGGCGAAGTGGCTTATAAGTTGGATATTCCGAAAGACTGGCATATCCATAATGTTTTCCATGTTTCACTCCTTAAACCATTCTGCGACCCTGATTCGATGTTTCCTAATCGACGACAGAATACTCCTTTACCACCCGTTCGGGGTACCTCGGACGAGTATGAGGTGGAAAAGATCTTTCAGTCGCGCCGCTCTCCAAATTCCAACTCCAGCCAATATTTGGTGCGTTGGAAGGGCTACGATGCTGAGGATGACTCTTGGGTGGACAAGGAGGATTTGCATTCCCCAGAGTTGCTGCGCTGATTTCACCAGAGTGAGGACACTTAGCTTCGCCGGAGGGGCAATCGCAGCGTGAGCAATAAAGGAACGAATTGTACTGTCGCAACCATCCCAATTATATTGGGGACGCAACAAAGAAACGCAGCGGCGATGTTACCGCACCGCAGCGCTATAGCAGCGCAGCCACCGCAGCGCAACATGGTCGCGGTGCTGTCAGATGAACACAGCACCACCGCTGCGCTGACAGGAAAGCGCAACGGCGTAATTGTGTTTCACCACGTTGGTAACAACGAACCCTTGGTTTCGCCGCAGCAGCGCATTCTCATAAATGTTGGACGTTGCGATACCCTCGCACGCTGCGACGCTTCGCAGAATCCAAAAGTGAAACCCTCAACCCTTGTTGATAAAGCCGCCATCCGCCCTCGCGACCAACCGAGTCTCGGCAGCTTAGAGATTGCTTATCTCCGCGCGGTCAGTTTGCCTTCACTTCTGGAATTACCGGAATTGTCTTGTACAACAGTGTCTATGGCGTCGTCGTCCTCTCCACCACCGAAAAGGAGGAGGCTTGTACGAGTGGGCAAGGAGATGTGAACCGTCCCCAGAGATGATTAATGGCGGCGGAGGCCATGTTAGAGGCAGATCGGAGAAGAGAGGTAGAAGCGGAGCCGGAACCAGAAGAAATCGCCAGTAGCGAGGCAGGGCCGGTAGAAACCAATGGACGGGAGGGGTCGGAAAACTCACACGGCCACGAATACACCCCAACCCGGGAAGGGGATCAGAAATATAAGGAGGATCATGTGCTCTCGGAGGCAGAGGAACCAGAAAGAAAACCAACGCCTCCGCCAATTGAGGAGCGCACCTTGGATCTGGAGGTGATGAGAGACCCCAACAAGAAGAGTACCGCAGACGAGCAGTCCTCCGAAAGCGCGAAAAAGAAAGCGGAAGCACAATACCCTAGTGGAGACGAGGTGTTTCTCCTTCGAGAAAACCAAAGGGAGACGGCCGAGGAGAGTGAACAGGGAGAGGAAATTCCCGATTACCTCTTCCCACTTCCTGCCGACACACAGCATCCGGATCTCACCTTCAGCTTCGCGAAGCGCTTGTATTGGGATCCCAAGGAGTGGCCCGAGGAGTGGCGTACGGGAAAACTTGGGGATCCTATCATTATTCTCGCCAGCGTACCGTCACACCTGGCCTGGAATTTTATGAGAACAAAGGACCTCGGGAAAAACCACAAGGGTTATGTGCAGCTAAACCCCCATGCCCTACCGTTTGTGGAAGTAGTTGAGGACAACTACCTGTACAGGGTGGATGTTCCCGGGTTACTCCGCCGTTATCACCCGTGGGATGTCCGCCTCCATGACATCATCTCTAGGGCGGAGGTCACCCGTGAGGTACGGGCACTCAAGCTGGCGCGAAAGAACTCTCTGCAGCGGGCCCGAGCTGCCAGGAAACATGCGTCCTTCAAGCTAAGGAAGGTACCTAGGTGGGAACCGGCTAAAGAGGAGGCGGAAGAGGCACACCAACTTGCACAACCCGAATCGCCCCAAATTTCGGCACCTCAGGAGCCTGCAGTGGCGGCCATTCCGCCGCAACCGGAGGGTCCCGAGGCTGTAGCGGAAGAGGGGGAGGACCAAGTGCAGGATCGAATCATTCGAAGACGTTTAGCAGCGGCAGACCATCATATTCCGTTGCTGGAGACCCGATGTGAGCAGCTCCAAAACCAACTCGACACCCTGCGACAAGAATTCGAGGAGTACCGCGAAGAGACGTACGGTATACTCCGGCAGTTGCAGTTTCCCTAAGACAGAAGGTTCAACGAGACGCTGAAGCCCTAGTGGGAGGCACTGTAACTAGGTTACAGAGTTGGGTACTTAGTAGTTAGCAACTAGGCTGCTATGGTTGCAATGTCAAAGCAGCGCAGCTGCGATTCCAGACCAGTGCAACATAACAGTATAGCAACTTAGCATCATAGCTACTTAGCGGCGTAGCAGCATAGGAGCCTGTTGAAAAGAGGTAGTTAAATGTCACTTCTCTATATTAGTTTTACTTTAAAGAAAGAGAGTAAGGATCAAAGGCATGCCATGGCTGCCGCCATATTTAGAAAGTGGCAAATTTTGAAGTAGAGGATATTTTACTAAAATGTTGCCTAAGTCCAAAGTTGAACCAGGGTCTGTTGACTTCTATATAGTCGTACGTCTTAACCACTAAAGCGTTATCAAAACAATACACGTGACGGGTTTCAAAGATATATAAACATTAACGCAACAGCTAATTAACAGCAGACTAACAAAAAGGAGCAATTCATGCATGTACGCGAATCTGAACCGTGTAAAATATGTTTTGATCGGACGACCGGCATTATAGCCGCCACGCGAAGTGAGTTTTTGGCGGCATACGAAGATAGCTTCACGCGATGCCACGTGGCGCCACATTATTTAATATCGGAGAAGATGGGAGGAGGAACCATGGCTTCCGATTTGACAAGTGTCACTTTATAGACCTTGTCGTACAATGGACGTACAAAAAGTACATCGCCTATTGTACCTTATTGTACTATATAGTGTTCTTATTAGACTAGGGATTAGTAGTAGGTAGTGTTGACAAGGCAGACTAAGACTTAGTAATATTTAGGTACCTCTCTCTAAGAGAGCTTGTAACTATAAAGGTCATCTTTGACCAACAATAACTTACTGCTCGAGGAGCAAATTCAGTGATTCTTTTTGCGTTTGACTCACGGGAGTCTTGTCCTCACAAAAGTGAGGGTGGTCAGAATACTTTTGTGCCTGGGCGGCGCTTATTCAGTGGGAAAGTGGAAGGGGCAAATATTATCCTAGAGGCTTTACATAGGATGCTCATTCTGTGGGTCAATGGAGACCACATAATTTCAGGTTATGGGCCCACCCTTTAGGGTGCCCATATTTGATGGATCACAATTTTTGTATTGGGAAATGATGATGGAGGGAGAACTATTTGAGAAGCATCTATGGGGCATAGTGTTTGGACAAATTCGATGCCTACCTCCACTTGGGTTTGGAGGGACTCGTTTTTCTGGCACCTCCACCTCTAGAGTTGGTAGAACAGCTGCCACCATCACCGAGGATGAAGATGAGGAAGGAGAGGAGATTGTCATAGAAGTAGAAAAGAGAGGAGTTGCAACTCAAGTGACACTATTGCCGAAGGCGATACCGGCAGCAGCACCACCAGCAACAGCGACAAGGGTTCAGATCGAAAGATCAGAGTATGAAAAGTGGAACTACAAAGACAAGGTTGCTAAGCTCTTAATTCTCAAAACTGTAGCAAAGGGCATTGCCATTCCCCTTATTCATGTCAAATCTTCATCTCAGATTTGGATATCACTAGTTAACAAATATAAGAGTGGATCATTGCAGCAACAACAGTTGGCAGAACATAAGATTGCAGCTTATACTTATAAAGGAGGAAGTATGAATAATTATTGCAATGATTTAGGAGCATTATTTGGAGAGTTAGGGAGTGCAAGTAACTCATGGTCTGAGAGACAAAAAGTGAACACATTATAAGATTGCAACTTATACTTATAAAAGAGGAAGTATGAATAATTATTGCGATGATTTAGGAGCATTATTTGGAGAGTTAGGGAGTGCAAGTAACTCATGGTCCGAGAGACAAAAAGTGAACACATTAATGATGAAACTACCTGAAGAGTATGAGAATATTATTTACCGATTGCAGGACATATGAGATAGCAATTGGAATTGGGATGACACAATGGGAATGATTTTAGTGAAAAAAAGCACCATAGAGCTTAGGAGAGGGAGTCCAAGTGTTGAAGCGTTGTTTGCAGAAGTTGATTGGCGGAAGCGTTATGAGGAGAGAGGGAAAGATCCCTATCGAAACTTTGGTGGAAGAGGACAACGAGGTGGCAGATTTGATAGACAAGGGAGAGGAACTTCTCGAGGAGGATTATGTTGGAATTCAAGTATTTTATAGGTCTAGAGATTGCAAAATAAAAAGCAAATATTAGATATTGACAGCCTACCTCTAACTCCTCACTTAAGTCCCCAGACAAGTCGCAGTCATTGAAGACTGGAGGAGGAGTGAGCCATGGCGCCCTGTGCTGTCTAGAGAGAGACAAGCAGTTGTTCCATTGGGTTTTCTAAAAGGTAGTTTCACGGAGCCATGATTTGATCCTGGTACCTACCTATCTCAAACCCGCAGTAACCGGTAACCTTATCCTAATAGTCTAGGTTATGGGATAGAGTATATTGTGTATGATAGTTATATAAATAATTACAATTTGACAAATTCATTTAACGAGAACTATATACATAATGCATAGAAACAGTTGTGTAAAGTATGACGTACGGTACGGCTACGAAATAAATACCGCGCATTCTGTTTGACGTCGGAAAGAATATCGCGCAAGTATTTATGACGGCCACGAATGAAAAACAGTTTCGATCAGACGGCCGCGAAGGATGCCGAGATTGCGGAGTAGGATTTTGGCGGTTTGCGATCACCTCCACATCGAGTGACACGTGGCAAAGCTACATTAGATTGCGGCAACTCCGAGGATTACAGAAACGAATGCAGATATGACATGTGTCAATATTTTGGCCATGTCGTACTATGGCAGTATAGAAAGTACACCGGCACCTGTACTTTTCTGTACGACATAGTATTTTAATTGGTGCCATACTTCAGTAGATAGAGTTTTAGAGGGAGATAGGACTTAGAAAAATTTGACAGAAAGGACCCTCTCTCCAAGAGAGCACCTTGTATAAATGGCTAAGTTTGGGCAGCCATAACTATGAATTTAATTGACCATTTTCAGTGATTCTTTTTGCTGCAGACTCAGAGGAGTCCACGCTACACAGGGGTGTAGTCGGTCAAAGATTTTATCTGCGAGGGTGACTGCATTTCTAAGTGAAAGTCAAAGTGGTTGAATGTGTCCAAATCTCATATTCTAACTTTGCATTCTGTGGTGGAACTGAGCACACAGAAAATGTTATTTCACAGGGGTGAATCTATATTGGGGTTCTGACTATCAAGGGGTCAGTCACTTGGGTTTTATATCAAGTTTGGATTCGGCACTATCTAGATTAGCTTCTTTGGATCTGCCTACTCTGAGGGCTAATGGAGGTCTCAGAGTTTCAGATTATGTCACTTCTGCAAGAAACCGGGACACTATATAGAAGATTGTGCCAGACTTGCAGATTTTCGACTGAAAGATGGTCAAGGAACCTCAAAGGACGGAGGAAAGAAAAAAGCTTTCCTGACTCAAATTCTTGATGTGGAAGTGGAAGAAAAAAGTGAACTAGAAAAAGAGCTTGAGAAGCTTCTTTTTAATCCAAAAAACACTGAAAAACATGTCGACATTCCACGGAGACAAAAGTGTGATTTCGGAGGTAAGAGGGATCCACCTGAGGATGGGTGGATCATAGACTCAGGGGCTTCAATGCATATGTGCAAAGATAAGCAGTGGTTCACTAAACAGAGAAAGATCCGAACAGTTGAGATAGAGTACGTAGATGGTAGAGTAGAAACCACAACTCTTATTGGAACAGTTTACTTGAAGGTTCCAGTTGATGGCAAGGCCTCAATTGTAACACTCTCAGACGTTATTTACATTCCACAGCTTAGCAAGAACCTAGTCTCAACAGCTGTCCTAGATGAAAAGGAGTTTGAAACATGAACTAGGAAAGGAATCTTCACAGCAAGCTTTGATAATGAGGTTTATTTCATAGCTGAGAAGGGCAGTCAAGGAATGATCAAAATTGTTCTTTGCAATGAAAAGAGTGTTCTCTACTCGTGTGCAAGTTAGATGATGCTTTGGCATAAAAGGTTGGGGCATGTGCATCTAGATAGATTAAAGAAAATGAAGAAAATGGAAATAGAGGAGGGTATTACGTTTGAAGATAATGAGACCTTTGATGATTGTAGTGGATGTGCCCAAGGGAAGATTCATAGACTTCCATTTCCAAAGGCAACCACATTTAAGAGAGAGAAAGTATTAGATCTAGTTCACAGTGATGTTTGGGGACCTGCTAGGTATGCTTCACATAGGGGGAAGAGATGGATGTTAACTATCACAGATGATTGGTCTAGATACACGAAGGTATACTTTCTAAGACATAATTCAGAGGTATCAAGATGTTTCAAAGAGTATAAATTATGGAGTGAAAAGCTACATGAATCTTCAATAAAAGAGATAAGAAGTGATAATGGGAAAGAATACACCTCAAGGGAATTTGAAGAATTTCTTAAAGAAGAAAGAATTCATCATGAGAAAATTGTTCCCTATAATCCGGAACAAAATAGAGTAGCAGAAAGAGTGAATATAACTTTAGCAGATATGTCCAGAAGTATGTTAAGTGACAAGAGGATAGGGCTGCAACTTTGGGCTGAGTCTATGAACTATGCTAATTTCATCAAAAATAGAGTCATAACTTCAGCAAATAAGGAGGAAACTCTGTATGAGAGGTGGACACGAAGAAAGCCTGATTTGTCTAGTTTGAGAGTGTTCGGAAGTAAAGTTTATAGTTTGGATTCCGATAAGACTAAATGGAAGTTGGAGGGAAGAGGGAAACCAGGATATCTTGTAGGATATGATGAGAGCACACAAGGATACCGGGTGTATGACTTGAAAAAGAGAGATATAATTTTGGTAAAACACACAGTGGTGATGAATGAAGTGAATTCCATTCATCCATTCAAATATAATAAGGAAGTCAAAATCAGATTTGAAACGGATCAGTTTTCTGACTTTGACTTTGAAAATCAAAAGAATGAAGATGGAGAAAAAGGAAAATCTGCAGATCTACCAAAGGAGGACGAAAGGACAACATCTGAAGAACCGCCACAATACAAAGTGGAAAACGATGAGGATTTTGAAGAGACACCGGAATTGGAAGAGATGGGAGCTGAAAATCTTCCTAAACGAAAACCGAGGATGCCATCCATATCAGCTTCCGATTTTGAAGGGGGAAGAAAAAGTAGTAAACGACTTCAAGAAAGACAAGTAAATAACCAACTCACAAAGATGTCTCACCCGAATGAACCTCAGATATACATAGAGGCCATAAACACCCCAAAAAGTAGCCAGTGGATCACAACTATAAATGAAAAAATGGCCTGTATCATGGAAGCTTATACATGGGAGTAGGTTGATTGTCCACCACACCGAAAACCGATCGGATGTAAGTGGGTTTTTAAACTTAAATTAAACCCCGATAATACCATTGAGAGGTATAAAGCTAGGTTAGTTACAAAAGGTTATACTCAGAAATAGGGGATAGACTACGAAGAAACCTTTGCACCTGAAGTCAAATTTCCTTCCGTTATAATCCTTTTAAGTATAGCCGCAGCGGAGGATATCGAAATACAACAGATGTATATTAAAACGACCTTTTTGCACGGAGAGTTGGAAGAAGAAATTTACATGAGGCAACCGGAAGGATTCGGGAAATTGGGGAAGAAAGTAAGGTTTGTAAACTGATAAAATCACTCTATGGGCTTAAACAAGCCCCACGACAATCGAATATAAAGCTAGACGAATTCTTGACCGGTTTGGGGTATATTAGAATTAGTTCAGATCACTCTATATATTTATTTGAGGATGAGAATGGAGTGATATTTATTGCTATTTATGTGGATGATTTGTTGGTCTTAAACAAGTCTTTAGATAAAATTAACAAACTAAAACGAGATCTTAGAAGCAGTTTTGATATGAAAGATCTCGGCGAAGCAAAGTACATTTTGGGAATTCAGATGGGGAGAGATAGAGAGAATAGAATTATAAGACTCACTCAAAAAAAAACTATTGGTAATATGCTTGAAAAATTTCAGATGGAAAAGGCAAACGGATGTACTACTCCTATGGATTTGAAAAAAGTGTTTGAGGGGAGTGAAGAGAGAGGAACATTGATCATTAATGATGAGATGGATGAGATAGAAAGAAAATTTATGGAAAAGATTCCTTATTGGCAGATTGTAGGCAGTTTAATTTATTTTATCAACTTTACCCGTCCAGATATAGCTGCAGTTGTAGGTGTCCTTAGTAGAAGTCTAAATGAACCAAGAAAGAGAGACTAGGAGGTTGCCAAAAGGGTGATGAGATATTTGGTGGGGACAAGGGAATTATGGTTGCATTTGGGAGGGGAGCACACTGACATCACCACCTGGAGTGATGCCAATTATGGAGATGTGCCTTTAAGGCGGTGTACGACTGGATATGTGTTGCAAATTGGATCCGATGCATATTGTTGGAGTAGCAAGCAACAAAAAGTAGTTGCTCACTCCACTATGGAGGCTGAATACATGGCTTCCTGTGCTGCCACCAAAGAATTAATGTGGGTTAAATCTCTTCTTGAAGAACTTGGGTTCATTAAGTTTGGAACTCAAAATGTTTTTTGTGATAATCAAGTTGCTATCTCTATTGCAGCTAATTCGAAACATCACTTCAAAGCTAAGCATATGGATATAAGACTAAGCTTTGTCAGAGAGAAGGTTGAAAATAAAATTATTAAACTGGTTCATAAAACTGATAGAGAAATGATTGCAGTCATGATGACAAAACCAGTGCCTTCCCCTAAGTTGATTTATTGCAGAGAAAACTGTGGATTAAAATTAAAAAGTGACTAAGAATTAAGGGGAGTGTTGAAAAGAGGTAATTAATAGTTCACTTCTCTATTTTAGTTTTACTTTAAAGAAAGAGAGTAAGGATCAAAGGCACGCCATGGTTGCCGCCATATTTAGAAAGTGGCAAATTTTGTAGGAGAGGATATTTTACTAAAATGTTGCCTAAGTCCAGATTTGAACCTAGATCTGTGGACTTCTATATAGTCATACGTCTTAACCACTAAGGCGTTATCGAAACGTTACACGTGACAGGTTTCAAAGATATATAAACGTTAACGTAACAGCTAATTAACAACAGACTAACCAAAAGGAGTAATTCATGCAAGTACGCGAATCTGAACCGTGTAAAATATGTTTTGATCGGACCGCCGGCATTATAGCCGCCACGCGAAGTGAGTTTTTGGCGGCATTCGGAGTTAGCGTCAGAAAGTGCCACGTGGCGCCACATTATTTCATACCGGAGAAGATGGGAGGAGGAACCATAACTTCCGATTTGACAGGTATCACCTTGTAGACCTTGTCGTACAATAGACATACAATAAGTACATCGCCCATTAAACCTTATTGTACTATATAGTGTTCCTATTAGACTAGGGTTTAGTAGTAGGTAGTCGTGAGTAGGCAGACCAAGACTTAGTAATATTTAGGTACCTCTCTCTAAGAGAGCTTCTAACTATAAAGGTCATCTTTGACCAGTTATAACTTATTACTCAAGGAGCAAATTCAGTGATTCTTTTTGCGTTTGACTCAGGGGAGTCTTGTCCTCACAAGGGTGAGGGTGGTTAGAATACTTTTGTGCCTAGGCGGCGCTTATTCAGTGGGAAAGTGGAAGGGGCAAATAATATCCTAGAGGCTTTACATAGGCTGCTCATTCTGTGGGTTAATGGAGACCACAGAATTTCACAGCGCAGCAGAGCAACGCAGCTTAGCAGTATAGCAACGCCGCGTAATGTAGATAGAACGGTATTGTTCTAGAAGATATTTTGGGGATTTTTCTCGGTTGACCGTGAAGGTCCACGTGTACAGTTGTACAGTACTACGTTGATTAGCAGCTAGCTAGTTTAAATAGTCAGGTAGGCTTAGTGGATAGGACACTATTCGAATAGACCTACGCAGCGAGCGCAACGTTGTACTCTCTTCCAAGTAATAAAGTGCAACTTTGTCTGTCAGTGCTGTGTGCTCTTACTGATGCTACGGGAAGATCTTTGGTGTTTTCCACTGTGCATTATGGCGTGCTGTGGCGCGATATTGTCCCTTTTACAAGAGGGAGGGTTTGAAGCCATGAAGGGTGAGGATGTAACGATTAGAGAATAAAAGATCCTGATGTAGTGGGAAATGGGAAATTTGCAAATAGTGGAGGAGGAAAGTGGAGCACTTTACCCCTTAAATAGTAAAGTAGTCCAAAAATGAGTTAAAACTTTTCAAACCCTGAATTGTTACCTTTGATTGCTTTTCAATTTTGCTGTTGCAAAATTTGTGGGGAAATTGTTACCTTTCTGCATCAATGTTAGGGAAAATGAAAATTTGAATTGGTCCTAACTTACTTTCAATGTCTTATTGATTTTTAAGATTTTGACCTATTTTTTGAAAGATTTGTTAAGGAAGGGAAGTCTAGGATTGGAGAAATCTGAGGACTTCAAATCTGCAGCAAACTCTTTCGGATAATTATGCTCTACCTTTCTTATTGCTTGATTTCATTGTTTGATAATGGCAAATTCTGCATGGAAACGTGAAATATAAAATGTTTTGAATGTGTTGAAAAAACGTATCGTGAAATTGGTCAAAAGATTTAATAATCATGATGTTGTTGTGGATGAAATAATTTTTGAGTTGAAAAGTGAATTGAAGTATTTTAAGGAAAATGGAAATGTTTCAAATCAGAAATTGGATGAGCTTATTAATTTAATTCACACCAAAAATGATGATAATGACCAAAAGGGTGAGAGTGGTAAGAAAAATGCTATTTTTAGGGAGGATGATCACGATAGACCTAAGAAGATAAGAGATCTGAAGTTGTCTATCAGTGAAGCACCATCATTTGATGGTAAGAAGATGAGTTAGATGCTTGGATTTTTCATATGGAGTAATATTTGGAATCTAGAAATTGTAATCGCGATATATTTTTTTTGCTGTTAGCTGTCTAAAAGATGATGCTCAAATTTGTTATTACACTCAGAGGAGGTCTAATTTGATTCTTGATAATGCTGATTGGGAAGCTTTTAAGACCGCGATCAAATCGTGTTTCTTGTCTGTCACTTATAAATCCAAAATAGAAAAAAAAATGGCTTAACTGTAAGCAGACTGGATATGTGAAAGATTATATTTTGGAATTTGACACATCTAGCATTCATGTCATAGGTTTGACTGATGAAATGGCTAAGTTGCATTTGTTGAAATATATGAATCCTCTACTGAAATCAGAACTGAAACATCAAAAATTTATTAATTTGAATGAATTACAAAATAAGGCATTGGAATTAGAGGATCAATTGGGTATAATCGTGAAACTCGATCACTCAGGGGAAATTTTAATGAAATATCAAAGTAGAGTTTGGAATAATTTGAGGAAAAGGGTCTGATGCAGGTCTTGTGAATAGGCAAAATATCTTCGGGGAAATTAGAGGGGTGGACAGTGTGTTAATGCAGAAAATAAATTTCACAATAGAGGGGGCTATATTAAGAGTCCTAAACCGAGCATTAATGCTTAGAAACCTAATCTTAGCATTCCCACATGCATTATCTGTCAGAAAAGAGGTCATAGGGCATTTAAGTGCGCACAACTGAGGAAGATTAACTGTTATAACTGTGGAGAGGAGAGACACTTCAGTAGAGAGTGCACAAAACCGAAAAAGAAAGTCATTTATTTTAAATGCGGAGGTCTAGATCATTACGCTAAAGATTGTACAGATAACGGAAAAAGCCTTTACATGTTCAGGTGGCGAATGGTAATAAGTCCAAGTTAAATTTACAAACTGAGGCAATAGAAGTTGATATCCAAGGTCATAAAATGAAAGTTGTGTGTGAAATAATGAATTTGGGTAGTGAGGAGCTACTATTGGGAAAGCCCTAGTTAACAGCACATAACCCTCAAATTAATTGGGAAACTGACACCTTTAGAGTGAAGTCTGAAAACGGTTGGAAGGTTTTGCAAGCATTACATTTGAAGAAGTTCTATAGGATTCATATAAATAACATAACCAAATAGGGAGTGGAAGGTTTGATTTATGCTAAACAATTTAAAAAGCATTTAAAAAGATAAGGCAAATCCTTATTTGTTGTTATTAGTGGTGAGGCAGTTATTGATGAAGAGGGGGAAAAAAACACTAACATTGATGTTATTTCTAAAGCAGACACCACTAAAAATCTTAAAAAACAAAAATCTGATTTTGTAACTGACATTAATACATCTAATGTTGTTGTGAAAGATTTGATTTTTGAATTTAGAGATGTTTTCCCAAGTGTCTTACCCTCAAGAAGGCCACCTTCCGGAGATGTGGAACATGTTATTAACCTTGAACGTGGATGTAATCCTCTTGTCGCAGGAATTTATAAGCACATTTTTTGAGCAGGAGGAGTTAAAAAAACAGATCAAAGAGATTTTGGAGAAAAGACCCAGCAAATCATAGTACGGAGCACGAGTTCTCTTCGTCAAAAAAAAGGACGGAACATTGACAATGTGTGTTGACTATTGTAGTCTAAACAAGATTATGGTGAAGGATAAGTATCCGTTACATTTAATTTTAGATTTGATAGATCGTTTGAAAGGTGCTAAATTATTTTCTTTGATTGATCTACGTAGTGGCTTTAATCACGTGCCAATTAGAACTGAAGATGTTGACAAAACTGCATTTGGAACTAGAGTCGATCATTTCGAATGGAAAGTGATGCCATTTGGTTTGACGAATGCACCGCGTACTTATCAAAGATTAATGAATAAAACTTTTTCATATTATATAGATGAGTTTATTCAGGTGTTTATAAATAATATTCTAATTTACAACGAATTTGAAGAGCAACATGTAATTCATCTAAGAAAAGTGTTGGAAATGTTAAAGGAAAAAAAACTATATGGAAAATTGTCAAAATCCAGTTTTCTTAAAAGTGAACAACTATTTTTGGGACATATACTTAGTAAAGAAGGTGTTAAAACAGATCTTTCCAAACTTACTACAATCCAAAAGTGGAAGCAACCCACTAATGTCACAGAAGTTAGATCACTTTTGGGATTGGCCACTTTTTAAAGAAAATTTATCAACAACTTCAGTATGATCGCATCACTATTGACGGATTTACTTCGAAGAAGGAAACGTTTGTGTGGGGAACCGATCGAAGAAAGCTTTCGAGGAACTAAAAGGGAAGTTGGCCTTTGCCCTTGGTGTATCCTGATCGTGTTAGAGAATTAAAAGTCCTGATCACTACTGATGCATCTGATAATGGTCTAGGTGCAGTCATCAGCCAAAAAGTCGGCAAACATTTTCATCCTACTGCTTTTGGGTCCAAGAAATTCAATGATGGTGAAAAGAACTATCCAGCACAGAAAAATGAATTACTTGTAATAGTTCATGCATTGGTGAAATGGCACTGTTATTTGCATAATAAAGAATTTACTGTTCACTGTGATAATAAAGCACTCTTCTATGTACAAAAATTAATTGATGCACAGATTATGACTGGGAGAAAGATTAGGTGGATGCAGAAATTGGCATTTTTCAAATTTAATGTGAAACATATTCTAGAAAAGACAAATGTAGTCGCAGATCCATTAAGTGGATGTTTTGAAATACGTGTGGTGGTTCGAGATAGATTATTTTTAGATGCTGTTAGAAATGGTTATGATAAAGATCTTTATTTTGTTGTGATTTGCAATAATATTTTGAGAGGGAGTTCTGACTTATTGAATGAGAGGCATGTCAAAAACTTTAGAATAGAAAATGGTTTACTGTATTTGCGAACAAGGGATAGATTATGCATTCCTGAAGTGGGAGACTTAAGAAAACAACTTTTAGAAAAAGCCCATGAACATTTAGGACATTTGGGTCGTGGTAAAACTCTTAGTCCGTTGGAGAGTAAGTTGTTTTGCCCCGGGATGGCAGAAAGTGTCAAAACACGTGGAAAGTTGTATCCCTTGTCAACAGAGTAAATCTAGTAAGCAAAAACCTAGAGGTCTTTTAAATCCTTTAGATATCTTGGAAAGACCATGGGAATCTATCAGTATGGATTTTATTGTTAGATTACCAGTTACCTCTAGAAGAAATGACAGTATCATAGTCGTAGTCGATAGGTTCAATAAAATGGCAATATTTATCCCTTGCAAAACGACTCATTACGTTGTGGATATTAGAAAGCTATATTTTGACAACGTGGTCATACATCATGGAGTCCCTCAGTCTATAGTCAGCAATAGGGATTCTAAATTTACTTCTTCATTTTGGAAAGAATTGCAACAAAATTTAGGCACTGAATTAAAAATCAATACCTTTTATCATCCTTAGACAGATGGACAGACAGAAAAAATGAACCGTACACTCGAAGAAATACTTAGGACTGTTTGCTGTGGAGTTTAGAACACAAGGGAATCTAAACTGCCATTAATGGAGTTTGCATAGAATTCATGTAAACATGCTAGTACAGGATTCTCACCGTTTGAAGTTGCATACGGATACCAACCCAGAGAAGCATTAGACTTAATAACAGGGGTGACTCAAGAGAGTAGAGGTTCTGGAATAGAGTTTTGGGAATACATTCAAACAGTTTGGGAAACAGTACGGGGTGCATTAGTGGAGGCACAAAAGAGGCAAGAGTTAAATACTAAACGCAAACGGGGTGATTAGGTGGTAAGCGCAGGTGACAAGGTTTTCCTCTCTACAACTCATTACAAGTGTATGATCGATGGACAATCAGATCCTACAGGGAAATTTGCTCCTAAGTACATTGGACCACTTATTGTAATCAAGATGATATTGTCAATTGCTACCAAATTGGACTTTCCGCCTTCAACAAAAATTCATCCACTGATACACATTATTCAGCTGAAATCATCAAATCTTCGACCAACTGAATGAGAATTGGAATTGGATCCTTCAATAATTATAGAACCTGAGGTCCACAGATGGGTTATAGATTGGGTTGGTCAACGGTTCAAAATCGGCAATACTATATTCTGGCAAGTGCATTATCTAAGAAGGCTAGAAGATGAGTTGACTTTAGAAGATAAAAATTCTGAGTTTTTACAAAGGTATTCGAGGGATAATAATATAGAAGTCTCGTCTTGAGAATGAAATGTGTTTTAACTGAGGTTAGTTAAAAATAAGGAGGGGATGATGTAACAGTAATAGTGGATCGAACTTGGTCGTACATAGGTATTTAAAGGTTACAAATATAAAGTTATTAATTTGGTAGACTTTCGCGAAAGAATCGCGGGATTTAGAGTTCTATTTCATAAGATATAGTGATGGGTGTATTTAGGTGACAGCGCAGGGTCAAACTAACAAGTGGGTATCATTGAAACGGGTTAAAGGTCAAAAGTAGCCGCGGAATTTTAAGCGTACTTCTAAAAAGTACTAATAATTGTTTAGTACATATGATGGTTTGTTTCGTACGATTTTTAGTACGAAACGTCATAAGTTAGAATTTGTAAATTTCGGAGGTAATTTTGCGTGTAAAATTTGTGACGCGCGAACGAGCGAAGTCGCATTTCAATTTGCGCGCACTTTTGCACGTAAATGTTACGTAGTAAAATATAGCGTTCAATTGGTTAGAAAATGCTACGTAGTTAGTGAGAGATTTCGCACGCTTTGGCATTGGTTAGTCTGAATCCTTGTTGATCAATGACTGTCCAGGGAAAAACCTGTTCAACGGAGCGTTGACTTTGGCCTGGCTAGTCCAAGGCGATGATGGATAAATAGGGAAGTCTAAGAGAAAAGTAAACGTCTTTTTCTTTGGAAAATTTTGGAGAAATTCTAACTGATCTTGGTTTTGAGCGATTAAAACCAAATTGGAGCATTGACATTTTCGGATTGAAATCTCTTACAAACTAAGTAGTGTTTTAGTAGTTAAGAGAAAAAATATTTAAAAGTGGAGAGTAGAGGAAAATACTGAAATAAGAAGGGTTGAGCCGCGAGGTCAAGAGACCAAGCTAATGTTATGTGGACAGAAGCTTCTTCAAATTTAAAGTTTATCCTTATGTGAGTGTTTTCCAATGTGGATGTGTATTTTCCAATGTGTGGAATGTGTGGTTGAAATGGGTTATCGTAATGCGATTTTTTGAGAGGTAGGAGATCTTGTTACACCTAAGATTTGCGAAATGAATAGTGTACGCTAATTTCGTCCCGCATTTTTTTTTTTTATTCTCCAATAGCGTAGGTTATTCTATTTTTTCTGTACGCCATTTAGGGTTATTTTCCCAATACCTTACAAAACAAATGTACATTATTGTTTAAATTGTGTGGTGTACGGTACGTGTCAGACCGTACAATATTGTAACTATTTAAGTGAAAAAGTATAATTAATGAGTTTTAGTAACCGTGGACGCATGAGAATATGCGCCCTAAAAAGGGAATAAAATCGGGCTATCAAATATCACGTTCGTACATATTCGTCCAAAATCCACGTTTCGATTGTGTGAACGTAAGATTTGTCAAATTTTGTACAAGTACCTATATAAGTGTAAGCATGTTTGCGACCGATATTTATATTTTTCAAAAGCCCAAATTTGAATTATTAAACAATTAGAATGTATGTTCTTTATCAAAATTTTCAAATGATTAATTAGCGTAAACCACTGTAATTATTCATGTACGCTAAAGAAACTTCTACGCTAATAGTGATTGGCGGTGTATCGTGTCAGATTTGCAACGCTTTGTCGCGTTCCCTAAGATTTACGAAATGAATAGTGTTTACTAACGTGTCATATTTGCGACGCTTTATCGCGTTCCCTAAGATTTGCGAAATGAATAGTGTTACTACAATGTCAAATTTGAGACGCTAATCATGATGTCACGTACTTCCACGATACCAAAGAGTACAAAGTACAATAATGTTGGATTGTATAGATAGTACAAAATTTTCAATTTTTTTGGGTTTAAGGTTAACTGACCGTAACCGACTGTTTTTTTTTTCTGGTGAATCAACCGAATGCAACCGCCCGCCCCTCAAAATTTGGCAACCAAATGCGTTCTGGATTCGGCGCGGGTGGTCGGTTAACGGTCAGTCACGGTTTTAATTGACCGTTTCCTACCTCTGGTGGGCAGTAGTGTTGGGTATCGAGTAAATTCATATCGCGATAATTTCGATATTCGATATATCGAATATCGATCGAGCATAATCCTCAATATATTGTACCTAGACTAACATAAACTAGCGCGATATATAGTATTTTTTAAATTAAATACTTTATATTATTATATAATATGTAATTTTGCGAAAAATGGCAAATTGTCTGATACACCACGTTCGACGTGATTTTCGTTCTGTGACTTAAAAGTAGACTCCGCAAAATCTAATCGATAAAACAGTACTAATTTTGTAATTCATATAATTACTTATTTGGGGTATGGGTACATTCACGAGGTCTTTGTAATAGTACGGACAACAAAAATTTTGTATTACAAAGGCCAAAGGTTACATCACGTATCGTCTGTAAACAAGTTATTACATACGTGTTCTGATTTGATTGGTTCCTTGTAAGTTGATGATCAAATCTTTAAAATTGTCAATGATTTTAAAACCGACCATTTTCGTATGGAAATCCGTACTTGCGTATTATGTACGTGTACTTCGCAATTGTACCGCGTCAATGTACCTCAAAGATCTCCTTCACTCTGCTGACTTCCAGGAAAAAAAAGTATTTCTTTTCGGCGAAGATTTTAGGATCACCTTGTCCGAAGGCACGTGACTTTGGAGACCTGTGAAAATTTTCATTTTTTTTTAATGCCTCAATGTATCGGCGACTCGGTATGTTGGCGATATATCGGCGATATATCGCGATATTTTGACTTTCGATATATCGAAGCGATGTATCGATTATCGGGTACCTGAAATTCGATATATATCGAATATCGCCAAAAGGTCCTCGATACCCAACACTATTGTAGTAGGCAGGCAACGCTTTACCGTTTGAAAGTTGAAATTTAAACCGTGCACGAGTCTAGACTTTTCATACATACATACACGTACGGCATGCAGTATAACGCAAAAAAAAAAGTACCTGAGTATCGTACGTGTACGAACGTATGGAGCACATGAAGTACATGTATTTTTTGAAAATCTAAGATAGTGTCCCATGTGAGAAAGTAAGGGTTATTTTCTGTCGTTTTCCTCAAAAACTTAGCGACGTTCTGATTGAATCTCAACCGTAAGAAAGTTAAAAAAGTGAAAGTACAATTTGCGTTTTTTTCAAACTTAGAATATGTTTACATGTTATCGTCTTTCCATACGTGAAAGCAATTGTTGACAAATATATGGAACTGCTTAGCTATTCACATATGTTACTCCTAGTACAGATATCTGTACGAAATCATTGTTGCTCGTACAAAACATAAAGTTTTTTTTACAGTGTAAGAAGTTAGGGGGTGTCCCCATGTAATCGATACTTTGATAAAGTATTCTGGGCTGTAGTGAAGAATCTCCGTACTACTTTGAAGAGCGTCTCAATGTGCGAAAATGAAATCGGAACTTTGACATGTGACGGTTCTAGACGTAGGTACAACTTGTGACGATTGAAGGCGACCACGAAACTTCCGACGATTAGTGACGCCAACAAAAACAACGACATTGTAAACGTCTAGATTTTGTGAAATTCTAGACGTTTAGGGTTTGGTGACAGTGTGACGTCACGCTCACTCGTGTCAACGTCGACGTCACTGATTCAATAACTTTTCGCCATGGTTTTCCGATTTCGTTTTTTCGACTTTTTTCACTTGATTTGCCATTAAAAAAAAACCTAAAATTTGTAAAAAAAAAAAAAAGACGGAGATCTTTCATTTTATATCAATTTTGTCGTGTCTTGTTCTAAAAAGTGTGAGATGGCAGCGATAGTGTGAGAGGGAGAGGGGAGAGGCGACGACGGAGCAAAATTTTGAAAAGAAATCATGAATGCAAGTGGAGGTCTGAGACCCCTGCAGATTTTTTTTCGTACATGCGCTTGACGGGCAAAGAGAAAAATAGCGAGGACTCTCCTTCGCCCTAAATTTTTTCCGCTCGCGTGACGCGTGCGTGGGTCGTTTTTCATTCGATGTTTCGGCTGTACTCTAACTAAAATCACCCCCCGAGGTGATTTAAAAGAAGTTTTTTTTTTGGGTTGGATTCTCTTGCTTGGGGGTCTAAAAGGGGAAAACGCCAAAATGCGTTCACATGACGACAAACACGTCGTACATTCAAAGTATGAATTGACGTTCACTATACTTTGGTAAAAACGATTTTCTCGTACGGCTGAAGTTTTTGTCAAAGTTCCCTGAATTTTAGGGCAAAAAGATAGAGAAAAGTAGATACTTTAATACATGGGGACACCCCCTTAAGAACTGTAACATCGTATTTTTGTTCTATGTGTTTGCTCTATGTGACATCATCTGCCATCTTGTCGACTACAGCCATCTTGTCGACTACAGTACAGTACACCGCCAATCGTCATTAGCGTAGAAGTTTGATTAGCGTATAATAATAATTACAGTGGTGTACGCTATTTAAGAATTTGAAAATTTTGGAAAAAATCATACATTCTAATTGTTTGATTATGGTAATTTGGATCTTTGAAAAAAAAAATGACGGTCGCAAACATGCGTACACTAATATAGGTCTCCGTGCAAAGTCTAGCAAATCGTACACAAATCGTACATTCACACGGTCGAAACGCGGCTGTCGGACGAATATGTGCGAACGGGAGTTTTTACGACCTGGTTTTTTTTCCTTTTTAGAACGCACATTCTCATGCGTCCGCGGCTACTAAAACTAATTTACTGTACTTTTTAACTTAAAAGGTACATTTATGTACGGTCTGGCATTGACCGTACACCACTCTATTTAAGAGACAACGTACTGATTATAACCCTAAATAGAATAAAGAAAAAAATAGAATGAACTACACTAATGGAGAATAAAAAAAAAAAAAAGCTGAACGGAATTAGTGTACACAAACGCTAATAACGATTGGCGGTGTACAGTACAGACTAGGTTTCGTAAATTACTGTACTTTACCCCTGCATCGGGCCTATTTGAAGTGGCCCTCGGCTCGATGCGATGCGATGCGATGCGCATCAATTGACATGCCATCAACGGGTGAGCAATGGGGTAACTTCCGTTTCCTTCGAAACGGCTTCCACTTCATGTTTTCCGAAGTCTGTTTTCCGCAACGCTACGGACCCACACGCCGGAGTCGTTTTTCGGCGCACTTAAGCGCCAGGAGAGCTTCGCAATCGACTATGGGGAGATGCACCGGTACAGACGTCTGTCCGTGAAATACGCGAAAGCGACAAAAGGAGTAGGAATACGACTTGTACCACATGCTCCAGAAATGGCATAAAATGTCCGATGTGGTCTCATGGCGATGGTGATTCTACATGCTATCTTAGAGCTGATTGTTGCCACTTTCAATCAGCAGGGAACTGCTGTGACGATGATGCGAAAGATGTCTTTCTCGATTTTGCTTTTGCATTGCTTTCTTTAGGATAATAATCATTTTGTTTTTCTCGTTTCCTCGTTTAGTCAAAGAAACAGTGGATTTGTCTTCTTTTTCCTCTTTTCCCTCGTTTTCCTCGTTTGTTGCCTCAACGTTGGAGCAGTGCTTTGATGCAGGTGAAATGCTGAAGGCGCATGTTTGTTGATCGTAGCCCGTGTGTTGCAGCTGGTTGACAGATCTTTTGATTTAGCCTTGTAGAGGTTTTTCTTGATTTGTTACACAAGCAACCTCGGCAAGGTCGGCTTGAGGGCGAGCATGGGTGTTCTTTTCTCCAAGCTGTTTAGTTCCTTATTTGGAGAGCGTGAAGCGCGAATTCTTGTCCTCGGCCTGGACAATGCTGGAAAGACCACCATTCTTTGTATCCTTACCAGGCGTTTTTTTTTATCTTACGGGATGCAAAAGAGAGAGGATGCAGGTTGTTTGTCGGAAACATCCAACATGTTTGGTGTCAGTCGAAGAACTTGCTTTGCTACTTGTGTCATTTAGTGTACAGCCTTGTGAACAGACTAGTCACCGTAGGAAAATTTCAACTTTATCTGTTATCCTTGACCCTATACAACAGATCGCCTACAAGTGGGAGAGGTAGTGTCAACCATTCCCAGTAAGCACATATTTCTCCTCTTGGTTCTCTCAGTTCTTCCTTGGAGACTGGTGAAAGGACAAGTTGCTGAGTATTTGTTCTTTTGAAGGAATTGTGTAACCCTAAGCTTCAATGTCTAAAAGAGAAGGGAGAGGTAACAGTGTACTGATTGTCTTTGAGACACGCCATTTATGCCTGTACTGTGCAGCTATTGGATTTAACGTGGAGACAGTTCAATATAAAAACATCAAATTCCAAGTGTGGGACCTAGGTACAACCTGTCATCATATGCACTTTTTTTCAGCTGGCACATGCGTTTTCCTTTTTTTAGATTCTTGATCTGTACTCCTAATGGAATTGTTTCCATTGATTATTGAGTATTTCTGGTTTTGTCATCTCTGTCAGTAACAGAAGTGTCACTGACGTGTTTCCTGGCTTGTATTGACTTGCGACTCGACTCGCTGCTGGTGAACCACAGGAGGGCAAACAAGTATAAGGTGTGTTCTTTTGACTGGCCTGTTTTACATCGATCTGCATTTCCATAATTGAGGAGCCTCAGGCTTTTGCACGCTGTTTCATCAGTACTTCATGTGAAAACGAGTAGAGTACATGGTACGTGAAATTTGTTGACTCTAATTTGGTGACAATATCGTGGCATTTGATGATCCAGGCCATATTGGCGTTGTTACTTTCCAAACACGCAAGCAGTGATTTATGTTGTTGACTCTACAGACACTGATAGAATCAGCACCTCCAAAGATGAATTTCACGCTATTCTTCAGGTAATCTTCTCATGCCTTGTTTCAGGGAGTAAGGTATTGCAATTAAATGGCCGAAATGTGCGGTGTTATCCATGGCTCGTTTCAATCAGGCAGATGGTAGAATACAAATACTTGCTTGTTGCTGATAAATTACTTATTGAGGGTTTGTGAAAACCACTAGCTTCTGTGCATCGAGCCTAGACCTGAACTGCAATGACGTGAATGCTTCATTTTGCGATTTTGAATTCAAAACCTGTATTTGAAGACCAAAGAAGCTAACAAAGAACCTCCACATACCATTTCTCTTTAATGTAAAAGCTGCCGCTTCCATGGTTTCACGCTATAGTTCAATTGAGGTTCCTGATGGGCCGTTGCCAAGTGTCACTATAGTTCAATTGAGGTTTCTGATGGGCCGTTGCCAAGTGTCTTTGACTAAGCTCGTTTCTTTTTCGAACAGGAGGACGAGCTGAAGGAGGCAGTAGTTTTGGTCTACGCTAATAAGCAGGTAAACCGCTATTCCACTTTCCATGAATATGACAGAGTCACTTGATGCAATATGGTTGTTATCGTTTTTTTGATCTTCTCAATTGTATATCTGTTTTTTGAGTCGCGATAAAAACATACCAAGGCTTTATGTGCCGTGTAATTTACCGACCTTGTAAATGCTATTGAGTTTTGTTAACAATGCAGCACTGAATGATGAATTATGAATGAATTGATTCAATGACAATGGAAGAAGAGACAATTGTCTTAGCAATGTGCTTGTATCAAGTCCGGAGGGTTAACATTCCTATGTTGTTAGCTTCGTTGTCTTTCGGACATTTTTCATGTCAGAAATCTAGGCCATTAATTCCCTGCATTATCTGTCGCGGCTCTTGCATCATGGTGCTCGTCTTTGGAGTCTTTTATTTTAGGCTTTGTATTTGTTGATTATTGTAAAGTAAAAGATCTCCTAGTAGGCAACAAGAACACATGCAGACAAGTACCTGTACATGATGGCTCCTGTTAAATACCTTGACTTTTTGCCACTAGTTTCATGGCAAACCCTTTGTGTATCAATTGATAAAAGAAAGAGGGTAGAACTTTGTTTTTCAATTCCGTTGCTTGTTTTTCGACAAATGTTTATGCTGTTCACAAGTGATGCTCGGTCTCCTGTTATTCAAAAAGAACTAGGTGGGAGTTTTGTGAATAAAGGCTGGTTTGCAAGTTGAGAAGTCAAGAGCAGACTCCTCTGTATTCTTTTGGCACTCAGAGTGAGGCTTCTTTATTTGTTGAGGCCCTAGGTCATTAAATATTTTTGTAGTAACAGAGGTGTTGGGGGGCATTGTGCTGGAACAGGATCTCCCAGGGGCGATGAACGATGCTGAGGTATCCGAAGCCTTGGGTCTCCATCAGATCAAGAGTCGCCCGTGGGCCATATACAAGACTTCGGCAGTCAAAGGAGATGGACTCTTTGAGGGCCTGGACTGGTAAGACATAGATATGGGATGCTGCCCATCATATCTGGAAGTGTTCTTTCATTTGTCAGATTTTGATATAAACCAGGCATATGATGCTTCAGAAGTAGGGGATGAGTGCGCGTTGGTTGTTTTAGGAAATAAAGATGATCTTATTTCAAAAATCGCGATGGGTAAAGCATCTGGGTACAAAGCATGATTGAGAAAATGTTTGACGATCACTAAGGGGAAGAGATGAAACATTCCTACGAACTTAAAAAAAGCTAAGCATCACTGAAGAAATTGGCACTAAAACTAGAGCTAAAATACATCGTGAATCACTGTCAGCAGTATTTGCATTAATTCAGTCCCCGGGTTTTTTTGCCCTCGGACAACAAAATATCATTACTATTACTAATTGTTCTTTCTTCGACTCTAAATCTTTTTGCGGGCCAAAATTGTCCACATCATGCGGACCGGAAATATAATTATTGACCCTAAAACAGTCTTTACATTAATTACTTTTCAATGTTAAAAGGGACTTACGGTGTAACAATAAAAAGTACTTCATACCCTAAAAACAATGGAAAAAAGTGGGCTGAAACACTAGTGTCTTCCCTTGGTTCCGTTTATTTTTAAAGCTTTGCGTTAGTATCCATTGCTCAAGGAGCTTTTCCTCGTTCCAATGGAAGTAGGAAAAAGAGAGAGAGTGACCTGCAACCTTTTGCAATGGAATGGGCGTGTAAGATGTGGAAGTCCCATATGGTCTCGTTTAGTTTGAAAGTTTGTAGGATTTTCCAAGTTTTGAGTTTCTGTAGGTTTCTCCAGGTTTTGAAATTGTGCGCTTCTCCAGTGGATGTCTGGGATTCGGAAGACTGAAATGTGGGGCTGTAAGAGGGAGAAGGGTGAACTGATGATAGCTTTGCGAGCACTCAAAAGGTTTTCAGGAATTAGGAGAAATTTAGTGTTGGCCATTTTTTAGGGAAACCCATTTTTTCTGTACACGGTTCCCCGTGGACTGTTCTATTTTCCTGTCCATACTGATTATTCAAGACATATTTCCAAGTTTCACACCATTAAAACTAATGTGCATGCAAATCATTTCTTACGACTAAAGGAAAGGTGAAATGGCAGAGTAGACTTTTTGAGGGTCGCTGATTTCAATGGCAAGAGGAAGATAATTTCCCCCCCCTTTTTTTTTTCTTTGCTCTTTTCTGTTTCTTTTTTTGCTTTGTATGGTTTCTAAGAAATTAAATTGTGATTAAGAAAATATTGTGAGTGTGAAATGAATGGTCTTCACATGTCTGCAGCAGGATGAGAGGGGGATGAGGGATAAGAGGGGGAGGGGTGAGAGGGAGAGGTTTTGTTCAATTGAATTTGTTGTCAACAATTTCAATCCCTAAAAAACCCTAAAATACCTTATGTGGTTCTTAGGAAATATTATAATGAGGATTTCGTCTAATTGGTTTTGAAGCCAGGATGTCCGTTATTTCTCTCAGCGAACAAGGTTTTTTGATTGAAGCCCAATGGAAACCTTGCTTTGAGACCTTGCTTTCCATGTAGGTTCCATGTTGTCAGTTTTGAACCATGGTGTTAGGCCCGCGACACCTTATGCTTAGGAGAGATGATTGCTGGGAGCTCTTTAAAGGGTTAATGTTTCAAATTGGGTGATTTTTTTAAAAGAATTTTCTGAATGAGTGGTTTTTATTGGTTTCTCAGGTTAAGTGATTCGTTGAAATCGAGAGGAGGACGGTAGTGGTCGGAGACCTGGTGGCAGTCGCTGAAGATATCATATCTCTAATGGTGGATGGACTTATGTTGTCCGGTTGTCTTCTTATGGTGACGGGCCCTCTTGCTTTGTCAATTCCCATTCACCGATACTGGCTGGTTTGGTTCTTACTGCAGTGGTTCTCACCATGGAGCATTTTGCCCTTTTTGTCACGTTTTTGCCCATTGAATTGGTGTTACTTGCCCGAAAACGCCAATAAAGAGTAGTTGTTCTCCTCTCAGGTAGCTGTTAAGGGTGGTAAAGTGCAATGCTTTAGCAGTTTTGGTTTTTGATGTAACAATTCTCTCTTGCTGTGTAGTATCTTATTACTCTTTTTTGGTTGGTCTTTAAGTGGAAGTGGTATGTTAGCTGGGCTTATAGATAGGAAGTTATGCTGAAATTTATGTTTTTACGGGTGAATAGCTCCGTATTGCACCGATGGCATTTATGATTCGACTTGGCAAGAATTCTTTTTTTCACGCTTGAAAGATTGAGTTTTTAATCTTTATGAATGCTGAGGAGAGTGATGGAGTATCCCAATTTTCTGGCCTCTAAACTGACAAGTAATATTCCTGAAATCTGCCTCATTGAGTGATGTTGTTCTTGCGTAAATGTATCAATGGTTGGAAAACCAGGGTTAACTGTATCAAAGAATGTAATAGTCCATGGTGACTATTAGGAACGATCTTGGGGGTTTGCTGGCCTTGCTCATTAGTATATGATGGTGGTTACAGGTGAGGCTTGTGTCACAAGACCATGGTCTCGAATCACACGATTTAATATAAGGTGGAAGAACCTGTGAACTGTAGAAGCGAAAGGGAACACTTTGCCAACTTTGCAGCAGTACCTCACTTTTTGTTATGATGCTGTGGCATAAAAGTGGTCTCGCAGTGAACACACTCCATGGCTAGTATCTTTCTACCCCTTTTAGTGACTTTGATGCTCTCGTTGCCAGCTCTATTGGTAAAGACCTCGGGGATTGCGGCTTCTGTCTAACTTCTGGCACTGTGAAGCTGGTGAGCCAAGCGCGAAGGTGCACTGATTCACTTGGCGGTACCATACTCATCACGTGTTAGCCATCTCCGATGTTACACATCTTCATTTTTCTTGAGCAGCCAACAAGGGCCCCACTGTATTCGCCACTACCTGAATTCTATGTACCCTCATAGGCGTGAGGCCAGCCAATGACTCGAGAACCAAACCTTGAAAAGGGCCAGGGTAATGTATTTCTCCTCCCCTATGCGATAATCTGTACATACAGCTTCATCACATGCCATATTCATCTGCTCTCTCATTTCCATCGTACTTGAGGTTTCTGGCTTTTCTGGCAACCCTTTCGCGTACTTCTTTCACCACTCTCTCCTTTTTAGTACTCTTTCAGGCATCCTTCTCTTGGAGGGTACTTGCTATGCTTTTCTTCTGCATCTCTTCCTTTTAAGATTGTGTTCTTTTCCTTCCCTTATTACATTACCTCAAACAATTTGTGGCAGTGTCTGACTTACAGCATTCGAAAGGCAAAAAACTGCTAAAAACCTCACAACATGTTAAAACAATTCTAAAGCTGCCCGTAGCTTTGGCTTTCTTGAGTAATGAAAAATCCAGACTTTTTTTCCGTTCCCAGTGAGAATATGACAATTTTTAGGACAAACACAGCTCAGAATCTATACAAGCATTGCTTGCAAATTTTCCTTCTAATGTTAGATTGATTCTCTGGAAATTAACACTACATGTAGTATTCTTGCCGCCGAATAGGGAAACAAATGAGAGTTCTGAGACAGTAGAATATTCTTGCTGAATATTCTTGCTGAACATTCTCCGGGCACAAGCATTTTTGAAACGAGGCGTTGACCAATTGAAAATTATGGCAATCTATGTGTGCACACCTGTCAAACTCAAAACCACACTCCTTTCCATGCTAAAAAACATCGGGGACACGCTTTACAACAGGCAGTTCAGCTCCCATATCAAACCTACTCTTGAATCAATGGAAGTCATGTACATCAGACAATCGAAAGAAAAATGCATTTGTCCGAAACAAACCGCCTATCTCCACCGAAAGAAGACGTTTGCAATAAACAATATGGCCAAATTTTCACATGCTCGTGAAAGCTTTTTCTCAACCTTATCCCTTCACTCTTCTACTCAAATCTGCCTATACAACATGTAAATTCGGTAAACTAATTCTCCAGCTTTAACCTAGCCTAGCAAAACCATCGAAAGAACCTCATTAAAGACCAAATTTCATTCTGGACCAGACTGTACAAAAGCAAACTCTTCCGAGTATCCTCCAGAGCCCGTCTCGGGGCTACAAGACTGAGAACAAACATACACTGCAATGGTTCCAAAGTCCAAAGAGTCCTCGTTGGCACTATCCACCTTCAAGTAGTAAAGCAACTGGGGCAACACCTGCAGCACAAGCAAGCGCCAAGGGAAGGGGGAGAGGGAGAGGGAGAGAGAGGGGGAGAAAAGGGGAGGGGAAGGGAGAGGGAGAGGGAGAAGAAAAACATGAACATGACAGTGAAGGCAGCGAAGATGGGAGAGACAAGGTGATATGAAAGAGTGGAGGAGAATGGGAAGAGGAGAGAAAAGAGACAATACAGAGAGAGACACATAGAGGGAAGGACAAAACTAAATGGGAGATAACATAGATAAGCGGAGAAAAAAGGAGAACGAGAAGAGCTGAAATAAGAGCAAATAAGAAAAGGGAAGAAAGAGGAAGGGTGGAGGAGAGAAACAAATAGGAGGGAGAGACATAGACAAGAGGGATGGAAGAAGGACAAACATATATTACCAAGATGCTTGCAATCAAATAGAGTTGATCCTATGCCTGACTAAACCCCCAGTGTCCATAAGTATATTATATGCATATACAGTATTTCACATATGCAGTACGTGTACGATATTATTTCTGTAATGTCAACTGACTTTTGACATCACATGACATCATCATAAGTGTTGAGATGTGACCAAATACTCTGTCGAAACATTGGGGATGTTATTACATAGTCTGTACAAAACCTTCTAATACACACTGTGCTGCCACTCAAGCGATATTGTACGGCTTATATCTTCACATTTCTTTCATTTTTTTTTTTTAGAAGTTGCATTTCTGCATTCTAAATGAAATATCTGAAGATAAACTGGTGCTGACTGGGTTTTGATGCATATAACCGCAGAAACCGACCACCACTACACTCCAAAACTCCCAAAACCGACATCTCAACCGTGACCAGCGTGTCTTTTCGTTTTTATTCCATCTGATTGGTACAAATTATGATTTCATCACATCATTTTCGATGTTTTTTTTATACACGTTCAGCATGTATACTGCAATAGCAAGCAAAGGCTTGTCACCGTCATCATCATCATCATCATGATCATCATGAGTACAACAGGACGGGGAGGAGGATGATGGCCTGCCTGGAACTCAAAGATGCGTTGTGCTCCACAAGCATTGCAGGGAGGGATGCCTCCCTTCTCCGCCTGTCCCTCTCGCCGCGGCCACAGAGGCCTCGCCCTCTCAGAGCGGCAATATCTGAAGAAAACCACCTTATCTCCATCATGTTGTTGTTGCTTCAAGACTGGTAGAGAAGGGCATCGACTGGAGCAGCTACATTCGGATACTCGGAATAGCAAAGTAGGCCGGACAGGGATTCGACAGGCACATAGAAACCAGTCCAATGGTATAATACAGAATTAGCACATATAAGACAAGACTAGAGAGGTGGAATGAACCGTACCGAAGCACTTGCTGTGGATTTTTGGAAAGGCGAGCTTGAAATTCTATCCATTGCTTTTTCTCTGCAGAAGCTTCCTGAAAAACGCACCAAACAGGCAAACAGGCACTCTTTTCAATGGCACAAATCTACTAAAATATTTCCAAACAATTGAAGCCACAAAAACATGCGTTGAAACCTCAAAAACGATAGTCGGCAATCGTGGTCAAAATCTGCACCTCCACTATGCCTTGAAGCTCCTCAGTTTCATATTCCCCTTCTTCCATCGTGCGTTGCTTGTATTGTTGAAGAAGCTTTTGGGTCTTTTCATCACCAGAAGGTTGAATGTCGCCCTCAGGCTTCCCTTCATCCCCTTCATCTGCCTCGTCTTCCTCTTCCTCATCTTCCTCATCCACAACCAGCTCAAACTCCGGCCATAACCTCAGGTCAGCCCCTACCACAACCCCTGGGATAGAGACCTTTTCACTTCCAATTTCTTTAACTCCGGATGCCTCGCCAGTACCCTCTGGCACTGATGGAGCCTCTACCGCGTCAGGACAAAAAGAAGAAGACTCTTCAATTTCCTGAGTATTTTCTGTTAGAGGAGGAGCTGTTTTTCCATTCTGAAGGGCTTTGCAATATTCTGCATGGCCGGCTCTCCAGTGCTCCACCTGCAGTCAGAGGCCAGAGACTCTCTCTCATTGGCTCAGTAAAAGGGCAAAAAGTTACTTCAATACCTTGGGCAAACCAATCATGTCAGTTAAAAAACCTACAGAGAATATATAGTTTGTTAAAGGAAGTGTCTTTTTCACCACTTCAATTAACTTTTTTTCATGCACACCTGTCAGGTTTCCTTGATTCAAGTGGCGATAAAACCATTAACGCTAAAAACGATACACGGTGTAAAGTTCGAAGCAATGCAAAATGATTTTCCGATTGCACGCAACCAAGCAAGTTCATTGAGCTTAAGAATAAACTCAGTAAACCACTCAGCACGAAATCGCAATCGACTACCGGGTGCATTTTCAAACACATCCTAAACGCTGCAAGTTACCTTCCACAAATACCACACAAGACTTCCAAAGCCCCTGACTTTTCCTTCCTTCTCCCTTCCTCCCTCCCCCTCCTCTCACCTGGTGCTCCCTGCTGCAGTAGTGGGCACCATGGCAGCCACTGCAGCGCTTCTCGGCCCGCCAGGTGGCACACCACACACACCGCACCACTGCAAGGACCCGCCCATCAACCCACCAACCACACGGAGAGAGATGGGGTGAAGAGTGAGGGGGGGAAGAGAGAGAGGGAAGAGAGCGAGGGAAGGGAGGGAGAGGGAGAGGGAGAGAGGGAGAGGGGGGAGGGGGAAGGGGGGAGGAGGAGGAAAAGAGGGGAGGGAGAGGGAGAGGGAGGGGGGAGGGGAGAGAGGAGGGGGGAGGGAAGGGGGGAGGGAGGGAGGAGAAGGAGGGAGGGGAGGGTGAGAGGCGAGGAGGGGAGAGAGAAGGAGGAGAGGGGAGGGTGGGATGAGAGGGGAGAGGGGAGAGAGAGAGAGAGAGAGAGAGAGAGAGAGAGAGAGAGAAAGCCACATTCAAACGAGATCCTATTCCTCATCCTATTCCTGAACATCCAAAACTGCCACCAATCATAACAGCGCCTTTGACAGCCTGCGTGACCCTTGGGCAAAGATAAGGCAGAATCCCCCCTGAGAGGATAGGCTGCTTCGAGGCATAGCGGAAAACACACTACAAGTGCTTCATCACAATAAGAGTGCTTAAGATCTGTGTCCCAATAGAAAGATTAGAATAAAGGAAACCGCACAAAAAGAAAGAAAAAGGAGGGGAGACGAATATCCATCTGCAGGAGCATTCTGCTGAGCTTTGCCCTCCCTCATTATATGCAAGCTAATGGGCATCTTCCACCTCACGTCTTTCAGGCATGCATTTGCTAATCCATTTCTGGAGTCCTAAACGGCATAAACGGCAATTGGAAAAAATGCCCTAGAGTTCGATGAATAGAAGGTTATAAAGCTAACCACCATCCGTTTTGGGCATCCCAACTTCATCGCCTGGAGGCTCAAAAGAATAAAACTTGTTGTCGCGCTCCAATTGACCTCGAAAAACTTTCACACTGCCCCCGCATTCACCCACACAGATATCATAACCGAGGCGACCAGATAGCATACAAACACACTGGCGCTCAGGCAAATCCCCTGTTCAGTTCCACACAGTTCGATTCAGTTCGGTTCGGTTCAGCTCAGTTCAGTTCAGTTCAGTTTAGCAACTTCGCAGCTCCCAGTTGACACTCACCTCTTCTTTTCCATTGGAGGCCTCCATTCCCAGCTTAGTACTCAAAAATTCCATAAAAACTGACCGACAATTGACCAACATACCTACTACTAAAAATTGATAACAACTACTTCTTGCTCTAGGCATTGGCATGGTGGAATGACTGCACTTAGATCAGGGGGTTGCGGGAGATGCACCTATAAATTGTGAAAATCATTAAGCACCCAACAATATAAAATGTCTGCCTTTCTGTCCCTCTGATAGGTGTTTATGCAAAATGAGACAGCTTTCTACAGCAGGGTTGCAGGGGTTATTCAATGCACATGCACATGCAAAATTCAGGGCTCCATAACTGATCAAACTAAGATCAAAATGTGGGAATCCTACATAAGTAAGTTCACCATACAAAATATGTTAAACTCACCTGCGTAAAGTAGATTCAAATGCCTGTTTTTGCTGCTCTACCAAATGCTGTCTGAGACAGCTCATACTCCGACAAACCATGACAAAAATCGACCGATGAAAGGCAGCAGCGACATCATCCACAGGTGCATAAACCTGCAAGTAAAAGCCATGCAGCATTAACAATCATACGTTTTCAAAATAACCAAAGGACCACAGTTGACTGAGATAGTGAGTTGATCATCAAATCTTTAGGTAAGTGGTATATTCTTAGCCAGTCCTATACCCGCTTTGCTACAAATGCACACTTTCTGAATAGCAGGACGAGAAAAAACTTGTGTTCACTGCGATTGGCCTTGTGACAGAAACATAAAAATTTAATGTCATTAAAACATTGATGTTCTCTAGCATGTGCACAATGTACAGAAGCACAGATCAGGAACATAATCACCTACACAGTTGACAGACATCAGTTCATGTGCATCATACTCTTGAATTTTCAAGATGAGGTTCGTTCTAATAATGTTGAATTTAAGATGAAATTTGAAAAAACCAGTGAGAGGACAGCAGCGGAAGTACCTCTGTATCAATTGACGAACCCAAAAGGCTGACAACAATTCCCATGTCGTAGGCCCGATAAAAAAAAAATAAAAAAAAATCACTTATCCACATATAGCCCATGATCCACACATGATTCGGTTCCCAAAATGTCAATGCCGGTCAAGGCCTTTACCACAACATACAAAAGATCAGGATGTCCTTATACGCTCACCTGCAGAAGAAAGTGAAGAGGCCTGTGGCAAAATCCACAGCATGAGTGCTCTCCTGCTGGAAGGTTGTCCGGGTCCAGCCATGCCTGACAATGTCAACTTCCCAGACCCAAGCAAAGAACTCAGTGCACTCATTATTGAGACAGCGTAAACTTCAGAAATCAGCAGCGTTCTAGTGAAGTATTCGTTTCGGATATACTTCCAGGGAAACAACCACAAACGTAATCCGGAGCTCCACAAGTTTGATGCCAAAACTATGGCGTTATGAATCCGAAATTGAAGTGTAACCGAAACAAGAAATGGAAAAGAAAACGTGCAATACGAGGAAATAAGAATATGTAGAAATCCAGCCGTAAAAGGAGACGATAGAAAACAAAGTAAATGACAACGAGACAAGAGGAAAGCCAAAAAACAAGCAAGTAAAAATAACAAGCCATAGAGAGAGGAACGCCACAATAAAACCGAGAGGAAAACTAAACCAGCAAAGTGAGAGCCAGCATATGTTGGCAAAGAAACGAAAAAAAAAGGCGGTAAGGAGCCAGAAGCACACCGGCGTCCCTCCAGCTTTGCTCGGAAAATGATGCCTGGCGAGAGCCCATGCGGTGGTCGGTGTAGACCGTACGAAACCGAGCAGGATAAGCGCCTCCTCTTCTGCCTCCTCTTCCTCCCCCTCTTCCTCCTCGTCTACGTGACGGTGACTCTCCACGTCGGCCATGCTCTCCAACCCGCGAAACGCAGCCAGAAGCGGGAGGAGGAGGGCAGCCAAACCGTGCGGTACACCGCCAATCGTTATTAGCGTGTAAGTTTTTTTAGCGTATAAAAATAATTACCGTGGTGTACGCTATTTAAGAATTTGAAAATTTTGGAAAAAATCATACATTCTAATTGTTTGGTTATGGTAATTTGGATCTTTGAAAAAATAAATGTCGGTCGCAAACATGTTTACACTAATAAAAGTAGCCGTACAATATAAATCAGATCGTACGCCGTCACGTAACAGTGTAAATCATTCCAACGTACAAGTCAAAATATTTCACCGCAGTTAGGCGTCATGTATTCGCCGTTAGGTGTACAACTTTGATAAAGTTTTACGGAGTGTAATTTCTACGCGTGTATCGATTACGCAACGCTTGTTGTTTCAACGGTTGGTCGCTTTTCCGTTTTACGTCGACAATGTACGGTAATAGGGGTTCTTTACTCTAATACTGTCGCGACGTCTGTTAATTAGCGTGAATTCATGCTAAAATGTGTGTTTTTTCTAAAATGGATGCATTTCCGTCTGTCTCCCTAACTTGTGACCGGTATTAGCGTTAATGTAATGACGTAATAGAGTATACTCCTATTCTAATTTGGTCCCAGGTGTACAATTTAACCAACCACCTCGTCTCAAGCGTTTCGGGATTGGTCGCCCAAATTTACACGTGGACAATTTTATATCCACGCAAACATTACGGCTCCAACATGACGTTACACCAACCGCCTATCATACCCGTCGCCATTCGAAAGCTGATCCGTAGGTACGTCAAGAAGCAGGCGGTTACCATGGCTCTTTCATGAAAATCGTCGGTCGCTTATCACGTGCATACCCCCTCTCAAAACTGACGAAAATTTTGAAACTTTCCCGCCTTCTTTGTGTCATCTAAAATATTTGGACCGCCTGCAAAGTTAAAATTTAAATTTTGACGCCCGAAGGTAAGGAGAATGGTTTCCCTCTCTTTTTCCCACGATTGGGTTTTTTATTTAGTATATATACCTGGCGTTTGGTCCAATATTGACACTGTCTTTCCGCATCCTTCCATTACCTTCACGTTTGCTTTTCTATTATTTGCTTTGTATCGTCATTTGGACAAAAAGGCAGATTTATTATTCGTAATATGTGGCCGATTACTTCCCATATTACCACATTTTTTGCGGCGAAAAACACCGCTACGGCGGGTTTATTACCACCACTAACTGAAGAGGACATGGAATGTACTGAAACTCAAGGACAAGACCCACCGAACGAAGGAAGGGGATCACCTGACGTGGACCCCCTCGTGGAAGGCGTTGTGACCGGAAATTTGGACCCACCGTGTGATAAATACGGGAACGTCCGGGTGTCGACCCGAAAAGTTCAGCAAGTGTCAACGAAGGTTACTCGACTGCGGGTAATCAATTGGATGATCGCCGATAATCACGCGAATGGAAAGGAACTGCTCATCCTGAGGACTGTGAAGATGTTTTTGCGACATTTTTCGGGGGGGTATCGTACAAGTAAGTGTTTTATCTATAATCTTTACCTTTATGTAGCAACCCTTAGTTGCTTAATTTGTTTGTCGTTGTTTCCCATTGTTTGTAATTTAATTTTACATATTCAATAATGTATAAATTGATTGTGCCCCCCTCGTATTGCATGTTTGTACATGCCATATTCTTCCCTCTAACCATCTCGTGTATTTATGATGGTTTGTTATACAACGTCGTCCAATTGCGCTTTTATGCGTGTAAGAACGTATGTACCAGCGACGACATAGTGTCGTCGCCGGTATGCAAAAATTTAAGTGTACTGCATCCGAGATTTTGCGAATGTTGGAGAAATCGAAAAGCGACGACAGTGCGTCGTCGCTTTAACGTTGGAAATTTCTAATAGAAACGTCGTCCGGTTAATATTGTAATGTCCAACAACGTATTGTTGCATACGCGCCGACGTCCAATATTGAATCCGCGTGGTAAGTGAAACGTGGAATTAAATTAGTTTTATCGACGCCCCATTGTGGAATTTTCAAACACATCGGATAGGGTTTTAAGTAATTTCGTGCATGGCCATTCGTAATGAAAGTATCCCCCGCACGAAATAGTTTATTTTTACGTAATAAAAGTAGGGTTTTACGTCTGTACAGTTTACTGCACCCTCCACTCTTCGTAGCCACGTCTTCTTCACCTCATTTTTACACGCTAATTTTAAGCTTAGCTATGAAGGGCGGCAACAAGAAAATTAAGCGACCACGTACTGTGGTTGCTCAACGTCGTCGCTATCCTCCCCTTATTACAGCGACCGCGGAAGAGTTGGCAAGGCAACGAGAGGGAGCAATCCCGTTAGCCATTGGATGGGAAGGAAGAGAAAGGGAAGGAGGAGAAAGGGAAGGGAACGAAAGGGAGGCATCTGTAGAGGTGAGTAGGGTGGAGGAGGTAAACGATGAGGGGGGAAAGGGAGAAAAGGCGACGGTTGAGGAGGGGAAGAAGGAAAGAGAGGTGGGGGAAGCAGTAGAGAAGAGGAAAAGGAGGGTAAGAAGGAAATGTAGGGTTTTTTATAAGAGGGAGGAGGAGGAAAAAGGCGAGGTGGGGGGGGGGGGTACCCATTGACTGCAGAGGGGTGGGGGGAGGCGGTTTTTTTTGAGGTAGGATGGGAAAAAGCGGCGACGGTTGAGGAGGGGGAGGGTAGTAAAACGGGGGGAGGAGTAGCAAGGAGGGGTAAAAGGCTAAACCGGAAAATTAGGGTTTTTGGTAGGAGGGGGGAGGAGGAACTTGGTGAGGCGGTAGGGGACACGGCACCAGGTGTGGAAAGAAGCGGAAAAGGGGCGATGGTTGAGGAAGGGGAGGGAACAGAGACGGGTGGAGGAGTAAAGAGGAGGAGTACGAGGATGACAAAAAAATATAAGGTATCTGATGATAGGGGAGGGAGGAAATAGGTGAGGCGGGAGGGGATGATAGGGGGAGGGAGGAAATAGGTGAGGCGGGAGGGGAGCAGGCGTTAAATGAAGAAGGAAGGGGAAAAGGGGCGATGGTTGAGGAAGTGGAGGGAAGTGAGGTGGTGGGAAGAGTTGAGAGGAAGAAGATAATTAAAAGGAAAGAGTCGATTTTTCATGAGCGGGAGGATGGGGGAGGGAGTGAGGCACAGAAAATGTTAGAGAGGAGGAGGGAAATAAAACTTGGAAAGCGGAAAGTTAGTCAATGGAGTGATGAAGATTACGTCCCATCCACTTCTTGTAGCAATGAGAGCATTGTGGATGAGGAGGAACCGCCGGTTGAGAATCTAGCCCCCGAGGAAGAACATCCCACGGATATTCGAGAATGGAAGGATGTGGATGAGCCCGCCACTGAGGACGAGCAAAGTCCGGATAGCGAGGGACAACAACAAAAGGATGAATACGCGGATGATGACGACGTGTTTGAGGTGCCTCTATCAACAAATAGGGAGAGAGGCGTGGTATTGGGAAATCCGGGTCCTCAAGCTCCCTACCGAGTTGAGGATCCTGATTAGTCTTTTTCCTCCTCCCACGGGAGAGGAGGACATGGACAGTTTTGTGCCTCGGGTCGAGCACTTCATTCCGGTTGCCGAATGGCCTAAACATTGGAGGTATGGTGAACCTCGCTCCCTAAACCCAAGGGAAAATCCGCGACCGGAGATTCTGGACATCACCCCAGATGTTCCCGCTCATCCGACGTGGCTCTTCATCGACGGTGACGACCGAGGCTCGACGTTCGCCCACATACGGCAAATCGATTCGGCGGATCCACGACATTCATGGATTGTTCATGATGACCGCGGGTATCGCGTGAATGTTCCCCACCTATTGCGGCTTTACCATCCGTGGGACCCTCGTCTATATACCGTCCTAAAGTATTGTCGAAGAACTCCAAAGGTAATAGCTTTGCGCAAGGCTCGTACCGCGATTCTACATAAGTTCCGAAATGTTCGTGTGAGGCAAGCCCGTTTTTGCGAAATTCCACAGGTTCGGCGTCCGATGACCCCACCTCCACCACCGACAGAAGAGGAATGGCGACGAACAATCGAGGCACTCACTGACCAATTGGCCGCCCATCAAGAACAAATAGCGATGCTCACTCGGGAGTTGTCTAAAAAAAAATTGCAGTAATCGGTATGTATGTTACTTGCTAATTAATTAGAATTTCTTTTCTCTCTTTTCTTGTCGTCGCTAACCCACATACTCACAAATTTTTTTTTTTTTAATTAGTCGGGCAAGTTCAATATAGCGTTGACAGAGGTTCATCTGTAAGCAGCGAGGAATTCCAGTCGTCGGGGAATCATGAATCTTAGGGTAGTCGAGTTTTTTGCCATTCAACCACAGTAGATGGTCGTCGCTGAATTAGCGACGACAGGTTGTCGTCGCCTAATTCAGCGACGATAGATTGTCGTCGCTAAATTAGGCGACGACAACCTGTCGTCGCTAATTCAGCAAAGACGAGATTAAATAAGTTAAACATCTTCATAGGAATTCAGTCACTAATTTTTTTTTTTGCTTCATAAATCTAATCGCAGAGTACCAGAAAGCGAGACGGTGGTGGGTAAAACAGGTCGCGCTACTCAAAGGGATAAGGGAGACTACTCTCACCTTATCTTCCGCGGGATTTGGAAAGAGGAGTGTGGCGGTAACGAATGCGTTACCGGGAAGGGGAAGGAAAGAGTTACCATGGGTTGTCAAGGTTCACGAGGAACTAGTGGACGAATTTTTCCGATTCCAGAAGGCGGGATTGAAAATGTCTACTATCATTGTGCGAAAAATGTCAAATCAAATCATCGCCAAAATGAAGAAAGAGGGTGCGCCTGAATTTTCCAGCGAGAATTGTGAAGAGATCAAGCCAAAAATCAGTCGGCGTTGGATTCAACGCTTTTTTGAGAAGCATAGCATCCTCGCCCGAGCTCAAAAGGGGAAACTACAACTAAGTCTGGAGAAAGAGGAGTACATTGAAAGATCCCTGGCATATCACATGGGCGTACTAAAAAAGGGATTCTAATCGGGTATGCTTCGTATTTCCATTCCATTTATTGCCTCTTGACATATTAAGTTTTGTATTTTGTTTCCCCTTTCATTGAACTTACTTCTGTTTTGTTTTCTATTGCATTTATCTATTTTATTGGTGGATTATAGGTCTCTTTAACGAGGATTTGGTGGAGAACATGGACGAGACGCATTTGATTGTAAATATGGACAACAAAAAGACTTTAGGCTTTCGCGGCGACGAGGTTGTTAGATACGCGGACATTGCGGGCGGCGGAGAGTCCATGACATTGATGGTACGACTCACGGGGGGGGGGTGAACGTCCGAATAGAGGCTCCAATGTTGATATTAACCAACCGCGCTCGTAATTACCCGCTAAACGGCCTTCCCGACAATGTACCGGGTAAGTTTCATTAAATTTTAAATCCTTCGATTTATGTTCACCTCCCTTATAAATCACCAATCTTTACGCAATACTCTATATGAATATATGTTTTGCCCTTTTTTATTGGTTCTTAATGCTCCCTCCTTGTCCTTTTCCTCGTCATTTAATATTTCTCCGTCTTCCCTCCCTTTCCCTCCATCATTAAATCCCCTTAACGTAATTCACCCTTTCTCCTTTCTTTTGTTTTTTCTTTTTGTAGGAGTTTGCTACCGAATCGGCCCTAAAAGATGGAATGATAAAACCGTATTCCATTAATGGATAGAAGAGCCGAAGTCTTATCAAGGAGACCGCAAAGGGCGTGAAAAAATAATATTCCTCGACAATTGTGGCGGTCACAACAATTCCGAGGAGTTGAACCGAGTCTTACTTGCCAAGAGGATTATACTACACTTCTTCCCTCCTTGTGCGACTCACCTCGTGCAACCCGCCGACTCCTTCGTCATTTCCAAAATTAAAGAGGTATGGTCGCGGAAATGGGAGGATTGGAAAATTAACGGGATCGAGAAGCATGCGTGGTCCCATCCGAGTGGCAAGGTTTGGTCCGGGAAGCTACTCGGGCCTTGGAAGGCTTTTTTCCTTACGCTGGCTCGCGATTCAATTCGCGAAGTGAACGCAATGAAGGATAACAATGGGATGGGTTACGTACGCAAAGCTATGATTCAGTGCGGATTGTCATTAAAGGACGGGAAATGGGAGGAGAGCATGCTCACGCAGGATTTACAAATTATCATCATGAAATGGCGGTGCCATTTCGAAGGCGATGAGGTGCCAATTCCCTCTATAGTGGCACGAGATTTTGTGCGAGGCATTCAAGATGCCGACACTCGGGAGGATGAGGTTCCCGATGACACGGACGCTGAATGGGAGACCGAAGATTTTGAGTCGTTTCATAGAGAAGTGGTGTAGTGTGTGAAGAGAGGACAAGGTTTATCATAAAATTATAAAACTAGTGTTTAGTGTTGATTTGTTATAGTTTTTTATTAGTAGTTTTGGATGGTTAGTGTGGTAATGGTATTTAGCGTTTTTCAAATAATGTTGGGAAAAATGTATCATTGATGATTTCAATATAATCGTATCCTTATCGATGTTCCATTTTGAAGTTTGAGGTTGTTGATGATGTATGGAGAAAGACTTCGATGACTTAACGTTTGTCAAACTTTGTCGAATAAATTGTACCCTTTATGTTTTGGATATAATCGTGTCATTCTTTGTTTTTTGTTTTGAAGTTTGTTACTGACAATGATGTATGGAAAAAGAAATTGATGACATTATATGTTACACATGTATTCAATGTGTTTAAGGCTTCGTCGATAACAAGTAATATTCCCGAGATGGCGACCAATACAGTCCATTCCTACCTCTTTTTCGGCATTCAGACAGTTGTAGCGACGACACATTCTCATCGCTGAAGTGCACAAATTCGACACAGATATTTGCAATGTGTTTAGGACTTCGTTGGTTACATGTGAAATTCTATGGATGGCGAAAAAAAAAGTCCATTATTATGTCAGTCCCGGCTTCAGACATTTTTAGCGACCACAATGTGTCGTCGCTGAGGTGTAGAAAGTCAACACAATAATCCAGCGACGAGAACATGTCGTCGCTGAACAGTAATTTTGATGGTAAACAAAATTCTAACATTCAGCGATGAAAATATATCGTGGCTGAATGATAGAACTTTGACTCTACTATAGATTGAAGGTATACATAGTTGCATTAAAAGTTTTACCCCATAAATTACTTGTGTGTCACGAGCATAACGCGAATTTTTTCACCGAACAAATAAAATGTCATCCCAAGTTTTTTTTTTCTTCGTTATTAGTAAAAAAATTATACGTTTCGTCTCTTAAGCTTGGTCCACCGTAATCACAAACAACAATCGGAATTCATTTTTGTTTCTTGTATTTCCTTATTACATTTTCGGTCCTGAAATGTATTTTATTTTATTTATTTCGTTATCAGAATAACCTCGGATCATAACTTTTTAACAAGAAAAAACACATTTTACAAACGTAGAGCTAACTAATATATAAGATACAAAAATCAAAAAACACAAATGATAAACATAAACAGAAATATGGATAATGTAAATTAAAACCATAAACAACAAATTCTTTTGTTTTATATTGCTTTCACGGGGCACATAAAAGTTTTACAAACGTTGGAACCCTAAATATAAAATATTTCAAAACTGATCAAACGAAATCCTATGTCAGATAATCACCGAATGTACAACTCCAAGAAAACATGACTTTTTATTCATACCTACATTTCTCAATATTTAAATTCTTTTTGTTGTTAGTATGATAAAAAACTAAACTGAATAACATCAAAGCTACCCATACCATACCTCTTCTAAAATCTCTATTTTTTTCTTTCCCCCCTCTCTTCCCTCACCTCTACTCTCTCCCCTTCCTCGCCTTCCCTCTTTCCTATCCGTCCTCACTTTCCCCATATCGTTCAAAACAAATTATTTTATACTTCAATAGTATGCTCGTTATCTCCATTTGTAGAAGGAATATTGCATTTGTCACAACTGCAAAAAAGACAAACAAAAAAAAGTGAATCGATGAAAATGTAGCGACCACAACCAACATAATTCGAATGACGGCAAGATAAACAAAATACAACAAAGGGTTAAAAAAAAACAGCTATCAGAAACAAATTAGAGAGATCCACTAAAAGTGAATGGAATAGATTGAAGGCGAAAGGGCGACATTTGAAAGAGGGGGGTGGGGAGGGGGGCGAAGGTAGTCACATTGGGACGGGTGCGATAGACACTTTCAGTGTGAGAAGGAGGGAAATATATAAGAATATAGGGAGAAAGTGGGAGAGAGGGAGTGAGAGAGGGAGGGTGGGAAGGAGAGAGGGAGAGAGGGCGAGAGGGAAGTGAGGGAGGATGGGAAAAGATATCCACGGGGATAAATAAGAGACCTGAAAAGGGGAAAAGAAAGGAAGAGGTGGAGAGAGAAAGAAGGGGAGAGCAGAAGACAGAGAGAGAGGGGGGGGGAGAGAGATGCAATGTCAGTGAAGAGAATAGAAGGACGGGTAAGCTGACAGGCAGGGAGAGAGAAAGTCAGGTAAAGAGCTGTGGAAGTAATAGTGGCTTGGCAAAAGAGGAGAAGAGGGGGAGAATGGGAGAAAGAAAGAGCGAGAGGGAGTGAGAGAGGGAGATGGGGGGGAAGAGAGAGAGAGAGAGCTCGAGCGATGGAGAGAGAGAGAGAGAGGGAGAGTTAAAATATTTGACAGCAGGTATAATCTACATATCCGTTACACTGGCTAAACTGGAAATCCTTCCCTTCCCTCCTCTCCTCCCTATCGCTCTCCCTCTCGCTTTCGCTCTCCCTCTCCCTTTTTTTTTCCTTTCCCTCTCCCTCTCCCTCTCCCTCTCCCTCTCCCTCCAGGTTCTACTTCCGCTGTGTTGGCCCACAAGATGACAGCTGTCCCGCCCGAATGGTTCTCGACCTAGATCTTCGTCAGGGTCCCTCCCACTGCCACGTGGCATATGATAAAGAGAGAGAATGGTAAAGAGAGAGGAAAAAAGAGGAGGGAGGGGGAGGCGGAGCTGGAGGAAGATGAGAGACACACAAACCACAAGATGGAACGCTGTTCACGGTAAAGTTAAGAGTGGCTAGACGAAGAAATTGTAGGTTGATAGGGCGGGACCCATGGATGAAAGGTGGAGCAGGCGGCGGTACGTTCGTCTGCTTCGCGGTGACGAAAATGGATTTTTTGTCGAAAAAACGCCGTACATATCCCACCAAAAAACCGTTGGTTGTGATTGGCCAAAAACATATTCTTTTTTTTATGGACTGTCCGTATTTGGCGTTTCCCATCCCCAAATATCACCAACGCCAAATGATGTTGTTTTATTCTAAAAAATACAAATTTCAACTTTAATTTAGTATTTTTTGACATATCAACCCTGTATTAACGTAAACGTTTATTTTATTTTATGTTTGACACCATATTACAATGTACATTTATACTAAATAGGACCATCTTCACCATAATACAATAAACTTTTACGCTAAATGGACCATAACCATAAAATAGCATTAATAGTAAGTACAGGTGCTTACAAAGAACCTACTCGGTGTTGAAATTGTATATATGTAGGTTACATTTATACGCCGCCGCGACATTTCCGTTCATTTACTGAAAAAATGATTTTCCACACACGAATTTGTTTGTCGTTCACACTTTGACAATACGGTTGTTGGTCTAATAAGTGCGAACGTATTTTTTTAGGTCCCGAATTGAACCCCTTCTAAGTCCGCACATTCTCATGCGTCCGCGGCTATTAAACATAATAAATTGTACCTTTTTACTTAAAAAAGTACAATTATGTACGGCCTGACAATATCCGTACACCACACTAATCAAAGGATGACATACCGTTTTGTACGGTACCTGAAAATTAACCTAAAATAGAGTACAGAAAAAAATAGAATGAACTACGCTAATGGAGAATAATTAAAAAAAAGAACGGGACGGAATTAGCGTACACAACGCTAATAGCGATTGGCGGTGTACTGTACAGCACTACAGCACCTCTACCGTTACTGTACTACGAATAATAACTCATTGCAGGCAAGCTTGCATTCCTGCACCAATTCCTCCTACCTTGCAGAATATCGTCCATTGCGACCTGCATTTTCCCACGCTTTTCGTTGTCTTTATCTCCTTTTCTTCCGTTTTCAGGTTTTATCTCTCTGAATCATCCCTTACCTTTTTGATGTTTTCAGTTTCACTCAAGTCACTATGATGGACCAAATCCCTCAGCAACAGCAAGCTATCATGCCGTCCATGGGGTCCCATCCAGGCTTCATGAATCAAAGCCATTATCCTGTCCAGCAGCTCCCTCCTTTTAACCAAGGGCCTCCCGCCATGGTAACCTCTGGTCAGGCTTTTTTCAATCCATGGGAGCCCCTTCCTCCTCCCGCCTCTCCTCCTCCTGACGCTGACCTCCAAAAACGGATTGACAAACTTGTGGAGTATGCCGCCAAAAACGGGCCACAATTTGAAGCCCTAATGAAGGAGAAACAGAAAAATAATCCCGCTTACGCTTTTCTTTTAGGAGGAGAAGGTCACGAATATTACCGGTACAGGCTTTGGACAGCTGTCAACTCGACGGCCATGGCGAATCCTCCCTCTTCTCTCCATCAGCCGCAGAATGTTAACAGTGGAGGCATTCCAGGGAACCAATCAGAGGCTGGTTTCGGATCATCTCTCCCATATTATGACCATCAGTCAGGAATGTCGCCCTTACCTCCAACAGGACCACCACACCTAAGTCAATATCCAACAGCGATTTCTGCCTCGGGCGATCCATATCGATATCACCAAGGTCCACCAAACCAAGGTCTACCAAGGCCATCATTTAATGTGGATAACCCTATTGGTGGAGGAGGGCCTAGTGCTAATTTTGGCGTGAATTTACCTCCGGATATTGCGGCTGAGTTGTCACAGGTTTTGGACTCATTGACAGGGACAAAAGAGGTCATAAAAAATGCTAAGGCATGGTTTATGCAGAGAATGATGTATGCCCAACCATTTATAGAGATTTTGACGACACGTGTCCAGATGTTTTCAGGAGAGCCCGACAGACAGTTACACATCATATACCTTGTGAATGACATCCTCTTCAACAGGTCCGTTTCGATTTCATCTTTGAAAGTCTCAAGTTGTTCGCTATTGTATGTTTGTAGTCTTATGAATTTTTGGTTCTTGATGTGAGAGTTAAGGCTGTCACATTTCAAATTGTCAGTTGTAGAAGTTTGGCAGGGAGAGAGGGAGGAAGGGAGGGAGGGCAGATTGGGTAGGAGGGAGGGAAGGAAGGAGGGAGAATTGAAAGCTCGCATGACTTACATGACAAACGAAACATAACAATAATTAGGTCGCAACCTTTTTGGGGACCGAAAATCATAAAATAGTATTAAAAATATTATGTAAGGAAGTGGATTTAAACTGGCCACGTTTCCAGCTATAAAGGTGATTGGTGGTGTTGTGACCTCAACTTGTGACGTTTGGCACCTGTAGGTTTTTGCTTTTTTTAATTTTTAAAAAAGGAGTATTGCAAATTTGGGAAGACCATGCAGTCGTTTTTGTCAAACCCTACGTCAAGAGAAGAGTTTCTAGGTCCAACCACTCACCTAAGATTCCTTTTCAAGAATCTCGTAGTTTTGCTGGTCTTTCCATTCATAGGTAATGTAGACTGGCGGATAACATTTTGTGTTAAACCCTACAACTATTCTTATAGTCCAGTCATAACACATCAGACGATTGCATAGGTGCTGGAATATTATGTTATTCAGTTCCTTTTTTTCTGAGCTTCATTTCCGAATTGAATAGCATCCTTCAATTTTGGAGATTGGAGTTGCATATCAAGGCCAAAATGGCAATGATACAGGTCAAAAATTGCATCATGATATTCGATACATAAATTTTATGACAGAAACTGATGCTCACGTTGCATATCGCAAAACACGGTGCTTTCAACAGCAACCAAAAAAAACATTGATTATAACAGAACACAAACAGAAAAGCATCAAACTGTAACACCAGACAAACACTTAGGATAGAACTATAAAAACGGTTCAAATCTTCAATTTTAGTAATTGGGTATATTTTAAACAACTACTAAATACTTCGTACTTTATGTGTTATCGTGTATTGTGTATCGTCATATGTATCGTGAAAAGTTGAAATTACGATGCACACTAGTCACATGATGCGATACACTACAGTCCTGTAGGTTTTGCAATGTGATCTGCAATTCTATTGAAGATAGCCTACACTAAGCATGCTCACTAATGATGGTACTCGTGGTTTAGTTTTAGTTGATGGATCGCCGTTCATGTCGATGTGTATATCTATATCCGTTCTTTTGCCTGTGGCTATAATCGATGCCTATGTCTATGCATACATGCTTTTGTATCTAGAGTAATTTTTAGCAGTTGTCTCATGGTTACTGTTTCCCTTTTTACTGAATGGCTCTCTCTCTCACTGTTGTTTGGGGTGATTGCAGCTTACAGCACAGACCTGTTCCTACGGAGCTCGATCAAGTAGCTCTGGCATTTCGCCCGGCTCTGGGGACTATACTTGCCACAGTCTTCCATGGACCTAACAGTTCAGAAGCAAATCAGGAGCGTTTGAGAAAGATTCTCGACTTCTGGGGGACAAAGGAGGTGTATGACCAGGATACAATCAATCAGTTGGAAGGTGAAATGATGGCGGGTCCGCCTCCCGCAGAACTTGGCCCGTCACTGGGACTGTCTGCTACTCCTGGTAAGAAGTGATGACAAGTCCGTCACCCAGTCTTAGTTCAGGATGATTTGCATGGAGAATTTTGTGTTGTCATTGTGAGAACGGCCGGGGTATTCAATTTTTATCTTCTCTCTTGAGCGATGTTTGCTCTTTCACTGATGGCTTAACGGTAGTGAACTGTTGAGAGTGATATCTTATGTGATTTCTTAATGTTTTACAGGACTCTTTTTTCCCGGCCGTTGGGCACCTGACCAACAGTCAATGCCACAGTCTCTTCCTCAGATACCTATATCTGGAGCCTTGCCAGGTCAGTTTATAGCTCCAAATCAGTTCCCTCCTTCGACTGTACCAGAACTTTTTTCCCAAGTTCCCGGTCAATTTCAACCTCCTATTCAACCACCTCAACAGGAGCCTCCACCAGAGCAACCACCGTATCCCCTATTCCCACCAGGACTAATCCCAGGTATGGTCAGAAAAATGCAGATAGGTAGTGGTGTTCCTTACTCATCCATCAGTCCAGTGGACATTCCCACGCAAATCCCTCCACAAACCGCATCTGAATCGTATGTACTAAAGAGAATCAAAGTCTTTTTTAGGGATATAGGCGAAGTTGATCCATTAGAGGGTCAAGTGGATGTACCAGAAGAGGAAGACGAGAGAGAACCCGAGGGAGTTGGTCTCGGTGGTGCGAGAATACCACCTCCGACGATTATGGAGGTCGATCCGGAGACCGGAACTTTACCAGATGGTAGTGTAGCGAGTCGAGGTGGTCTTGGGTCAACCGGACGGGCTGGTCTTGGAGCTCACGATCCTGACGAAGAAAGTCAATACGATGACGTTTATAGTTCATATAGGAAATCGCGTAGCTCTAACTACCATACTTCTTTAAGTGTAAGAGCTGCGATGAAATATGAGCATGCGTGAGCTTATATAAATGTATATACCCAGCGTTTCTGATCGCGTCTGTCTCTCTGAAATGTGTTTTTTTTTGTTCGTGAGAGTTTTGTTTGTGAAAGGTTTTGCTTCATGCTTCTGTCTTCTGCGTACTCTTACGTTTTATATGTTTTTTTTTTCTAACGGTTGTGTATCTACAGTCTGTTATGGACATGGGCTGGAGCAACGTCTGCTTTCTGTGACTAAGTATTGGTTACCTTGTAAATGCCTAAATATTTTGTTTCGCTAACTTCTGTGTAATTCGCTGAAAAATCCTCCCGTATAGAGCACTTTCTTAGAATGTCACAAAGGTAAACTGGGTTCAACTGACAGGTTGCCTATGCTTCAGTCGTAAACAAAATCTTTTTCGCAAATCGTGCCGGTATATGGTTGATATTGCTGGTCAAATCCGGTTGTAAGAGAGTCTCTCGATTGATATTATGCTCGTGATAATTTTTTCTGTGATTTACAATGTCACATTCATTGTCCAGGTTAACATTTTCAATTCATTATGTCACAGTAATAATTATCACTACTTAAAAATGCGCAGCTAGAACCAGAAAGTGAAATAAAAGGGAAAGGGAAGGTAATGATGAAGCACCAGATCCCTATTATGATATGGTTTCAGCCCCAATCTTGCAATTAAAATGAGATGTTTACCTCTTATTGAGGAAATCGGGTTTTGTAGAGCGGTAGTGAACAGTAAGGTGGTGTGTGATATCTCCCTCTTTCCATGGAATTGCTCGAGGAACATGACATTATGCATTGGCAATTTGGCATTTGTACTTGAAAACTTTGCTGCAATATCTGTGCCCTATTTGCATGACAGGACTCGGCTGACAATTGTGGTACACAATTTATGTAAATGTTCTTTCACCACTTTTTGTCCTTTTTCCGCCACTTACATTTTTTTTCTCACTTAAACTTTTCTCCATACACACGTGCCGGATTGTTAATGTGACAGATGCGATCCAAAGGGCAATTTCCGAACAGAGAGACGTGTGTTTGGGAGAAATTTTGAATGCCTACAGACATTGGACACTAAAAACTGTCCACTAATTTATTCACTAATGCACTGATTCAATTCGTCATCCAGCTTCCACTACTAAAGACCAGCCATGTCCAATCAATTGGACATCAACGTGTAGTCAGTGTCATCGTCATTTCAAGTTATGCACATTGAGGACAAAAATGACCCACAATACTCAATCAGTCTTTACCAGAAATGTTCATCTACAACTTTTAACATGTAATACTGTTTTGTCCTCAAAGCAAATTTGACATTTGGTGAAACAAAGCATAGTAACATTAAAAGTCTTTCACTGCCAATAATAACTCTGATCTGTTTGTTTATTTTTTACCCAAAATCAGAAATTAAGACTTCAACATCAGTGGTCTCTACTGAACCAGTTGTCAACGCATAATCTACTATTAAAGTTGACGCTAAATAAGATCACTAGCTCTAACTGTCCATATAAGCTTTTCATTAACTCTGATAGCGAGGAAAGGTGTTTTCCAAACAAATTTAGGCAGGGCCAATACATCTTTATCAAATATATAATGACAAATACAACAAAAACGAAAAACAGGCCACAATGTTTGAAAGCTAGTACTGTATGTTGAGCAAGTTTCGCATTGTCAACATGCAATTTTTCGGAGGTGGGGTGTTAATAACCAATAGATTGTTTCTATCTGCATGATCACATTCTATGTGTCAATCACATTATATGTGTAAATATCAGTAACGTCAGTACCCATACCAATATTCCTGCGCTGTTCAAGCATTTCTTTTCTACAGCATGGGCTGAAAAATGTGCACAGATAAGCAACACTGTCGAATCGTGATGGCTATGTACCTGCGGATCTGAAATCCGCCGTCTTCCTCTTCCTCACTACGCGACAGCTCCTATTACTCGCCACTATGTACCTGCGGCTCTGAAATCCGTCGTCTTCCTCTTCCTCACTACGCGACAGCTCCTATTACTCGCCACTATGTACCTGCGGATCTGAAATCCGTCGTCTTCCTCTTCCTCACTACACGACAGCTCCTATTACTCGCCACTATGTACCTGCGGATCGGGCCTGCGGCCGCTGCCAACCGCACGCCCCCGGGCGAAATCATAGGTGCGGCCCCCTTCAGTAATCCTTAAACTCTTTCCTCCTTTCCATTCAACACCAAAAACCCCATTCCCCCCACTAAAATAACACACACCTCAAAACCTACCGCCAAGAACACACACACACACACACACACACACACACACACACACACACACACACACACACACACACACACACACACACACACACACACACACACACACACACACACACACACAACACAAACACACACAAACACACACACACAAAAAATATATACCAAAAAAAAAAAAAAAAAAAAAAAAGACATTTCCCTTTCCCTTGCCCCCCCCCCCCCCCCCCCCCCCCCCCCCCCCCCCCCCCTCCAGTAATATTATCTTACCCTTCCCCCCCGAGCAGCGATTTCCTCCCTCTTTTTTTTCCCCTAGCGAAGCATACTCTTTCCCCATCCACCTCTCTCCCCCCCCCCCCCTTTTATTTCAACATCGATTCTCTCCTCCTCACCTCCACCCAAAAACTGATACTTACACGCTCTTCATCCCACCTCTCCCATCAGCCCCCCCCCCCCCCCCCCCCCCCCCTGTTTTCTGACGTCAACTTCTTTACCTTCTCCCCCCCCTTCCCCCCCCCCCCCCCCCCCCCCCCCTCTTCTTTTTTCCATTTCCTCCGTCGCTCCCCCCTTACAAACACTCGACACGTCAACCCTCTTCCTCCTCCCTTTCACCCCCTCCCCCCCAAATTCCTTCGATATCAACTTCTTTACCCTCCCCCCTTCCTTCCCATTGGCCATTCACCCCCACATTCCCTCCTAGGACACCACTATTTCAATCTTCTACCCTTTCCCGCGCCCCCTTTTTGGTCCCTTCTTCCATTTCTCTACTTTCCCTCCTTTGCATCCTTCCTCCCACCCTTCCCATGGTTCCGTCCCACTACCATTTTCACCATCTATTTCCCATGGTTTCCTTTCCCCCTTCCCATTTTCCCTTTCCTCTCCCTCTCACAATTCTCATACATCTCCCTCTCATTCAATAACTATGTCCGGACAAGCATCCTTGCCCCCTCTCTCTCTCACCTCCTCCACCTAAACCCCGCACACAAGCCTCAACACGGATAGAATGTACTGGGTGCCATAACCATTTCGCGGCGGGTGCTGGTATTGCCCGGCATACAAAGAGTTATTGACGATTATTGGCCCAGGGCGGCCCATCCTCTAGTACCCTTCCTTCCACCGCACACGCGTCCGGACCTACAAGCGAAGATTGGGCATTTGTACGTGAATTAGACGTGCTTGGAGCGTATGATTTGGGATCCCCCCGTCCACGATTATACACGTGGATCCCTATGGCTGTGCGGATTATAGTACAAGACGCCCTCCACCTCCCTTTGACCTTTATTTGTTCCGATCCCACGGATGTTGGACCTTGGCACCTCCTCTTCATGTTTCTCTTTCGGTTCTAGTCTTACCAAGCCGTGGAGGTGGTAGCGGGGCCCGAGAAACTATGGCTCGATGCCGACGATTCCTTCGAGGTGATTGGAAGGCCCTTCACGCCGAGCACGAGGATCGAGTTGCGAGTGCTTCCTTCACACCACGTGGAAGATCTAGGACTTCAGATGTCCCATCCTCCTATCGTCGTGCGGTTCATTTGGGCCGAGTTGGTGAGCTATCTCGAGTGGTTCGGGCCCACCAACCGTTTAATCCTGCTCCTCGGTCTACTGAGACTATCGAGATTCTCCGAGCTCTACATCCACCGGCTCCCACCCCTCAATCCCCCTCTATTCACACCTTTGAGCCATCATAGTGTTTTATCCTAGATCAAGACGCTTTCATTAAAGCCCTTACGACTTCACCACATCTTTCAGCAAGGGGGTCCATCGGGCACACTTTATGAGTATTTCGGGACGTTTTGCCTCCGGAATCAGGTGCCCGGGGTTTCAATATGTTTTTTCAAGTTTGTTCTCTTATTGCCCGCGGCACTGTCCCCTCTCGTATTTGTGATATCCTCACGGCCTCCCGCCTTGTAGCTATCACCAAACCCAATGGGGAATCCGTCTTATTGTCGTGGGTGAGGTGTTGTACCGATTGGTGGCCACTGCCATCTGCATCCAACTCCAGCCCGCCTTCCACGATTATTTCTCTCCTCATCAGTTTGGAGTGGTAACCCGGGGAGGTTGCGAAGCTGTGGTCCACGAGATTCGAGCGTTGTTGGATGCCCATCCGGATTATTTAGTCCTTCAAGTTGATGTTTCTAATGCTTTCAATATAGTGGATCCTAATGCCATTTTTTCCGAGTTTATGGCTGCACCTTCTCCTATTGTCCATATATTTCCTTTTGTGAGGGCCTATTATTCTTTGAGCAGGAGCCTCTGTTTTTCCACTGATGGTGATTTGGTCCCACTTGCTTCCACGACTAGCACTCGTCAGGGCGATCCTCTTGGGGGCCCTTTGTTTGCCTTTGCTCATTACCGGCCCCTCCAAGCTTCCGCGGCCGCTTTTCCATCTTGCCTCTTCCCTTCAGTTGCGGACGACACACACATTATAGGTCCTTTGGAACCAAGTTATACCGGCCTATAACGTTTTCAAGGAACGTTTGGCTGAACTCAATCTTTCTGTCCAACCCAATAAGTGTGTTGTTAGGTCCCCTCGTGCTATTTCTCCTTCTTTCAATCCCCCTCCTGGTTTTCAGACTCCTCCTCCATCCGAAGGCATTCGTGTGTTAGGTTGCCCACTCGGTTTTGATCTATACATCAAGCAATTTCTTGATTGTGCTCTTTAGACAGATTTGTCCCATGTGGATGACCTTCCTAACCTTTTTGATCCCCAAGTGGCTTTTGCACTTTTGACCCGGTGTCTCCCCCATCGCCCCTCCTACCTTACTCGTACTTCCCCTCCCACTCTTACTTTTGTGTCGTCCCTTTCTGCATTTGACGATCGCCTCATGGACGTCATTCATACTTTGTTAGGTCGTGGGGCTTTTGATCGCGAGTCTGGGCTTGCAGCCTGTAGCCAGGCCTCTTTTCCAGTCTCTACCGGTGATTTGGGTTTACTATCGACGGCCCGCTTTGCTCCAGCTACCGATTTGGGAAGTTGGTTCCTTGTTGCCTCCACTATTGTCTTTCGTTTTTTGGTTGGGGACACTCCTATTCTTGCTACCGTTGTACCCCGATTTTTGGACGGTGTGCCCGCCTTCCAGCGGTCCCTTCTCGAATCAGGAATCTATTTCTGATAAGGTTGTCGCCGCTATTAAGTCCGAGCTTCTCGAGGCGCTTCCTTTTGATTCTTCGCGTGCACGCTTTCTTTCTTGTGGCGAACCTGGTTCCGCAGCTTGGCTATTGGCTATCACTATCTTATCTACCCCGATTCACCTCGACGGCCTCCCTCACCCACCTTTGCTTGGCTCTCTTGTTTGCTCATGTGATGACGTTCTTGAGCCCGACGGCGGTCATTTGCTTCGTTGCTCCCACGAGGGCGAGTTGATTCAAGCGCACGACACGATTCGAGACACCATTGCTACTATCGCTTACGAGGGGAGATATTATGTCCGTCAGGAAGTTTCCCACATTATTCCTTCCCGTCGCATTGACATTGTATTACTTGATGGTGCGCGTCGTACATTTGGTGACGTTGTTTTGGCGAACCCTACCTCTGATACAGTTGTCACTTAGGTAGCTCGACATGTGGGTGTGGATACACGTGACGCGGCTAGGAAGAAGGAGCGTGATTATGCCCATCGCGATGCTATGGATGGTTTCATTCCGATGGCGGTCGAGATATTTGGTTGTTTGGGTGTGGCTTTGGACGAGTTCCTCTGCGCTTGTGGTCTGCGTTCGTTCAAGCGGCGGAGACCTGGGAGCCCTTCTATTTTAGTACTTCTTTTTACCGTCAACGTTTATCGGTGGCCCTACAACGAGTGCAAGCTCCTATCCTCCTTGGATCGTCTATTGCGGCTATGGATTGTCGGCGTGTCGCAGAACTCCATCCTCGTGCTCCTCCGGGGTTCGGGGGCTTACGTGGTTGCTTTGCGTAGATTTTTAGTTATGTTGGGGTTTTGTTGATAGTTGTTAGCTCTTTCCCTTGATGTTTCGTTTGTTGTTTATTGCTTCTTTGGGTGTTTTCCGTTCACTGGCCATCTTTTCATATTTTCGTCACTTTTGCCTTGATTATCGTTTTTGTTTCTTCCCCCGATATGTAGTTTTTCAGTTTTTGCCGTGCTTCTTCCTTTTGTTCCCATGGACTCAGATGGTTTACCATTGCGCTTTTTAATAAAGTCAGCCATTTGCACCAATAGTTAGACAGTGTACCTCGTTTACCATCTTTTAGACTGTGTACCCAGAATTTCCGGCCAATCAAAGTGCTTGATGAAGATTTAGAGAAATATCCATAAATGATTTACATACGTGTAAAGCTACTGGTCGCACATCACCAGTTATGCAATTATCAACAATTATCGACATTTATTGGCGAACGTAAATATTTAATTTTCAAGGTAAGGCATCGATAAAAACCGATGTCACCATATATCAACCTGTCATTCTATATATACACTACTAAAAGCTACTAGGAAAAGCAGCTCTCAGCATTTTTCTGTGGACAAACTTAAGGTGAAAAAACACTCCCAGATTAGCGCAATTTTGAGAGCCTGTGGCTCAGGGACAATATTGTATATAACAGTTTTTCATCCTTATAATCCAATAAATATTGGACTGCATGTTGACAAGAGAAACAAAAGATCAATGACAAGATGCGACAGAAAAACCATAAATAGTATCACTTCCTTTTTTCCTCTTTATTTTAATTTTAACTCATTAAGACATACAGAGCAATTTTAACTTTCCGTTAATATTATAATAACAACAACAAAAAATGCTTATAAGCAAAAGGTGCGAGAAATATAAACATGGACCGTTTCACAAGAAACGATCTTGAAAATTGGCGTGATACATCTGCAAAAGAAAGAGCCCCAGAACAGTTCCCAGGTAACTGTACTGTTTAAAATGTGCTCAAAAATGGGCTGTTTGTGAACTAAAACCAAATATAAATCAATCGTTATTACAGAAAAGGAATTGGAATTTATATTAGAGCATTTTTTATCAACTCTAATTCAGTTCTGAATGACGTGGCTATTTTTGAACAGTGTTAAGAATTAGCGTTAAGAGAAATGGTCAGAGGGCAAAATAAACCTGGCACCGAATCAGGGTTATTAATGCTAAAAACGATTCACAGTCTACTACAATTCGTACGATTTTTGGGGTAATTTTAGATACGGTTCATCCTAACTGTACGATTCACCCTCGACATCTGGGAAAATTTCTTCAACGTACTTATCCTACGAATGCTCAAAACATGCAGACATTTTTTTTTTATCGTTGATTTTGACTGGAGTCACTAGTGATGATGTTTTAATTTCACTTCAAGATGGGTAATGCCAAGATTATTTCCAAATACATGGGGAAGTTTGAAAAAGATGAAGAAGATGTTACTCACTACCACATTCTCATCGGCTTGTCTCGAATCCACTTTGTTGCCACCCATTTTTCTCCTTTAATCACAGGACAGCTACCGTGAAGTGAGGTCTGTCCTTCCCCCAAAATATCAAACACGTGTCATTGATTAGTCTTTTGCTGAAATACTAAAGGCATGTACCACACATCCAAACGCTCCTCAACCAACATATGTAATCAGAAGTAGAGACATGACAGAAGCTTCTCAATGTGACAGAAACCCTGTACAGGCTAGCCTCTAGGCCATGGGTTTCAAAAAAAAAAGTTACTGAAGAAGTTACTGCAAATCACTATATTTTGAGAACAACTGAATTTCCACAAATCCTGTGATAACAATAGAGCTTCTTTCAAGCCAAAGATAAAAACAAAAACACCAGAATATAGCATGACAATGTTCATCCTTTTGCACTTGATCATTCCAAGGACACAATTTCATACAAGGTCAACAGCAGAATGCTGAAGGTAAGGAATCAAAGGACACTCATTGTAGAGACTCAGATATGCTTGGACTAAATTTTTGCCTCAAAGCACACTTAAAAAACAAATCTATCAAAGATTCGAAACCAAATGAAAACATGAAAATTTCAATCTACAACTGTGTCAGGCACTCGTATTTAGCGATTTGGCTTAAAATATTCAGGTAGAGATGTACACGAGACAGTTTTCCGATAATCAATTCGGTTATTTAGAGCCTTCTAATAAACAATACACGATCTGATACGTTGTTATCAAACACATCGGCTATACATGGATGTACCATTAAAATTAAATGTATAAGTTCCAGGTTGCTCCGTTAACTTTTACTGGTTCAGTTATAGGTGAACGTAACAGACCACGCCACAATGACAAGTACTTGCACTCGTTTTGACTTGTACAGAAGTTTAACCAATAATGATCCCTTTTGACATGCTTGCAATCGTCAAGCTTTCGAACATACAAAATGGGTGTGATTGTATTGGTCCCGTCGGGACCATACTTGTATTTCTACAGTACAATTGTACATATTGTTTCAACAAAGTAGCATTTAATCACAGTTTGCAACTGCCAATATTTATCTGGCTATATGATGAATATTGCTGTTTTGGACCAGTCAGTAGGTATGAATATCATTATTAGCATTTATCAGTTTCATTGCACCACCAATGAGAATAGTGTTCAGAATAAGTCACAAAAATATTTTTTTCTCGAACGAGCAGTGGCAGAGATTTGTTTGTTCACGTTCGGTTGAATGTCATCCACGACAACTGTGGCATCCACACTGAAATTCTCTCAAGAACTTGGCTCCATTCATTTCTGTAAGATTCAATTATACCTTTGCTGACATCATTAAACGGATGGATGCGACAGAGATGAAAGACCCGAACATGATTTGAGTGTGGACATGACTCGGTTAGAAATTATGCAGATTCACCTTTGTAATCTCATACAAAGCGTTACGAAATTTCTTTGCCTTCGTAATCTCATACGAAGTGTTACGAAAGTACTTCGGGATAGTTTTTTTGAGGCTGTTTCCAACCACCACTGACTCAAGGACAAATTGATTAAAATACTTTTCTGTCGTGCATTTTGTTCATACAGCTAAACGGCACACCCACCTTATCAATGGTTCCATTAGGGAAGACAGACCAAAACAGAAGGGCATCCCCTTGCTTGGGCTTCACTGTAAGCCCTATGCACTTCGTGAAATCATAACCAATGTCCATGTTATGAAAACCCTGCAAGGGTCATGGCGACCCAGACATAGTTAGGCATAAACATCGACAATAGATTCAAAAATAGACATGACACGAGCTTATTTCTTGTCTCTTTCCAATCCCGCTCCCTTCCCCTCACAGCAACTACCAGCCATCCCTAACCTGCAATCCTAAATGCAGTTTTCTGCAGGCATACCTCAAAGGGAAACATGGTCTCTCCACCCTCCTCAACATCTGTGAGGTATAGGAGGAATGAGGCAATCTGCAGCCTCAAAGGAAAAGACATGTTCCAAGACTTTTGGTGAGTTTCAAACTTAAGCAAAAAAGAGAATAAAATACAGGGTTGTTTCACTATCCAACTTTTCACTGGCAAAATTCAATGCAGTGATAGCATTTGGAGAGGTATCGAAGTTCAATAAACACCAAATAGCAAGAAGCATAGATATCATCCCAGAGTCTACAGTTAATAAAATCAAAACAACTGTTGGAAGCACGTTTTTCGCAATCTAATTTTTGGAAAAAATAAGGACAGGGAGTCAACAGTTAGGCTAAAAAAGTGTCTGAAACTTACAGAATCTCTTTGAGATGACCGTGATTTTGAAACGAAAGATGTCAAGTGTGTAACAATCAATTGTTAAAGTAAGTTAAAGTAACAATCAATTGTGCGAACATTTCCAATGCACAAAAGGACCTCAGCTATAAATAATGTAAAAGATGCACAAAGAGGGGAAAACATATCACACCGCAAAAAGATCATAACTGTGGAATTCTACATCATTGCTGATAAATATTTATAAAAGCATCCGAGTTTATTGGGAAACTTTGAAATGTACCCGTTGGCTGGTTTGCGGCCCATATTCCTCTGGATTGAATGTGTCATAATGAGAGTTGTACTTTTGTCCAAGCTCGTATCGGAGTACGTTATACGCCTATACAATCCCCATACCATCCACCTTTTTCGGGTTGGAAAAATGAATGAGCCAAGCGTACGGATCTTCAGGAAAAGAAGAGAAGCATGTGCACGAATGATGGACCTCTTTTCTATCAAGTCTTATCTTTAGCCTATACACTAATACTTTGAACAATAAACTTGAAAAAGAAATAAAGCATAAGGCAGAATCGAATTCATGGCGCTTGGCCTCCTTAACAGTCACTGCACAATTCATGTAATGTAGACAGAGGAGAAGCCAATGCAACCGTAAACAACAATTTACAAAATAACAGCTTAGAAGCAATCCTTGTACAACACGTTTCGCAGAAGCAAGCCTTCATATGTGTCCGGAATAGACCAGAATGAAATGAACATCATTAGTCGCATGAAACTGGCAAATTCATGCTCATCGAATAATCCAAAATCCTGCAAGTGTTAAGATCCATTATAAATTTACCTCTCCATGAGTAACAGGAACCATGGTAACCTTAGCCATTTTATTTTCCACCCACGCGAGTGCACCAGATGGATCACCGTGAGAGCTCAAGAATGTTCCTGAGCTGCACCCTCCAATCCCTCCAATTAAATTGGACAAGTGACTAATTTCACCAACACTTTTCTCCACTTCAATGTAATGAAAAGCCTAACAACTACGAGAACTGTCAGTCAACAATGTGCGCAACACAACATCACTCTGTGGGGAACAATGGTGCCCTAGTCAACAAAAGATGAATGAAAGGTTAATGAACATTAGATATTCTTGGAAAATGTACTGAAGGACCTTCAGTATAACGTTGAAAGCATAAAAGGAGGCGGCACAATACTTAAGCTTCCTAAAATCACTCAAGTTTAGATATTAAATCTAAGGATAGCGGCCATCTTCACTTTCTACAAGCTTCGGCAGCTAAGTGATTGGACAAGTTTGAAGTACATTTTCTGGACTTTCATTTGAAAATAGAAAGTTGATTCAAGTTGATTCAAGGTTCTATCTAACATTAACCTCTCAAATCATGCATAATGCATGGATCAGACCCATCATGTTTTAGAATTTGGGGAATTCAGCTTCACAACTGGAGACCAATATGCAAATATAACTCCAGGTGCAGTTGTCAAACAGGATGGAAGTCAAATGAGTATGGGCGCTATAAAAATCCATCTGGGCATTTGCGGCTCAATCAAATAACAATGAGCGAGTTCGCTGACATAAAGCTGAGCTGGTTCCTATTTCCTGCCAACCAAGGTTAAGCTCAATAATTAGACCAACGTCAGACTCACGTATGCACAATGATCACCCCTTGGTTACTCTCAGTTTTCTGCTCCACCTTGTTTTCCTCCCATTCTCACCATCACCTAAAGATTATCTTATGATGAACATCCTACAAGGACCTAGCTAGTAATATGAACAAAGGGATTCAAGGCACCTTGTACGAACGTCTGCGGTACTTTCTGCTGTTTCCCCTTGCCGTAGGGCTAGGCCTGAAGGTGACATAGACCTTTTGGCGATCTCCACTATTTCCATACATTTCTCCTTGGGAGCAAAATTTGGGAAATAAAATGCTCGCGGAGCCCAGCTCAGCATCTGTCATAAAACACTGCGCAGTCATACATTTGCAGTTACAGCAAGAGAGAACTAAAACAGCAACATTCATATCAACAAAAAGTGAGGATTCATAGACATCACATATAAACCATACTGAAAGTAGCGTGGAGCAGGAAGTTTCAACAAGTTTCCTGCCCAAGTAACAATTAACAGCAAGGACATGTTTGAATAACTAGCATGTGAAGGAGCTATACCTGATATGGGATTTCAGAGAGGACACCCTCGCCGGATTCTCCATGATCAGAAAGGATAGCAGGTGGTTTGGGCTCCACCTTCGCCAATTCCCGTCGACCACCATCCTCAAGAATTTCTCCTGTGCTATCCTCCTTATGAGATTGTAACTCAAGCTCAGTCTTTTGTACTCCTACGGGCACCTTTGAAGTTACCCGAATATCAGGTAATTTCTGCCAGAGAAGCACAGCATACTCATCAACTTCAGTTCCTAAAATCCAGAGTTCTACAAACAAAAACCTTTCACAGAAAGTGTCCAGCTTCCAGAGATAGCCTTTATCCTATTTACCACGCTGTAATGCAAAAGGAGAAATCGAAAGGTATAGCATTTACTGCATCTCGTCAGTATTCCCTTTCCTCCGAAACAAGAAAAACAGCCAATACAGTATGTCTGCTGTGAGAATGGAGGTCATCAGTGAATTATAAATACGCTGCAACTGGCATTATTGGCGCACTAGTCAAAATAATTGTCCAGAAAATTGCAACCCAACCTATTTCTGTATAATTACGCCGATTACTAGCCAGTATCGCCAATAATAGCGTAAGAATAATCACTCTGAAGCGCAACAGCTACTTTCTACCTTTCAGAACAAAAATAAACTATCTGCAGTGCAAGGCATGGATTTTGTATATGGTCATGTTTTTTGCAATGCATTAACCAAAACATGCCAAATAGTAACGCTACATGGTCAGATCTGGAACATGTTGCTTAGAAAAAAATCCGCATCCCTGAAATGCTCCCAGATAACGAGGACAAGAAAAACAATACTAGACAATTGAAACTCATATTATCAAAGATAACATGCAGCGGCCTGTGGTCAAGAACTAATTTCCTACTAAGGTTTAAATCACAAACATCCGTGTTTCGGGTGATACAAAGCATATGCTGTGTGTACATTTCCAGCGATTGTCAGATACCATACAGTTTTAACTTCAAAGGCACCTGAAATTATCTTTCGATAAAATCCATTCGTACAGCCCTTGACAGAACTTAAAATAATCAAATGTGAATTAGAGGTCCAACTCTGATCGAAACAGAACGAGCGCCAGGCAATTTGATCGGCAAAAACAGCCAAATTTACATCTTTACCACCAGAAACAGTCAAATCAGCGGATGACCGGATCATATAAAAGGAACGAATGAGGAAAAACAACCCATCCAACAGTAAACCAAGGAGCAGTCAAGTAACGAAACAAAACGAGAGAATGCAAACGCTATACCTCCAGTTGATTTCCACCGTACAAGTATCCTGCGTAGAAGGAGAGCACCCATAGACCTAGAGCTGCTGGAAGCGAAAGCTTCTCTGCGAGCAAAGTCTTCTTCGGACGTGAAGTGCTGCCCATGGCAGGGTGCTGCTGTGGACGACTGATCAATTTTTTGCAAATGCCATACAAAATTACAAATTGACGAGGTTTCGTGAACAACCTTATATTAACGAGAGGGAAATAGACAGTTTTCTTAATGAAATCCTTCGGTTTTGGAGGATATCGTGACCGTGCGATCGTTGCATCTCCAGGAGTGCTGCCGGGCGTACGGAGCGGGTGACCGAGGTCTGTAAGTATTCAGTAATGGCATGATAGTCGGCTACACCGTCAATCGCTATTAGAGTAAAGGAATAAATAGCGTAAAAAAAAAATTAGAGTTATTAACACTAATCGGGAATTTATTTATTTTGAAAAAAAATATATATACTAATTAATCACTAACTGTAATTTGGGTTGTCCAGAATAATAAATACCCGCCCTTAAAATGTCTACAGTAATATGTGTATTCGTACAAATTCTGACAATTCGTACGCCGTCGCGTTGTTCACACGGTCGACGGACGAACATATGAGAACGTGATTTTTTTCGACGAGTTTGCGTCTCTTTCTTCCAGTGCACATTCACATGTGTGTGCAATAATGTTAAGTGTCTTTTTATGCCTTTGTAATTCAAAAAGTACCATTTCGTACAGTCTGACATCGACCGTATACCACACTATTTATAATTTATTGTACTTTCAAGCTTTACGCTATTTTGTACGGTACCTTAACCAACGTCAAGGAAAAATTAAAGTCATGTATCCTATTTGAAAAAAAAAATCAAAATTTTAAGAACCCAAATTAGAGTTATTGACACTAATAACGATTCGCGGTGTACATATAAAGGTGAGCCCGCTATTAGTGTTAATTACACTACATTGGCGCCTTAATATTTCCGACTCGTGAACCTATAATAGAATGAAGAACATTACAGTACAGCTGTACCTCTAATCGTTGTTAGCGCTGGACAATAATTAGCGCTAATGGTATATTTGTTAATATCGCTATTTTATGTTGTTGAATCAAAAAAATAAAGATAATAACACTACACCGTCAATCGCTATTAGAGTATATAACGCCAATTCGGTGCCCTTTTTTCAGAAAAAAAAACCTGAAATACAATCCATAATTCTATTTTTTCCATTATTCTAATTAGGGTGTTTTTCCAATCAGAGTTAATAATGGAAGTACAATGCAATGTTTTTAGTGTGGTGTACGGACAGGGTATCTCCGTACTAAATGGTACTTTTCGAATTACAAAAGCATAAAAAGACACTTAACATTATTGCGCACACATGTGAATGTGCACTGGAAGAAAGAGACGCAAACTCGTCGAAAAAAATCACGTTCTTATGTGTTCGTCCAACGACAGTGTGAACATCGAACATGTTCGCGTGTGGAAATTCCTATTTTAAACTGTAAACTAACAGAACTGGTTGAATTGTGCCGCAAACATGTAACTGTCCGCCCAACAACTACGGTTTCCACTTTAGTTATGGTTATCTTACGCAATTAGTATTAAAACTAATTCTATTTTAAAGTTACGGGTAAATTAGTATAAAATTATACCCTAATACTATGCCAATATGCCATTTGGCCATAAAATACTGTAAACGTTTACGTTAATATTGGGTGGGTGCGCTGAAAGAACCACAAATTACAGTAATTTAATTACAATAAATAGAATAAAGTAACAATATTTGGCGTTGTTGATATTGGCGTGGAGTCACACCAAATGCGGACACTCCTCAGAAATTAGATTTTTTTTTAACCAATGGAAACCAACCGTTTACTTGGCCCCTATGGGATTGGACACCTGCGCCGCATCTCACAAATTTGTCCTTTCAACAACAAACCAACAGGTGACACCTTCTCGCCTGCTTCGTTTTGCCTCTCGTCTGCTTCATTTTCATTCGCCTCCATGGATGTCGTTCCACGCACGCCATCGAAAAGCCGTCGTCTTTGTTACCCCACTACCTATGGAAAAGCGCCATGGGCACCACGAGGAGGACAAGATAGACAACTTTGGTAATTTTTTTTGTTTTTTGTTTTTTTAGGTTTTTTTCCAATAAATTCTGTTTTTTTACCATTCTTCTCACCCTCTCGATATGCCTCTCCCTCCCTCCCTCTCTCTCCATTTCCCTCACACCTTTTCCCTCCCCTTCTCTATCTGTCTCTATCTCTCCCTTTCATCTCTCTGTCAACCGATACCTCTACCCCTCAATCTGCCTTCCCTTCTCCTTGTCTTTTTCGATTGGCCTCTCCCTTTCCCTCTCCTTCTCCTTTTTCCTCTTCATCTACCTCTCTCTACTTTCGATCTCAGCATATCATTCTCCCTTTTCATCTGCCTCTGTCTTTCTTCGCTCTCACCCTCCCTCAAAATCTGGAACTCCTTCTCAAAATTTTCCTCCCATTCCCTCACTCTCCCAGTTTGCCACCCCCACTCCCCCTCCACCCCCACTCCCTCTCCAGTACTCTCTTCCGTTCATTCTGTCCTCTTCCCTCCTCTCTTCCTTTCCCTTACCCTATCGTTTTTTCGTTACGTCACTTTATTCATCTCTGTCCCTCTCTCTCCCAATCTTTCTATATATTTTTGTTGCTCAGTAGGTTGTTATTCTAATTTTACTTGTTTTTTTTACCCAATCCCTATCCACTCTCTCTAAAGGATGAAAAATTGTTTTCACTCTCTCTCTCTCTCTCCCTCTCCCTCTCCCTCTCCCTCTCCCTCTCCCTCTCCCTCTCCCTCTCCCTCTCCCTCTCCCTCTCCTTCTCCCTCTCCCTCTCCCTTTCCCTCTCCCTTTCCCTCTCCTTCTCCCTCTCCCTCTCCCTCTCCCTCTCCCTCTCCCCCTCCCTCCCCCTCCCCCTCCCCCTCCCCCTCCCCCTCCCCCTCCCTCCCCCTACCCCTCCCTCCCCCACTTCCCCCTCCCCCTCTCTCTCTCCCTCTCTCCCTCTCTCTCTTTCTCCCTCTCCCTCCCTCTCTCTCTCTCTCGCTCTCCCTCTCTCTCACCATTAAATGATTTTTTTTTTCGGATTTTTTCATACAGGATCCACATGATAAGAAGTGAACTTTGACACGAGTGGATGGAGTGGATGGACCACCGCTTTGGGACTTTGCTTAGACTTTTTTGTTGGTATCGCTGAATCAAAACGTAGAGAACAATTTTGATAGGGTAAAGATAGATTAGTTCTTTAAAATAATGGGTCTTGATATTGTTCAATATAGGCGTAGTTTTGGTGAATGGTGGACAATCGATTTTTTTTTTTTGTCGCTCTAGGTGTTATTATATTTTTTTCTTTATAATTTTGTAAAAAGGTTCATGATGTTTAATAAAGGTTTTTGATAAACTGTCTATCACTTTTTATTGTGATTGTGTGTTTATTAATGCTTTTGTATATATGCACTAAAAAGATGTAAATAAAAGATAATAATGGAAAAAAATGTACATTATGTAATTTTTATTTTTGGGTTTTATTTTGTTTGAGCGACGGAGGATTTTTTCTGTTTGAGCGAGGGAGGAATAGTTGTGGAGAATTGTAAAATCAATTTATGTGAAAATAAAAGGATTAAATGAAATGGCAAAAAAAAAAAACAACGATGAATAAAAACATAGCAAAGGTGAGGGAGAGGAGAAAGACACCTTGAGATAAAAAAACAAGCTTAACCTAATCGAAGCAGAGAGTTACTCAAGAAACACACATATTTTGCCTTTGGAGGAAGTTCTCCCTTTGGAGGAAGTTCAAAAAAAATTTGTAAACAATTTATTTTGGTCTAAAGCATTATATGATAAAATGTGTTGCACCCTCTCGTCGATGGAAGTGATCCAGCGACGACGCATCCTCGTCGCCGAACTGCTATCAAGGAAACATGGTGTTTTGTTGAATGTTCAGCTTATTTTTTTCCGTTCAGCGACAAAACTCTGTCGTTGATCGGGTGAGCTCAAATTCCACCATTGTGGAAGAAGGAAATACAGTCAGTGATTGTGGGAAATTTAAGGAGATGGAGGAATACTCCACGCAAACACACAACATCATGATAAATCAATGTCCCCGTACATTTTTGAATACAACTTCATCAAACAAACACTGGAAATAAAGTTCCGAAAATAATATTTAATATCGTCGAATTCGTATACAAACAATAACCAAACTTTGCAAATGAAACTAAAAAAAAAAAAACAAAGAAATCCATACTAATACTAAAAAACTAAAACCAAACTTTGCTAACGAACTAAGAAAACAAAAGGATCAAAAATAATTCAAAATAATACTAAAAATCTTATGCCCTCCCTCACTCCCTAATTCTTTAATTAATTCATATCGCTGAAATGGGATTATATGAAATCGTCTGCCAAGTATTTTTCGGTGACTTCGTCTTCATGAGTGTCAGCATCTCGCATGCCTTAGAGAAATTCCCGTGCCCTTACGCTGTATGACAAAATCAAGTTTCAGCGATCAAGTTTCAAACCGGCCATCTGTCACGAGGCGATGACGCATTTGTCGTCGCCAATTCATTGTCTCCAATTTACCAAAGCCGATTTTTTCAAAAACTCAAACATTGAGGTGACGACGCATTGTCGTCGCCAGTCTGATATCTCCAACCATACGCTGCCGCTCTAATGCGATCTTTAGACGGAGAGGGAGTGACATGGATGGGATCATAATGAAGGATGGTGATACATGGGAGGGTGAGTCATTATAAGAGTGGGGGAGAGGGTGACAGGTTTTTGGGATTCCAAAGTCGCAAAGTCCCAGAGGAAGAACCGGTCAGAATACTTTTACCTGTATCCTTTCCCACACACAAAAAAAAAAAAAATCACTTGGAAAAAAAACAAAAATATCAATTGTAAAAGAAAAAAAAATCATCACTCATTCAGAAAATATTTCCATCACTCTTGAAAAAAAGGAAGCGGGAGATCGCGAGTACGAGGCACAAGAGGGAGAGAGCGGGGGGGGGGAGGGAGAGAGAACGTACCATCTGTAGTAAATCCCCCACATGTAACAGCCCCACTATGGCCAGAAAGAAGGGCCATAAAAGCGGCCGAATCGGCATTCCACATCTAAGAGGTAAAATCTTCAGCTCCGGCTAAAAAGACATGACCTTTAGAGTGCCATTGTATCCACTGCAAAAAGAAAAAGAAAAAAAAAAAAAATATATATATATATATATATATATATATATATATATATCATAAAATCATAAAATTAGTTTAGTATTATTTAGTAGATAAATTAGTTGATTAGTTACAGATTATAAGATTAAAAAAGAAAAAGGGAACCTACAAAACGCCTAAAAACCCTAAAAGAGCCAAAAACCCGAAAAAACTTCTCATAAATAAGCAATAATCGGCAGTTATTCATTCAACAATTGATTATTCGACGGTTGTTGAATGGACACATATTAAATTGAAAAATGTTGGAGACATGGCCTTTTGGATGCCATTGTATAAACTGAGTAAACAAAAACATAAAAATAAAACTTTAGAAAAAAATACATTAACAATAGTCGGCACTTGTTATTTGGTAGTTAATTATTTGACAATCTTCAACTTTCTTGGAATTTTTTCGAGACATGGTCCTTTTGCATGCCATTGTACTTACTGCATAAACAAAATAAAGAAATAAAACACCCTAAGTAAACATACACATATTGAAACCCTAAATACAATTTAGGTTTTTTTTATAATTTCCGACAACGTAACTCGATACCACCTTCAGGTCCTTCCAAATGATATATGAATTTAAGGTTTTCAAATTATGTAAATGTACAAGGAAATATAATTTTTTTTTTTAGGATTTCTCAATAAATTGTACCTCGAGGTCCTCCGAAATGATGTACCAGAAAACGTAATTTTGAGTTTATTACAGTTTCAAATACTATAACTATCTATAAAGAAATACACTTTTAAGTTTTTTTAGGGTTTACTAAATTAGACGTTGATACCACCTCCAAGTTCTTCCAAACCTTGTACAAGAAGCCGTCGTTTACAATAAATTAGGATTTCAAATACACTAACAATACATAAGAAAATATAATATAAAATATAATTTATAGGATTTACTCGTAATTTTTCAATAAAATTGTACCTCAATACCACCTCCAGGTCCTTCCAAACGATGTCGAAAGTTTCATGTATTTGCATCCCAAATTTGGACCAATCCATCGGGGCCACCTGTCGCCAAAAGGGCACCATCCCAGCTGAAGGCCAAGGCTGCGACAGAATCAGTGTGACCTGAGACGAGAGGGAGGGAGAAGGGGAAAGAGGGAGGGAGGGAGAAGGGGAAGGGAGGGAGGGAGAAGGGAGGGGGGGGAGAAAAAGAGGGAAGGGGGGGGAATGTTTGTAAATTTGGGTCAGTTTCAAGGGAAAGAGTATGTCGAGCGTCTTTCATGGCTGACCCATGGGAACCTCTGGGGCTTATTGAATGTACGGATCGTTTTTGTAACAACCACGGCTTATTGAATGTACGGATCGTTTTTGGAACAACCACAGATAAGACAGGCAGTTATTGTGACGTTATCACCTAGTTTTTACAGCCATATCATTTACGTGGATATGAAATTGGCCACGTGTAATTTTGGGCGACCAATCGTATTATGCGTTGGACGCCCTGGTTGATATTTTGGTACATTTGTCACTTTATTAGAGTTAACATTAACTGTAATAATGCTAACTCTAACGCTAATACCCGTTATTGTTTCACAAGATGTTTCTGAATGCAACCTTATTAAAATTAAGACACATTTTACCGTCAATTAACTCTAATATATACTCTGAAATGCGACATATTAGAGTTAATGGTCGTTATTAATGTAAACATGTAACATTACAAAGGACAACCAACCTCCGTTTTTGATAAAACAGCGTTGCGTAGTTATTGAAGCAATTTCCCCTAAAAAACCCTCTAACTGTTAAAAAGTATAACGCTTTACGGTATAGCGCTGACGCTTAACGGTCGGAAAACACTCTGACACGTACGGAGGTCCAAAATGAGCGACGGCGTACGAATTGTCAGATTTTGTACGAGTACACATATTACTATAGACATCGAAAGGGCGAGTATTTATTATTCCGGACAACCCAAATTACAGTTAGGGATTAATTAGTATATAACATTTAAAAAAAAAATAAAAAAATCCCGATTAGTGTCAATAACACTAATTTTTCTTTTACGCTATTTATTCCTTTACTCTAATAGCGATTGACGGTGTACTGTACACCGCGAATCGTAATTAGAGTAAATTACTCTAATTCGGTCGCTCGAAATTTTGACTCTATGACATCAAATAGAGTAAACGATTATAATTTTTTCATTATTATAATTTAGGTAAGTTTAATCAGCGTAACAGAATTGTAATATAGGTTCGTTTTAAATAGTGTGGAGTGCGGATGATGTTCGACCGTGCAAAACTGTACTTTATTAAGTAAAAACGTACAAATAATGATTTAATACAATCGCGCTCGCACGTGAAATCGGACTAAACGAAAAATCAATCACATCGAAAAAAAGCCGTTCGCATAACTCTCGTCCGTCGACAGCATCGTCGTCAGTGTGAACATTAACTGACATTCAGCGCGACAAATAATACTACACACAGTCGAAAAATGGTTGCTGGACGAATATGTGCGAACGTGATATTTGGCAGCCCTATTAGACCCCCTTTTTAGAGCGCACATTCTCATGCGTCCGCGGCTACTAATACTCATTATTTATACTTTTTCACTTAAAAAGGTACAATTTTGTACGGTCTGACACTTTCCGTACACCACAGTAATTAACTGATGGCGTACTTTCATTTGTACGGTACTAAAAAATTAACCCTAAAAAGAGTAAAGAAAAAAATAGAATGAACTACGCTAATGGAGAATAATAAAAAAAAAAACGGGACGGAATTAGTGTACACAACGCTAATAGCGGTTGGCGGTGTACTGTACTGTACTGTACTATCCTGTCAGCATTCGCTGAGATGCGTACTTGTGGCCAGATTCTGAAATAAAATTGGTCGGTGTGAAAAATCTTCGACGATTTTCAATATCCTTTCTAGACTTACGTGGTACCACTTAAATTTAAAAACGTGGTTTACAGACTACACTATGTTCCCTCGTCCAAAACATTACAGCCAGTAATCTTGGCCGTACAATTACAGAAACCTCCTGATAGAACTTCGGGTTTATTCTTGAATATTCCAATAGATCAGAAAAGAAAGAAAGAAAGATTTTATTATGAAAAGCGCGATGGTTAAACCATCAAAGTACAAAACTTTATTGAAAAGGAAAATTGTTCACTACACCGCCAATCGCTATTAGAGTAAATAACGCTAATTCGGTGCCCTTTTAAAAAAAAAAAAAAACATGAAATGCAATCCATAATTCTATTTTTTCCATTATTCTAATTAGGATTTTTTTTCAATTAGCGTTAATATTGGAAGTACACTGCGATGGAAATAGTGTGGCGTACGGACAAGGTGTCTCCGTACGAAATGGTACTTTTTGAATTACAAAGGCATAAAAAGACACTTAACATTATTGCGCACACAAGTGAATGTGCACTAGAAGAAAGAGACGCAAACTCGTTGACAAAATCACGTTCTCATATGTTCGTCCGTCGACCGTGTGAACAGCGCGACGGCGTACAAATTGTCAGATTTTGTACGACTACACATATTAACGTAGACATCGAAAGGGCGGGTATTTAATATTCAAGACAACCCAAATTACAGTTAAGGATTAATTAATATATATTTATTTATTTAAAAAAAAAAAATCCCAATGAGTGTAAATAACACTAAAAAAAAATTACGCTATTTATTCCTTTACTCTAATAGCGATTGAAGGTGTACCATTAAAGGCTAGAATTGTAAAACCAAAAGTACATACAGAAACTGTAAAAGCTAACCAACACTAAGGGTGACGTTCCATCAGGCGAAAAGTGGTGTAGTTTACATAAATTTGCGACCCTCTGTACCGAATCGTATCGCCTATTTTGTTTTTATTCGAAAAACAACATTACAGAGAATCTTGTCGATACTCTCCGTAGGTCTTCGAGGTAATACTGGCCGTCGGATGTTCATCTGCGAGGAGTTCACTTCATTTTTTTTTGTAACTGTCAACCTACCTCGAGGAGGTGGGTTGGCAAATACAAGAAAAAAAAATCGTGACACGCTGGACGATTAAGCTACGTGTCATGATGAAAAACCAACGAAAAATCTTAAAATTTGCACATGACACGCGCTTTCCAAAATACAACCGAAAATAAAAACGAAATTTCGTAACGTTCCCTCGTCACGCTATTTTTGGTAACTATTGTTCGTCACACTATTTCTCTCAAAGGACTTTCGTTTTGTTCGAAAACTGCAACCCTAAAAACTGAGCTGGCGTACAGAATGGCTTTCTGCAAAAAGTATAAAAGTTTTGTCGTATGATTACTTCGTAGGCAGGTACATGGTACGCAAGTCAAGATTTGAAATTAAATTTGTCGGTGCTAAAAATATGAAAGATATTCAATATCGGATCGTAGCTTGCGTGGCGCCTGTCAATTTAGAACACGTGGCTTACAGACTCTACGGGATGGAACATCGACCCAATCGACCCGCTCAGTAGAGTTTGCCGTACAATTACAGAAACGTATGATGGAACTTTACCCTAAGGGTAGCGTTCTATCATGATTTTTTTTGTAATTGTACGAGCAACATTGTAGGATGCTACATTTTGAACGATGTTTTATTGTGCACAGTTTCTAAATCCACGTGCTCAGAAATGAGTGGTACCACGTAAAATAAGATCGTATTTGAAAATCGTCAAATCTTTTTTACACCGACCAGCTTAAACTCGAAATCGTCATTTGCATACCATGTACGCGCAGACCAGGGAAACCGTACCACCCAAATTTTGTACTATTTGCAAACGCTTAGATGCCAACTCATTCTTTTTGGGTTTCTTTTTTTTTCGCGTGACGAATGAGCGCTGCCACAAATAGTGTGAGGAATGGGTAGTAACAAAAATAGCGCGACGAAAATTCGTTACGAAATTACTTTTGTGATTTCGGCTTGATTTTTGAATGTGTCCCTTATGTGCGATTTTTTTCAATTTCTGTTGGTTACCGTCCTGACACCTATGTTCATCATCCATCGTGTCGTGGCTCACATTTTTCTGTAAATGGGAGGTAAATCACCATTCACATAAACTGGCAAAGCAAATTCTTCGCGAAAATTATGCAACGGTAAATTATACCTCCCAGATGTTTAGAGAATATTGGCAAGATTCTCTGCAATGTTGTTCACTTATAAAAACAAAATAAAATGTACGGCGTAGTACGCAGAGGTATGGATTTATGTAAACAACCTCACATTTTGTCTGAAGGAACGCCACCCTAAGAGTAAAAAACAAAAAACAACGGAACATAAGAAACAAAAACATGCGACCTTGTATGCCTCTAAATAAAAACCATGAAATAAGGTTTCGTGAGTTGACGGCTACACCGCGAATCGTAATTAGAGTTATGAACGCTAATTCCGTCACCCCAAATTTTGACTATATCACCATAAATAGAGAATATTATTATAAATTATTATTTACGTTATTTAAGGTACTTTTGAATGATCGTTAAAAACTCTAATACAGTGCCGTTTGAAATAGTGTGGCGTATAGTAAACTGTACTTTATTAAGTGACATTCTATGGGCTCCATTGCCCACAGAATTCGCAGATCCAAAAGAAGCTAATCTAGATAGTGCCGACTCCAAGTTGATATAAACCCAAATGAATGATCCCTTGACAATTAGAACCCCAATACACCTTCACCCCTGTGAAGAGAAGACCTTCTGTGTGCTCAGTTCCACCACAGAATGCAAAGCTTGAATATGTGTTTTGGACAATATTCCCCAATTTGACTTTCCCACTGAATAAGTGCCACCCTGGCACGCAAAGACTCTGACCGACTACACCCCTGTGTAGATTGGACTCCCCTGAGTCCGCAGCAAAAAGAATCACTGAATTTGCTCACCCGAGCATTAAGTTATGGTTGGTCAAAGATGACCTTTATAGTTACAAGCTCTCTTAGAGAGAGGTACCTAAATATCACTAAGTCTTGGTCTGCCTACTCACGACTACCTACTACTAAACCCTAGTCCAATAGGAACACTATAAAGTACAAGAAGGTACAATGGGTGATGTACTTATTGTACGTCCATTGTACGACAAGGTCTACAAGGTGACACCTGTCAAATCGAAAGCCATGGTTCCTCCTCCCATCTTCTCCGGTATCAAATAATGTGGCGCCACGTGGCACCGCGTGACGCTATCTCCGTATGCCGCCAAAAGCTCACTTCGCGTGGCGGCTATAATGCCGGCCGTCCGATCAAAACATATTTTACATGGTTCAGATTCGCGTACATGCATGAATTGCTCCTTTTGGTTAGTTTGTTGTTAAGTAGCTGTTGCGTTAATGTTTATATATCTTTGAAACCCGTCACGTGTGTCGTTTTGGTAACGCCTTATTGGATAAGGCTTACGTCTACATAATGAATCATAGACCCAGGTTCAAATCTGGTTTAGAGCAGCATATTGGCCACCTATTGTTTTTCCTGCCTGTTTTTGCCTGTTTCTTCTTTTTGACTATGGGGGCAGCCATGGCTATCTCTGTCTTCTTGTGACTACGACAAGTATGGATGACTTAGACAAGACCATTTGACAAACACATATAATAAATTCAGACCTAGAAAATACACAAATTTAACACTCCCCTTATTTTTTAGTCTTCTATTGCGCCAACTCCCACTAAATAAAAACAACAAAAACAAAATCCCTTTTTTTTTTCGTTCTTTTCCTATAATTAAACTTTAAGAATATACCCTCATATTTTAAAAGGTCTATTAGATGAGCTGAAATTAACATTCCATCTTGCTGATCACACATTTTATTTAGCATCTCACTTTTTATAAATCTGAGCAAAGATTTTATCCACCTCATCACTTTTCCATCCACACAAAATCCGATTTCCCTCTTGCAATTCAAACAGCCAGCCACATCATCAATCTGCAACACACACCCCGATGCTAACCCTTTTACAGGCGCACCTTCATAGATGGCATCACTCCCAATAGTGATGTCAAGTCCATTACCCCCCAAATTTTTCGAAAAAACAAGTATCCCCGCTAAGTTTCTCGTAAGATCTACGTCTTCCGTACTCATATTTTTATCCTTGATACTCATCCCATTTTTTGAACTTTCCTCACTCTCTCCCAAGTAATTCTTTCCGCTATCACTTTCTAATTTTATTCCCAATAAATATTTCTCCTCCCCTAAACCTTTCATTAAATATTCCTCTTCTCCCCTATCTTTTAAAACCCCCTCTAGATTTACTTCTCCCCTTTCCTCGGAATCCGTTAAAGTCTCCCTTTGCGACCAGTTTTCTGTTTCCAAAATATCTATAAAATTATCCTCATTATTTTTACTTTTCCCTTTTTCAATTATAGATTCTAGATCTGACTTTCTCATCTCTAAGTTATACTTTTTACACTCCTTGACATCTTCATCATTTCTAACTCCCTCAAGTACCTTCCTTCCCTTTACTTCCCTTATACCTTCAAAAGCACATCGTTGCTTTCGTGTAATTTCTGTGTACTTCTCTCTCTTCTCCATTCTACCAATGTGAAGAAGCTCCAATATTTCTTCATCCTCTTTCTCCTCTTCCCCTTCTTCCTCCTCTTTCACATTCCAACTTCGAAGTTTTTCCAAGCAAGGACACTCCTCTATATAGTGACCCGGTTCTCTACAAAAGAAGCAAACACCCTTTTTCAAAGCTCCCCTTTCTTTTGCTCTCCCTCTCTTTCCACCAAAGTTCCGATAAGGTTTACCTTTGTCTTTCTTCCTCTCATCACGCTTCCGCTCGTCACCGCCGTTCCTCTAATCACGCTTCCGCCAATCACCACCAGCTGTAAAGGCAGTTACCCTCTCACTTCCCCTAAGAAGCTCCAAAGTGCTTTCCCTCACAAGAATTATCCCCATGGTAAAGCTCCAAGTCCATGAGGAGCCATCCATTGCCTGCATACGATTAATGATGTTTTCGTACTCATCTGGGAGTTTCATGAGTAGTGTATTGATCTTTCTCTCCTCAGATTCTACATACCCCGCACTAGCAAGCTCAACATATAACGCAGCAATATCATTGCAAAACTCTATCATGTTACCGCCTTTATAAACATAGGCCTCTATTTCTTGTTTTACTAACTGCTGCCTCTGAATAGTCTCACTCTTATAAATCTGCCTTAGTGTTTCCCATATTTCCGAAGACTTGGTAAGACTTAAAAAGGTGATATCTATGGACTTAGACACATATCTAAGTATAAGATGTTTAGCTATAGTGTTCTTATACTCCCAAATTTTACTATCATTTACTTCAGTTTTACTTATAACCCCTCTAAGTGAAGATGTGGCGGAGAGCATAGCTCCCCTCACCATAAGTGTCCCTTTATCCTTCTCCACTATTTCCCTATCCACGGAAAGGTTTTTCCCTTCACCTTTTGATTCATCTGAACTCCGGTTGATATTCTGAGCAGCCTCAGATGATTCTCCATAGTAACCTCCTCCAAAGCCAGGTGGCGGACATCTCACTTGTCCCGAAACAATTCCCCATAAGTGCTTCTCGAAAAGCAATCCCTCCATAATAAACTCCCAATAAGTGAAGTCTGTTCCATCGAACATAGGCACCCTAGATGGTGGGCCCATAACCTGAAATTCTATGGGCTCCATTGCCCACAGAATTCGCAGATCCAAAAGAAGTTAATCTAGATAGTGCCGACTCCAAGTTGATATAAACCCAAATGAATGATCCCTTGACAATTAGAATAAGGGGAGTGTTGAAATTTAAGTATTTTCTAGGTCTAGAGATTGTAAAATAAAAAGCAAAAAGGGGACACTAACAACCTACCTCTAACTCTTCACTCAAGTCCCCACACTTGTCGCAGTCACTGAAGACTTGAAGAGGAGTTAGATCCATGGCTGCCTAGGCTGTCCGAAGTGGACAGGCAATTCTTAATAGAGATATCTAAAAGGTGTGACGGACCCCGGATTTGATCCTAGTACCTGCCGTCCGTCAAACTAGCCGTTCGCTTTAAACCAACAAGTATATATACAGTGCTAGAGTACAATGGGTTTGACAAATATTTATATTTTTACACGTAGACTAGTTCGTCTAACGGGAATAGATACGTAATGCATAGATACAGTTTTGTATAGTACGGAGTACGATTTAATGTAATTTATGAAACGGATACCGCGCATTTGTTTCGAACGCGAAACAAATATCGTACGTATATTTTCAACGGCTACAATTGTATTCGGTTTGATCGGACGGCCACGATAGGCGTCGCGATCACGGATTATGTACTTTTGCCGTTTTTCAGTCATCACCACGTCATGTGACACGTGGCGCGACAATGTTGGAATGCGGCGACTCCGGAGATTGCGGTAACAAATCCGGCTATGACACGTGTCGACATTTTGGCCATGTTGTACAATGGCCGTACAGAAAGTACACCGGCACATGTACTTTTCTGTACGACACACTAATTTGATTGGTGCCGTACTTCAGTAGATAGAGTTTTAGAGAGGGAATAGGACTTAGAAAATTTTGGGTAAGTAGCTGCCTCTCCCAGAGAGCACCTTATATAAAATGGCAAACTTAGGCCAGCCATAATTATCAATTTACTTGACCATTTTCAGTGATTCTTTTTGCTGCGGACTCAGGGGAGTCCAGGCTACACAGGGGTGTAGTCGGTCAGAGTTTTTGTCTGCCTGGGTGGCTACATTTATAAGGGAAAGTCAAAGTGGGTGAATGTGTCCAAATCTCATATTCTAACTTTGCATTCTGTGGTGGAACTGAGCACACAGAAAGTGTTATTTCACGAGGTGAATCTATATTGGGCTTCTGACTGTCAAGGGGTTGGTCATTTGGGTTTATATCAAGTTTGGAGTCGGCACTATCTAGATTAGCTTCTTAGGATCTGCCTACTCTGAGGGCCAATGGAGGTCTCAGAGTTTCAGGTTATGGGCCCACCATCTAGGGTGCCTATGTTTGATGGAACAGGCTTCACTTATTGGGCGTTTACAATGGAGGGATTGCTTTTCGAGAAGCACTTATGGGGAATTGTTGCGGGACAAGTGAGATGTCCGCCACCTGGCTTTGGAGGAGCTTACTATGGAGATTCATCTGAGGCTGCCCAAATATCATCCGGAGTTCAGATGCAACGGAAGGTGAAGGGAAAAACCTTTCCGTGGATGGGGAAATAGGGGAGAAGGAAAAAGGGACATCTATGGTGAGGGGAGCTAGGCTCTCAGCTATGGTACCACATGTAGGGATTAAAACTAAAGAAAATAACAAAAAAATATGGGAATACAAAAACACTATAGCAAAACATCTTATACTTAGATATGTGTCTAAGTCGATAGCTATCACTCTTTTAAGTCTAACCAAGTCTTCACAGATATGGGAAGCACTAAGTCAGATTTATAAGAGTGAGACTATTCAAAGGCAGCAATTAGTAAAACAGGAAATAAAGGCCTATGCTTATAAAGGCGGTAGCATGATAGAGTTTTGCAATGATATTGCTGCATTATATGTTGAGCTAGCTAGTGCGGGATATGTAGAATGTGAGGAGAGTAAGATTAATACACTACTTATGAAACTCCCAGATGAGTACGAAAACATCATTTGTCGTATGCAGACACTTGATGGTTCCTCATGGACTTGGAGCTTTACCATGGGGATAATTCTTGTGAGGGAAAGCACTTTGGAGCTTCGTAGGGGAAGTGACAAGGTGAATGCATTTACAGCTGGTGGTGATTGGCGGAAGCGTGATTAGAGGAATGGCGGTGATTGGCGGAAGTGTGATGAGAGGAACGGTGGTGGCGAGCGGAAGCGTGATGAGAGGAAGAAAGACAAAGGTAAACCTTATCGGAACTTTGGTGGAAAAAGAGGGAGTGGAAAAGACACGGGAGCTTTGAAAAAGGGGGTTTGCTTCTTTTGTAGGGAATCGGGTCATTATATGGAGGAATGCCCTTGTTTGGAAAAACTTAGAAGTTGGAATGTGGATGAGGAGGAAGAAGGGGAAGAGGAGAAAGAGGATGAAGATATTTTAGAGCTTCTCCGGATTAGTAGTATGGGGAAGAGAGAAAAACACACAGAAATTCCACGAAAGCAACAGTGTGCTTTTGGAGGTATAAGGGAAGTAAAGAGAGAGGAGATACTTGAGGGAGTTCAAAATATTGAGGATTGTTTCATAGATATTTTGGAAACAGAAAACCGGTCGGAAAGGGAGACTTCAACAGATTCCGAGGAAAGGGGAGAATTAATTCTAGAGGGGTTTTTAAAGGATACGGGAGAAGAGAAATATTTGACTAAAGGTTTAGGGGAGAAAAAATATTTATTGGGAATTAAAATAGAAAGTGATAGTGGAAAGAATTCCATGGGAGAGAGTGAGGGAAGTTCAGAAAAAGGGGTAATTATCATGGATAAAAAATATGAGTACGGAAGATGTAGATCTTATGAGGAACTTAGTGGGGACTAGTGTTTTTTGGGAATATTTGGGGGTGGATGGATTTGACATCACTACTTGGTGTGATGTCGCTTGTGAAGATGTGCTTGTAAAAGGGTTATCATCCGGGTATATGTTGCAGGTTGGGGATGGGGCTGACTGTTGGAAATGCAAAAGGGAAAGTAGATTCTGGTTGGATGCAAAGGGGAAAAGGTGGATAAAATCTTTGATCGAATTTATGAAAAGTGGCATGCAAAATAAAATGTATGATCAACAAGATAAATTATTTTTGGTCATCTAATACACTTTCTTAAATATAAAATTATTCGCTTGAAGCTTCATGAAGGAAAAATGAAAAATGAAAGGAAAAAATATATATATATATATATATATATATATATATATATATATATATATATATATATATATATATATATATATATATATATATATATATATATATATATATATATATATATATATATATATATATATATATATATATGTATTTGTTGTATTTGATGGGAGTTGAAAGTAAGTAGACTAGAAAATAAGGGGAGTGTTGAAATTTAAGTATTTTCTAGGTCTAGAGATTGTAAAATAAAAAGCAAAAAGGGGACACTAACAACCTACCTCTAACTCTTCACTCAAGTCCCCACACTTGTCGCAGTCACTGAAGACTTGAAGAGGAGTTAGATCCATGGCTGCCTAGGCTGTCCGAAGTGGACAGGCAATTCTTAATAGAGATATCTAAAAGGTGTGACGGACCCCGGATTTGATCCTAGTACCTGCCGTCCGTCAAACTAGCCGTTCGCTTTAAACCAACAAGTATATATACAGTGCTAGAGTACAATGGGTTTGACAAATATTTATATTTTTACACGTAGACTAGTTCGTCTAACGGGAATAGATACGTAATGCATAGATACAGTTTTGTATAGTACGGAGTACGATTTAATGTAATTTATGAAACGGATACCGCGCATTTGTTTCGAACGCGAAACAAATATCGTACGTATATTTTCAACGGCTACAATTGTATTCGGTTTGATCGGACGGCCACGATAGGCGTCGCGATCACGGATTATGTACTTTTGCCGTTTTTCAGTCATCACCACGTCATGTGACACGTGGCGCGACAATGTTGGAATGCGGCGACTCCGGAGATTGCGGTAACAAATCCGGCTATGACACGTGTCGACATTTTGGCCATGTTGTACAATGGCCGTACAGAAAGTACACCGGCACATGTACTTTTCTGTACGACACACTAATTTGATTGGTGCCGTACTTCAGTAGATAGAGTTTTAGAGAGGGAATAGGACTTAGAAAATTTTGGGTAAGTAGCTGCCTCTCCCAGAGAGCACCTTATATAAAATGGCAAACTTAGGCCAGCCATAATTATCAATTTACTTGACCATTTTCAGTGATTCTTTTTGCTGCGGACTCAGGGGAGTCCAGGCTACACAGGGGTGTAGTCGGTCAGAGTTTTTGTCTGCCTGGGTGGCTACATTTATAAGGGAAAGTCAAAGTGGGTGAATGTGTCCAAATCTCATATTCTAACTTTGCATTCTGTGGTGGAACTGAGCACACAGAAAGTGTTATTTCACAGGGGTGAATCTATATTGGGCTTCTGACTGTCAAGGGGTTGGTCATTTGGGTTTATATCAAGTTTGGAGTCGGCACTATCTAGATTAGCTTCTTTGGATCTGCCTACTCTGAGGGCCAATGGAGGTCTCAGAGTTTCACAATACACCTTCACCCCTGTGAAGAGAAGACCTTCTGTGTGCTCAGTTCCACCACAGAATGCAAAGCTTGAATATGTGTTTTGGACAATATTCCCCAATTTGACTTTCCCACTGAATAAGTGCCACCCTGGCACGCAAAGACTCTAACCGACTACACCCTTGTGTAGATTGGACTCCCCTGAGTTCGGAGCAAAAAGAATCACTGAATTTGCTCACCCGAGCATTAAGTTATGGTTGGTCAAAGATGACCTTTATAGTTACAAGCTCTCTTAGAGAGAGGTACCTAAATATCACTAAGTCTTGGTCTGCCTACTCACGACTACCTACTACTAAACCCTGGTCCAATAGGAACACTATAAAGTACAAGAAGGTACAATGGGCGATGTACTTATTGTACGTCCATTGTACGACAAGGTCTACAAGGTGACACCTGTCAAATCGAAAGCCATGGTTCCTCCTCCCATCTTCTCCGGTATCAAATAATGTGGCGCCACGTGGCACCGCGTGACGCTATCTCCGTATGCCGCCAAAAGCTCACTTCGCGTGGCGGCTATAATGCCGGCCGTCCGATCAAAACATATTTTACATGGTTCAGATTCGCGTACATGCATGAATTGCTCCTTTTGGTTAGTTTGTTGTTAAGTAGCTGTTGCGTTAATGTTTATATATCTTTGAAACCCGTCACGTGTATCGTTTTGGTAACGCCTTATTGGATAAGGCTTACGTCTACATAATGAATCACAGACCCAGGTTCAAATCTGGTTTAGAGCAGCATATTGGCCACCTATTGTTTTTCCTGCCTGTTTTTGCCTGTTTCTTCTTTTTGACTATGGGGGCAGCCATGGCTATCTCTGTCTTCTTGTGACTACGACAAGTATGGATGACTTAGACAAGACCATTTGACAAACACATATAATAAATTCAGACCTAGAAAATACACAAATTTAACATTAAGTAAAAAAGTACACATAATGATTTAATACAAGTCGTTTTCATGTAACTGTGTTTTAACAAAATGCGAAATGCAAACGTCATAATGATGTGAAACTATACGTTTTGTCAGATTTTGTACTTGTACTTAATTTACAGTGGATATGTTCAACGACCAAATTAGAGTTATTGATAAAATTAGAGTAAATTTCCTTTTTGAAAAAGTTTTATTGCACAAATAAGAGTTCATAACTCTAATTTTTTATTTTTACTTTTTTTACTCTAATTTTTTCTTTACTCTAATTACGATTCGCGATGTAGCGAAATAAGACGTTTGAAACTTTGAATAGAACGAACATACATGCATCGATATGGGTGGTATTCTGGTATTGCAGGCGATCTCAAGCATCGCCCTTTATCTGACAAAGCACGGTGGTGAACGATGGCCGAGGCTTGCGAGATTGACCTCTCGCTACCCGGTGCACATTGATGATATTTTTTCGTAAGACCTTTAGTGTAGACTTCTTTTAGCCTTTGGGCCGACGACCCTTTTTTGTCATCTAGAGCCTTTATATAGTGTATTTTTGCCTTTGTATAGTGTATTTTTAAGTGCTAAAAATGCACTATACAAAGGCTCTAGATGACAAAAAAGGGTTGTCGGTCCAAAGCCTAAAACAAGTCTACATTAAAGGTCTAAGGAAAAAATATCATCAATGTGCATTGGGTGGCTAGGAGGTAAATCTCGTAGGCCTCGGCCATTGTTCACCACCGTGTTTTGTCGGATAAGGGCCGATGCTTGTGATCGAATACAATACTACAATACCACCCACATCGATGCATGTATGTCTGTTATATCAAAAGTTTCAAACGTTTTATTTCGCTAGTTGTCGACTCACACAACATCATTTCATGGTTTTTAAATAGACACATAAAGGATCGCAAATTCTTTAAGATTTGAACGGTTTAGACGTTTCTTTTAGGCATTATGCAACGGTTTACCGTTTTCTATATTGCCCCACACCAGAACGGAATCGAACCTAGCAAAGACGAGTTATGTAGTGTAGTACATCACAGAAGTGTACTTTTGACGTTTTGTGAGGAATTTTGTTATTGGTACCTGGCGTTGTTGAAACAAGGAACATTGAAGGCTTTTACGTAGTGTTGTGTATCGGTAAAAGAGTTATCGCGAAACTATTGATACCTATAGTTATTGGTTATCGAACGGTCAAAGGTCCCGATACATCGGTCTGAGACCAACAAATTCCATATTGGCGATAACTTTAATAATATATAGTACGCATACTATAGTAGCTTATTTTATATTGTATTATACTATTTACATTATATAGCGTGGCATGCCACGTATACAAATCTATTTCGTAACTAAATAATTGAAAATTATTACAGACAGTGCCGCACATAAAACGTAGACAAATTTAAAATAAATCTTTATAGTTATAAAATTATATTATCGAAACGAAAAAAAATAAAATACATTGTAAAATTTGTGAATCAATTTTTCTTATAAAAAGAGACGAAGAGAGGTACGGACGAACACATATGTCAGACTGCCTCCATTTACAACCACCAATTTTTTGAACCTACTACAAACAAGCAACACATATTTGAGGAAAAAATAGTTTTTTATAAAATAGTAAAAATCTAAAATTATATATGTATTCATTCTAATGGATTATCAAAAAATTGGAGGAGAGGAGGATGGGACACAAATTTTTGATGAGGAGGTCAAAGAGATTCAAAATGTTAAAGAATTAGACAACTTACAAAAAAATAAGGAGGAATGCAAACATGCTAAAAAAGCCATTCCGAATGGAGCAATATCAAAAGTATGGCAACATTTTAAGTTAGTGCACGATGACGGGCATGCATATAAGGCATTTTGTAATCACTATGACATGCTTCTGGCTAGAGGGAAGTCATCGAGCCTTTCAAATTAAGTGTCCGACCTAAAACATAAGCACAAAAATCTATTTGGAGCCGGGAAACTAAAGAAGATTAGAGAGAAACTAAGAGCACTCGAGGACTTTATCAATAAGCGAGCTTCTAGCTCTTTTGAAGATATTGAAAAGTGGTAATTAATAGTTCACTTCTATATTTTAGTTAGAATGTAATAAGAGAGAAAGAGAGAACCAAAGGCACGCCATGGTTGCCGCGTCATTTAGAAGGAGGCAGAATGAAATATAAGGTATTTTACTATTTGTAGCAAAATACTCCCTTTGGCCAGATTTGAATCGGGGTCTGCACTACTATTTAGATCTAAGCCTTATCCATTAAGGCACTAGCGAAACGATACACTTGCTACGTTTCACGCATATTCATCTATTTATTAAACAGACTAATTTACAGCAAACTAACAAAAACACGCATTAATCAATTCATGCATGGAAGCGAATCGAAGCAGCATAAATACAAATGATCGGACAGCAACAATTACAGCCGCCACCCGCAATATACTTTGGGCGGCCTTTGGGGATAGCGTCACGCGACGCCACGTGGCACCATACTATTGGATACTGGAGAAGATAGGAGGAGGAACCATGGCTCCCGTTTTGACAAGCGTCACTTTGAAAGCCATGTCGTACAATGGTCGTACAATAAGTACATCACCTAGTGTACCTTCTTCTACTATATAGTGTTTCTATTGGACTAGGGTTTAGTAGTAGGCAGTCGTAAGTAGGCAGACCAGGACTTAGTGAAATTTAGGTACCTCATTCTAAGAGAGCTTGTTACTATAAAGGTCATCTTTGACAAGCCATCACTTACTGCTCAGGGGAGCAAATTCAGTGCTTCTTTTTGCGTTTGTCTCAAGCGAGTCTTCTCCTCACAAGGGTAAGAGTGGTTAGAATATTTGTGTGTCTGGGCGGCGCTTATTCAGCGGGAAATTAAAAGGGGCAAATATTATCATAGAGGCTTTACATAAGCTGCTGATTCTTTGGGTCAATGGAGACCACAGAATTGCAGGTTATGGGCCCACCCTCTAAGGTGCCCATATTTGATGGATCAGACTTTCTTTATTGGGAAATGATGATCGAGGGAGAACTATTTGAGAAAACTTAGACCTATGGGGCATAATATCCGGACAAGTTCGATGCCCACCTCCACCTGGGTTTGGAGTGTTATTCTACAACCACCGGTGCAGGTGGAGGAGCTGCAGTAGTAGTAGAAGTAGACATGATACACTCTCAGAAGCTATCAAGAATCCTACAAAACAGCTGTTCTTAAGTGCTCACCAATTCTTATACAAGCATCCAAACCTCACAAAACTCTATCAGAATATAGAGTAGCATAAACACTGATAACTCCCAAAGTTATAGCACAATTGACCCGACAACACTCAAGATATAATACTCAGAAGTTTCCCAAAAACTGTCTGCAGTTTTACTACTTGGAAGTCTGGATACATAATATGTTATGAGTCCTAAGTCTTATACTTGTGTTGAACTGGCAACACCAGTGTACTTGAGAGGTACATCAAACCACCAAGCTACCACTAACCTGTCAAGCTACCATTGAGCTATCACTAAGCTACCACTGAGCTATCACTAAGCTAACTAGAATCGTATCTATCGCAGTTGCTCTATCCTGTACAGAATCACATTAAGAATATCAAACGTTGCGTTGTCCGTACGGACAATATCAAATATAATCGTGGTTGCCTTGTCCTGTCTGTGTTGCATCTTCGCTGCTGCGCTGCTCTGCTGTATAGCAGCTGCTCTGCTGTATAGCAGCTGCTCTGCTGTATAGCAGCTGCACTGCTGTATAGCAGCTACGCTGTTGTATAGCAGCTGCGCTGTTGTATAGCAGCTGCGCTGCTGTATAGCAGCTGCGCTGCTCTGTTGTATAGCAGCTGCGCTGCTCTGTCTGTATAGCAGCTGCGCTGCTTAGTCGGTAAAGCAGCTGCGCTGCTCTGAGACTGAAAGCTTTCAAAAAAGACAACACTCCCCTAAAGCTTTAGACTCAGTATCCCGACGCAGCTGCGGTGATAAACTAGCGCAGCATCGCAGCATAGCAATATAGCAATTAGCAAGTCACCCAATCCCACTACCTCACAATGGTGGAATTATCGCTGAGTGGCAGTATAGCAGTGCAACAATTCAACTATTCACTAAATCCCACTGAGTCCCTACAATACTTCATCTTAGGAGCGAAAGGGCTTTAGTGAGCATATCAGCAATCATTTTTGCATCTGGCAAATAACATAATTTAATCACTCTAGAGTACACCTTTTCTCTTACAAAGTGTAATCGTACATCCATGTGCTTGCTTTTGAAGTGATGACTCGGGTTAGAAGCAATGGCAATGGCAGCCTGGTTATCACACCAGATCACCTGTGGACCAACTTGCATGTATCCTAGTTCTTGTAACATGGATTTTACCCATAAGAGTTCTTTGAGGGCCGAGCTTGCTGCCATATATTCTGACTCCATTGTCGACTGCGCTGTCACTTTTTGAAGTTTGCTGCTCCAGCAGCAAGTACCGTTCCCAATTTGTAGAACGAATCCCGTGGTGGATTTCTGGCTTGGCATGTCGTCATAGCTTGCATCACTCCATGTTTGCAGCTTGACTTTTCCTCCGCCTAGAGTGAGTTTGAGATCTTTAGTTCCTGCCAAATATTGTAAGACTCTCTTTGCTGCATCAAGATCAGATTTTCTCGGATTTTCTAGACTCTTGCTCAGTACCCCGACTGCTGCAGCAATGTCAGGACGGGTACAGTTCATGAAATATATTAAGCTTCCCACTATCTGTCTATAAGGTATTATTGTCATAGGATCATTCTCCCCTGACTCTAAATACTCGTTAATAATGACACCTGGTTCTGTCTCTTCTCCCTCTAACTTCTGCCGAAACTCCATTGGAGTTAAACATCCTTTTGCCCCCCGCATTCCGTACTCATCTAACATGTTTCCAATAGCCTCTTTTTGAGTCAATTTTATTATTTTCTTATTTCTGTCTCTCTCTACCTGGATACCCAAAATATATTTTGCCTCACCGAGGTCTTTGATCTTGAACCGTGAGTTTAGAGCAGTTTTGATTTTGTTAATTTCAGCCATAGATTTGCTAATTAATAGCAAATCATCTATATATAGTGCTATATACACTATCCCATTTTCACCCTTTAGAACGTAGACAGAGTGATCAGAACTTATCCTTTGAAATCCTAGACTAGTCAAGAATTCATCAAGCTTTATATTCCACTGTCTGGGGGCCTGCTTTAGGCCGTACAAAGATTTTAGCAACTTGCATACTAAGTGCTCTTTTCCTGGTTCCACATACTTTTCAGGCGCTGCATGTAAATGGTCTCTTCTAGTTCTCCATGCAAAAAGGCCGTTTTTACATCCATCTGATGAATTTCCATATCTTCTATAGCAGCTAGGGATAGCAAAATCCTAACTGTTGGAAATCTTACAACCGGAGAAAATGTTTCTTCTAAATCGATTCCTTCCTTTTGATTGTACCCCTACGCCACAAGTCTGGCCTTATAGCGTTCAATGGTGTTATCGGGATTTAACTTCACCTTGAATACCCATTTGCTGCCGATCGCTTTTCGGTCTGGAGGAAGGTCCACGAGCTCCCATGTTTGAGCCTCCATAATCGACTTCATTTCGTCGTTTGCCGCCTCAATCCAGTGATTCCGCTCTGGTGATGAGAAGGCCTCTGGGATGGTCAAGGGTTCCCCTAAGAATGCCGAGTAGGCAAAGTGAGAGCTTGCTTGCAGACGGCTACTTGATCTTCTTCCCCCCGGAAATTCTGAGGCTGAGATCGTCGAATGTCGCGCATTGCGCTGATTGCGCTGATTGCGCTGGTTGCGATCCGTGTCTTGCGGATTGCGCTGGTTGCGATCCGTGTGTATTGACTGCTCTTGGTCCGTCTGGACCCGAAGTTGGTGAGGAACGTGGAGAGAGTCTGACTCCGGAGTTATTACCGGAGTTTGTGGAATCTGCGGGACAATTTCCTGCATGCAATCTAAGATGACATACTCCTGTACTTTCTGTTGCTTTTGCTGCTCTGTCATTTGAAATAAATCTATGGAGTCTAGTTCATCCTTAACAATGATGTTTCTAGCTACAACTATTTTCTGCCTTTCAAACACAAAGACTCTATAACCTTTTGAGTGATCATCATATCCTAACAGAATACCCGGTAATCCTTTCGGTTCCATTTTTCATCTATCTGTAGACGTATCCAATATAAAGCATTGACTACCAAAGACCTTGAAATGGCTAACATCTGGTTTGCTACCTGTCGAGATTTCGTAAGGAGTTGTTTCTACCGATCTTGATCCTATCCTATTTTTAATATACACTGCACAATTTAGAGCCTCAGCTCAGAATTTCGGATCCACATTTTTTTCTGCGAGCATAGACCTAAAGCTTTCCGTGAGAGTTCTATTCAATCTTTCCGACACCCCATTTTGTTCCGGTGAATATGGAACAGTCAATAGATGACTAATGCCTTCCTCAAGTAAAAAGGTTTCAAATTCTTTCGATGTATATTCACCACCATTGTCCGATCTGAGCTGTAGAATAGATGAATTATGAAGTTTTTCAGCCCATGCTTTATAGTGTTTGAAGTGACCAAACACTTCACTCTTCTCCTTCATGAAGTAAACTTTAGTAAACCTGGAGAAATCATCTGTGAAGGTGACCATGTATTTCATCCCTCCGGTAGATGGAACCTTCGCCGAACCAAAGACATCTGAATGAATTTGTTGTAAAAGTTTCGTTGACCGATGCTCAGACTCTTTAGGAAATGGCAATCTGTGGATTTTGCCTAAAGCGCAACCATCGCAAGTTTTGACCGGCTCATCTATGATTGATACACCCTCTATTTTTCCAGCAAGGACCATTTTCTTCAAACTATCATAGTTTACATGGCCTAATCTTTTATGCCACAACTCATGTGAGTGCAAAATACCAGAGTACAGAACATCATTCTCCTTGGTATTAGCCATATCCATGTGATACATCTTGCTACGATCTCTAGTACCTGTAACCGCAACCTTGCCATTTTTGCTAACAACCTGCCGACCATTTTTCAAATTAACCTCAAAGCCTTTGCTCTCTACCAACGACGTAGAAAACAGATTTTTCTTAAAGTCTGGCACAAATAAGACATTGTGAAGAGTCCTTTCAATTGCTTGTCTTTCTACATCAATTAGTGATGACACATCACCCACAGCACGAGTTTGGACACTCATTCCACAAGCATAATAAATATTTTTCTCCGGCGTTGCTTTCAGATTTTTGAAGATGGCCTTGTTCCAGCACATGTGGGCTGACGCTCATGTATCCATTATCCATCGGGGGTCCTTCGCGCCCTCCATTGCAGCCGCCATAGCGAATAGATCCGTATCGTCCTCCGTAGAAACCGTCAAATTCTCGTCTTGGAGAGACGAAGAAGCCGAAAATAGTGCATTTCCACGAGGTGTAGTCCCCGTGAAGCCTTTGTAAAACTGGCTTTGTTGCCATCCCGGCCGGTATAAACCTGTATCGTTAGATTTTTTAAGCTTAGGACAAAATTTGTATCTATGACCTCTCTCACTACAATAAAAGCATGCATTGTTGGATTGTCTATTTCCACCTTGATTAAAATGTCTGAACTGATTATACTGATTTCTTTGCTGATTAAACTGTCCTTTTCTCTCAAAGTCTGAATTAAAAGCCCCTGCTTCCTCAACATTGAGAATATTAGATGTAGCTTCCTCCTGTAGTAAAATATTGATGGCGAACTGTAAAGTCCAGCTAGCTTTATCTTTTTGTTTGAGCATGTTAGATGCTCCTTTCATACTACGAGGGAGACCCCTCATGAGCAATGCCGCCTGTTGAAAAGGAGGAAACACCCCACCTGCACAAGCATGTGCATCTACAAGGATACGAAATTTGTTAGAATATTCAGCCATTGTACCGCCAGTGTACTTATAGTCCCAAATTTTTCCAGCCAATAGAAGCTCTTCCTGGACATTGGCCTTTTCATAATCACTTTTAAGAGATTTCCACATATCAATTGATTTTTCCATCTTTATCCGAGACATAGCTAAGTCCTCAGATATACAAAATTTTAGAATAGAACGAGCTTGCGTATTTTTCTTAGACCATGACGGATCAGATTCATCCAGCGAACCATCCAAGATATCTAAAAGATTGACATTTTCAAAATGTGTTTCCACCATATCCGCCCAGTAAACATACTTATCCCCGGAAAAGATAGGAATTCTTGATGACAGGCCCATAACCTGTTGTTCTACAACCACCGGTGCAGGTGGAGGAGCAGCAGTAGCAGTAGAAGTAGACATGATACACTCTCAGAAGCTATCAAGAATCCTACAAAACAGATGTTCTTAAGTGCTCACCAATTCTTATACAAGCATCCAAACCTCACAAAACTCTATCAGAATATAGAGTAGCATAAACAATGATAACTCCCAAAGTTATAACACAATTGACTCGACAACACTCAAGATATAATACTCAGAAGTTTCCCAAAAACTGTTTGCAGTTTTACTACTTGGAAGTCTGGATACATAATATGTTATGAGTCCTAAGTCTTATACTTGTGTTGAACTGGCAACACCAGTGTACTTGAGAGGTACATCAAACCACCAAGCTACCACTAACCTGTCAAGCTACCATTGAGCTATCACTAAGCTACCACTGAGCTATCACTAAGCTAACTAGAATCGTATTTATCGCAGTTGCTCTATCCTGTACAGAATCACATTAAGAATATCAGACGTTGCGTTGTCTGACGGACAATATCAAATATAATCGTGGTTGCCTTGTCCTGTCTATGTTGCAGCTTCGCTGCTGCGCTGCTCTGCTGCTGCGCTGCTTTGCTGTATAGCAGCTGCTCTGCTGTATAGCAGCTGCTCTGCTGTATAGCAGCAGCTCTGCTGTATAGCAGTTGCTCTGCTGTATAGCAGCTGCGCTGTTGTATAGCAGCTGCGCTGCTGTATAGCAGCTGCGCTGCTCTGTCTGTATAGCAGCTGGGTTGCTTTGTCTGTAAAGCAGCTGCGCTGCTCTGAGACTGAAAGCTTTCCAAAAAGACAACATGGAGAACGCTTTTTTTTGGCAACTCTGCCTCTACAGTAGGTAGAACAGCTGACACAATCACTAAGGATGAAGACAAGGAACGAGAGGAGATTGTCATGGAAGGAGAAATGGGAGGAGTTGCAACTCAAGTGACACCATTGCCGAAGGCGATATCGGCAGCAGCACCACCAGCAACGGCGACAAGGGTTCACATCGAAAGGTCATAGTATGAAAAATGGAACTACAAAGACAAGGTTGCTAAGCTCTTAATTCTTAAAAGTGTAGCAAAGGGCATTGCCATTTCCCTTATGCATGTCAAATCGTCATCTCAGATTTGGATATCACTAGTTAACAAATTTAAGAGTGGATCATTGCAACAGCAACAGTTGGTAGAAAACAAGATTGCAGCTTATACTTATAAGGGAGGAAGCATGAATAATTATTGCAATGATATAGAAGCATTATTTGGAGAGCTAGAGAGTGCAGGAAACTCATGGTCTAAGAGGCAAAGAGTGAACACATTAATGATGAAACTACATGAAGAGTATGAGAATATCATTAATCAATTGCAAGACATAGGAGATAGCAATTGGAATTGGGATGAGACGGTGGGAATGGTTTTAGTGAAAGAAAGCACCATAGAGCTTAGGAGAGGGAGTCCAAGTGTTCAAGCATTGTCTGCAAGAGTTGATTGGCGGAAGCGTGATGAGGAGAGAGAGAGAAGATCCCTATCAAAACTTTGGAAAAGGAGGACAAGGAGGTGGCAGATTTGATAGACAGGGGAGAGGAACTTCTCGAGAAGGATTATGTCACTTTTGCAAGAAACCGAGACACTATATGGCAAATTGTGACTAACATGCAAATCTTTGACTAAAAGATGGGCAAAGGACCTCAAGAAATGGAGGAAATAAAAAGGCTTTCCTAACTCAAGTTCATGATGAGCAAGAGAATGAGATACCAAACAGGAAAAAGAGCTTGAGGAGCTTCTTCTTAATCTGAAAAATAGTGAAAAGCATGTTGACATTCCATGGAGACAAAAGTGTACTTTCGTTGGTAAGAGGGATCCACCTAAAGATGGGTGGATCATAGACTCAGGGGCCTCAATGCGTATTTTCAAAAACAAAAGGTGGTTCACTAAAGTGAGAATGATCCCAACAGTTGAGATAGAGTACGGATATGGTAGAGTAGACACCACAAGTCTTGTTGGAAGTGTTGACTTAAAAGTTCTAGTTGGTAGAAAGGCCTCAATTGTAACACTCTCAGACGTTCTTTACATTCCACAACTTAGTAAGAACTTGGTCTCAACAGCTATCCTAGATGAAAAGGAGTTTGAAACAAAAACTAGGAAAGGAATCTTCACAACAAGCTTTGATAATGAGGTTTGTTTCATAACTGAGAAGTGCAGTCAGGGAATGTTCAGAATTGTTCTTTGCAATGAAAAGAGTGTTCTTTACTCGTGTGCAAATGAGATGATGCTTTGGCACAAAAGGTTGGGGCATGTGCATCTAGATAGATTAAAGAAAATGAAGAAAAAAGAATAGTGGAGGGTATTTCTTTTGACGATGATGAGATCTTAGATAATTGCAGAGGATGTGCCCAAGGGTAGATTCATAGACTTCTATTTTCAAAGGCAACCACATTTAGGAGAGAGAAAGTATGGGATCTAATTCACACCGATTTTTGGGGACCTGCTAGATATGCTTCACATGGGGGGAAGAGGTGGATGTTAACTATCACAGATGATTGGTCTAGATACACGAAGGTATACTTTCTCAGACATAAGTCAGAGGTATTGAGATGTTTCAAAGAGTATAAAGTATAGAGTGAAAAACTACACGAAACCTCAATAAAAGAGATAAGAAGTGATAATGGGAAAGAATACACCTCAAGGGAATTTGAAGAATATCTTAAAGAAGAAGGAATTCATCATGAGAAAACTGTTCAATATAATCCGGAACAAAATGGAGTCCCAAAAAGAGTGAATAGAACTTTAGGAGATATGTCGAGAAGTATGTTAACAGATAAGAGGATAGGGTTGCAGTTTTGGGCGAAGTCTATGAACTATGCTAATTTCATCAAAAATAGAGTCCTAACTTCAGCAAATAAGGAGGAAACTCTGTATGAGAGGTGGACAGGAAAAAAGCCTGATTTGTCTAGTTTGAGAGTGTTCAAAAGTCAAGACTACAATTTGGATTCCTATAAGACTAAATAGAAGTTAGAGGGGAGAGAGAAGCCAAGATATCTTGTAGGATATGATGAGAGCACAAAAGGATACCGAGTGTATGACTTGAAAAGGAGAGATATAATTTTGGTAAAACACATAGTGGTGATGAATGAAGAGAAGTCCATTGATCCATTCAAATAAAATAAGGAAGTCAAAATCACATTTGAAACAGATCAGTTTTCTAACTTTGACTTTGAAAATGAAGAGAAAGAAAAGGGAGAAATAGAAAAAATTGTTGATCTACCAAAGGAGAAGGAGGAAAGGACAACATCCGATGCAACGCCACAATACGAAGTGCAAACCTATGAGGAACTTGATGAGACACCGGAATAAGAAGATAGGGGAGCTGAAAATCTCCTTAATCGAAACCCAAGGATGCCTTCCATACCGGCGTCCGATTTTGAAGGGGGAAGAACAAGTAGTAAACGACTTCAAGAAAGACAAGTAAATAACCAACTCACAAAGATGTCTCACCCAAATGAACCTCTAACATACTTAGAGGCCATAAACACTCCAGAAAGTAGCCAGTGGATTACAGCTATAAATGAAGAAATGGCCTCTATCATGGAAGCCAATATATGGGAGTTGGTAGATTGTCCACCAAACCAAAAACCAATCGGATGTAAGTGGGTTTTTAAACTTAAATTAAACCCGGATAATACCATAAAGAGGTACAAAGCTAGGTTAGTTACAAAAAAATATACTCAGAAAAAGGGGATAGACTACGAAGAAACCTTTGCACCTGTAGTCAGATTTCCTTTTGTTAGAATCCTTTTAAGTATAGCCGCAACGGAGGATATAGAAATACACCAGATGGATATTAAAACGGCCTTTTTGCACGGAGAGTTGGAAGAAGAAATTTACATGAGGCAACCGGAAGGATTCGTGGAAAGTGGGGAAGAAAACAAAGTTAGCAAAATGATAAAATCACTCTATGGGCTTAAGCAAGCCCCGCGACAGTGGAATATAAAGCTTGACGAATTTCTGACCGGTTTGGGGTATATCAAAATTAGTTCAGATCACTCTGTATATTTATTTGAGGATGAGGATGGAGTGATATTTATTGCTATTTATGTGGATGATTTGTTGGTCTTAAGCTAGTACTTAGATAAAATTAACAAACTAAAACGGGATCTTAGAAGCCGATTTAACATGAAAGATCTCGGCGAAACAAAGTATATTTTGGGAATTGAAATGGAGAGAGATAGAGGGAATAAGATTATAAGACTCAGTTAGAAAGAAGCAATTGGTAATATGCTATAAAAATTTCAAATATAGAAAGCAAACGGATATACTACTCCCATGGATTTGAATAAAGTGTGTGAGGGGAGTGAAGAGGGAGGAATATTGATCATTAATCATGAGATAGATAAGATAGAAAGAAGGTTTATGGAAAATATCCCTTATAAGCAGATTGTAGGCAATTTAATATATTTTATGAATTGTACCTGGCCGGATATAGCTGCAGCCGTAGGAGTCCTCAGCAAGAGTCTAAATGAACCAAAAAAGAGAGACTAGGGAGGCTGCCAAAAGGGTGATGAGGTATCTGGTGGGGACAAGGGAATTGTGGCTGCATTTGGGAGGGGAGCACACTGACATCACAACCTAGAGTGATGCTAGTTATGGAGATGTGCCTTTAAGGCGGTGTACGACTGGATATGTGTTGCAAATTGGATCTGGTGCATGTTGTTGGAGTAGCAAGCAACAAAAAGTAGTTGCTCAGTCCACTATAGAGGCTGAATACATGGCTTCCTGTGCTGCCACCAAATAATTAATGTGGGCGAAATTTCTTCTAGGAGAACTTGGGTTCATAAAAACAATAACTCAGAATGTTTTTTGTGATAATCAGGTTGCTATCTTTATTGCAGCTAATCCGAAACATCACTCCAAAGCTAAGCATATGGATATTAGACAAAGCTTTGTCAAAGAGAAGGTTGAAAATAAAATCATTAAATTGGTTCATAAAACTGATAAAGAAATGATCGCATACATGATGACAAAAGCAATACCTTCCCCTAAGTTGATTTATTGCAAAGAAAACTGTGGATTAAAATTGAAAAGTGACTAAGAATTAAGGGGATTGTTGAAAGGAGGTAATTAATTGTTCACTTCTATATTTCAGTTAGAATGTAAAGAGAGAGAAAGAGAGAACCAAAGGCACGCCATGGTTGCCGCGTCATTTAGAAGGAGGCTGAATGAAATAGAAAGTATTTTACTATTTGTAGAAAAATATTGCCTCTGGCCGGATTTGAACCGGGGTCTACAGACTACTATCTTGATCAAAGCCTTATCCATTAAGGCACTAGCAAAACGATATACGTAATACATTTCACGCATATTCATCTATTTATTAAACGGACTAATTTGCAGGAGACTAACGAAAACACGCATTAATCAATTCATGCATGGAAGCGAATCGAAGCCGCATAAATACAAATGATAGGACGACCACAATTACAGCCGCCACCCGAAATAAAATTCCAGCAGCCTTAAGGGATAGCGTCACGCGACGCCACGTGGCACCATACTATTAGATACCGGAGAAGATGGGAGGAGGAACCATGGCTCCCGTTTTGACAGGCGTCACTTTGAAAGCCATGTCGTACAATGGCCGTACAATAAATACATCGCCTAGTGTACCTTCTTCTACTATATAGTGTTTCTATTGGACTATGGTTTAGTAGTAGGCAGTCGGAAGTAGGCAGACCAGGACTTAGTGAAATTTAGGTAACTCTCTCTAAGAGAGCTTGTAACTATAAAAGTCATCTTTAACCAACCATAACTTACTGCTCAGGGGAGCAAATTTAGTGATTCTTTTTGCGTTTGACTCAAGGGAGTCTTGTCCTCACAAGGGTGGGAGTGGTTAGAATATTTGTGTGTCTGGGCGGCGCTTATTCAGCGGGAAAGTAGAAGGGGCAAATATAATCATAGGGGCTTTACATAGGCTGCTCATTCTTTGGGTTAATAGAGACCACAGAATTGCAGAAGATATGCTTATTCGCTGGATAGTTTTTGATTCGCAACCGCTAAGAGTGGCAAATAGCGTGGAGTTTCGTGAGACGATCAAAGGGTTAGCACCGAAGACATGAATCCTAGATTAAGGATGAATAATCTCTAGAATAAAGGAGATAAGTATAAAGGTTCGTTTAAGTTTAGCAAAATTACTTTAAGGAGAGACCCTTACAATAATTGTTTCTTATGAACTTAGTGTCTAATGAGTCTTTCTGTTCATTAACAACCCATTTCATCAATTCAAAATATGATATCTTAAATGTATGCTTAGGGTGTTCTCCTTTCCCGACAGTCATACAGTAGAAGCCTTTACAAACAAATATAAGGACATGTTGACAAGGTACAACAATTCTAAAGTGATGTGGCAGTTTGTGTGATTGACACTGCAGTTGTCATAAAAAAAGCAGGTAAAGCTATGTCGTGTGACTGGCACAAGTGTGTGTTGACCACCTCCTAAAGTTGGTCACCGAGAACCACGTGTGTCTGCATACATGAGAACTACCACGAATCTAGTTGGATTTTTAAAGAGCTCCCCGAGAGCAAAAGACATACTCAAAAGTTTTACCACTCGATTAGGAATTAAGTGGAAGACATTTGTGCTCGATATAGCTACAAAGTGGTTGTCTAGTTACTTTATGTCTGCTTCAATTTTATATTTGAAAGAACCATTATGTGTTTTGATGAATACAGCGGTTGCGATAAGTGCAAAATTAAGCGAAGAGTCGTGGATTGTTGTTCAAAGAGGAGTGACTATTTTAAATCCTTTTATAGTGGCTCAAAAAGTTTTGGAATGAGAAAGTTATGTCACATTGAGTTGGGTTCCTATTATTATTAACTCACTTCTTAAGGTTTTGAAAAGCGTGGTTCGTGACACCTCAATTGAAAATGACACTTCAATTGAAAATGACACTTTAATTGAAAATGACACCTCTATTGAAAATAATAGGCTTTCGGCAATTCACTAAATTGCATCTGCAATGGTTTTCGATTTTGAAACCCGATTTGGCACTATTGAGCTTGTGACTCTTCCCATGAAAATGTTTATCGCTTCGGCGTTGGATCTTAAGACAAAGCAACTTGCTTTTTTGTCTTTTTTTGAACAAGACAAAGTTTGGCATAAAATACTTAATTTTTTGCTAGAGATTTTTGATACGAAGGTGTTAAGTTCTCAACCTTTGCATGTTGGTGCCGATGTTAGAAGTTTGTGAAATTCTATGGGTTCCATTGCCACTCGGAATTTGCAGATCCAAAGAAGCTAATCTAGATAGTGCCGACTCCAAGTTTATATAAACCCAAATGATTGACCCCTTGCAATCAGAACCCTATTACAACTTCTACCCTGTGAAATAAGAATTTATGTGTGCTCAGATCCACCACAGAATGTAAAGTTATAATATGAGATTTGGACACATTCACCCATTTTGACTTTCCCTTAGAAATGCAGCCACCCTGCAGGCAAAAAACTCTCACCCGCTTTACCCATTGAGTCCGCAGCAAAAAGAATCACTGAAAAAGGTCAAGTAAATTGATAGTAATAGCTGGCCAAAGTTTGCCATTTATACAAGATGCTCTCTGGGAGAGGCGACTACCAACCAAAAAAATTATAAGTCATAAGAACCTACTCACAACCCCTCTATACCAATCAAATTGCAACACACTAAATAATGTACATAGAAAGTACGTTAGTCGCCGTACTTTATGTACGAAGATATTCGGCACCACTCTCAGTCTGCCACGTGGTATACAAGTCATCGTCATTCTGTCTTTTTCTTCTCCGACATCCTATAGGATGATGACACGTGTCATTTTCCTTTTAAATCGCGAAGTACGATAAAATATTCTCTCCGGCATTCTGGCACTCACGCGTGCCATCTGTTTGCAATTTGGCTATCAGTGTCAACTGTTCGATCTGACGGCGCGCCGAATTCTGTTGACCGTTGAAATTCCTTCAATGTTGACCGTTAAATTTCTACGGTCCTCGTCCAATCGTTGACGGTTGACATTATACGGTCGTCGTACGATTGTATGACTGTACCGTACAGAAAAATACAAGTGCCGAAGTACTCTCTGTACGATCCTTGTACGACATCGCCATAATGTGACAGTTGTCACATCCGGACTCTTCATCTTGCTTTTCGGAAATCCCGCAATCCTGTAAGAACTTGCCACGTGTGATCCGGAGTGGCGGTGCCCGAAAAATGCCACGTCGGCCACTCCGGAATCCCGGCTCACACCACGACCGTCGATTGAAATCCAAATTGTATCTAGGCCGTCGAAACAAATGTCCGTACCATATGTTTCGCAGCTGGTTTTATGTTCTAAATGTTGTTAACCTAGTTAAATGAAAATCTCTACGTATAACTGTATAAATATTTATCAAACCTTATATACCTTAACTCTAATCGTTGACTTAACGGATAGAGCGAACTGCTACGGGTTGGTTGACGGACGATAGATACCAGGATCAAATCCTTGGTTCGTCAAACGCCTTTTTAGTAAAACTTCCTTTATCTACTTTTGTCTCTCTGAAGAGCTTAGGCAGCCATAGCTCTAACGCCCTAACCAGCCTTCAGTGACTACAACAAGTGTGGGGGCTTGGAAAAGGGAGTCAGAGGCAGACTGCCTCTACTCATTTTCTTTCCTAAAAAAGACCTAGAAAATACTCAAATATCAACAGTTTGGAAAGTGAAAACATGTCTATCGTGAAAGATGTGGCTATTGAAAATAAAGATGATGACGATAATTTTATGACCCTTAAAACAGATCTACTGATGACTTCGACGTCTAGAGTAGAAGGTTCCCCTACACCGCACTCGAGATGAGTTTAAGGACCAGTTGCTCTATAAAATTCAAGTTTACAAAAAACGTAATATTTAAGATCACTGCGAGAGTGAGCCCGGAACCCTTTGAAATGGTGTGCTGGAAATTGTCACTTTTTTCTCGCATTGAGCTCATTAGCTCAAATAGTTTTTGCAATATCCACTACTTCGGCTCCTTCGGAGTGGGTATTTTCAACGGTTGGTCAAATTGCCGCGGGGAAACGAAACCGGCGTAGTCCGGAGTCCGTTGAAAATCTGGTTTTTTTAAAAGGATCGTGGAAAGCAACAGAGTCCGTCATAAATGTTCGTGATGAAAAAGGGAAGGCAATTAAAAGAGAAAGAAGAAATGATGATAATGTGGGAAATACTGTATTTCGTAATGGAAAACGACCAATTGAATCAGGAAAAGTACTTGGAGATTGGTGGAAATATTCATCCAAAATAAATTAATAAAGTGGAATTTTTTATTTTTGGGTACATTTTTAGAATGTACGGTTGAAATATTGCAATTTTTTGGCGATTGAGATTTTAAAAGGTAGGAATTGCAAAATTATGAGATTTTGAATATGGTGGATTTGGAAATTTAAAACATTGATAATTTAAAAATTGGATTTTGAGAATGTTGTCATTGAGATTTTATAAATTCGGATTTTAAAAGGTAGGAATTGTAGAATTTGGAGGTTTTGATTATGGTGGATTTGGAAATTTAAAACATTGATAACTTAAAAATTGGATTAGGCAAGATGTGAAGTATTGAGAATTTGGGAATTCAATTTTTAACATTTTGACATTTAATTCATTATGCATGTTTGTGAATTGAGGCATCGGAGACTTGTACGTTAACACCTCTAAGTTGGACTAGAAATAGGACTAAGAAAAATGTCAAATATGTCTTAAATAATGCCATATACCGAATTAATGTACATGGAATCTGCGAAAATAGCTCATAATCGTCCTAATTGCAAGTTATGCATGCATTTTGCCCGACCGTATTTCAGATCGTTTGTAAAATGGAATGAAAATACATTAACTTAAAAAGCAATAGTCAAAAGGTCATTTATGAAGGGTATGGGAGCGTGGAACCCGAGTAAAACCCCCTTAAATTATATATAATCAAGGAAAAATCGCGATTTTTTTACCGAAATCGGGGGGAAGGGGGTTCGCGGCGCGTCCGGGGAATATCATGTACAGTTGAGTGTACTGACCGTACATTTATTTGTACGGTCCGTACATATATTGCATATCGGTGTTATCGTCGATAAATACCGATAAATCGGCATTAATATCGGTTATTTATTTGCGATAACACCGAAAACGATATATCGTACCAATATATCGACTATCGGCTACCCGAAAAAAGGCCTATATCGGTTATCGGCAAATCCTTACCGATACACAACACTACACCGCGAATCGTAATTAGAGTAAATTACTCTAATTCGGTCGCTCGAAATTTCGACTCTATCACATGAAATAGAGTAAATGATTCTAATTTTTTCATTATTCTATTGAAGGTAAAGTTTAATTAGCGTTTTTAATTCTAATATAGATTCGTTTTAGATAGTGTGGAGTACGGACGACCTCCGACCGTGCAAAATTGTACTTTATTAAGTAAAAAAGTACAAATAATGATTTAATACAGGCCGTTATCATGTAACTGCGTTTTAACAAACCGCGTAGTGCAAACGTCATAGTGACGATAAACTGTACGTTTTGTCAAATTCTGTTTGAATACCTTATTTACAATAGAGGATATTAGCGTGCCAAATTAGAATACTTAAATAAATTAGAGTAAACTTCATAGTTGAAACAGCTCTATCACATAAATTAGCGTTCTTACTCTAATTGTTTTTTTTAGTTTTTGTACTCTAATTTTTTCATTACTCTAATTACGATTCGCGGTGTACTTTTACGGTTATCTGGCAAGTAACCCACAGTTCTGTATTGTGCTTGACTGCTTGGGAATTCAGGGGTCTACGCAGCAATGTTCCAACCAAACACACAAATTAGGATTGGTCGGACGGCTTGTACGTGCGATCAGCGCGGATGTTGGCACAAAGGCAAGATGGCGGAGGAATAAGGAAGCCTAATCTGATAGAAAGCAGCCGGTAACGTGCTGCATTTGTCGGTCTACTTTTTGAGGCGGTTTACTCTTGTAGAAACATTTACTAGCTTTTTGGAGAAGATAAAAAAGAAAACTGAAAATCAAAAGAGGGGCATTCGTAATCTAGTGTGCAGAGATTGGATGCTAGACTATTGCTAAGTTTTAAAGATGGAGAAGTCATCTACCCTTTTGGTGCACTTTGATAAGGGCACACCCGCTCTTGCTAATGAGATCAAGGAGGCTCTTGAAGGAAGTGATACAATCAGGAAGCAAGATGCGATGAAAAAAGCTATTATGCTTTTGCTTAACAACGAGCAGATCCCTCAGCTTTTCATCACCATTGTGCGATATGTCCTACCTTCAGAGGACCACACTGTTCAGAAACTATTGCTACTTTATCTTGAGATCATTGACAAAACAGACTCTCAGGGCAAGATCCTTCCTGAGATGATTCTTATTTGTCAAAACCTGAGGAATAACTTACAGCATCCAAATGAGTATCTTCGAGGTGTAACGCTGCGCTTTTTATGCAGGCTTCAAGAAACTGAGCTCATCGAACCTCTTATTCCTTCCATTCTTTTGAACATTGAACATCGCCATCCTTTTGTGCGAAGAAATGCTGTTTTAGCTGTTATGTCTATTTTCAAGCTTCCACAAGGAGAGCACCTCCTTCAGGATTCCCCTGAGATGATTGAGAAGTTTTTAAGCACTGAACAGGATCTTTCTGCTCAGCGAAATGCATTTTTGATGCTATATAACTGTGCTCAGGACCGTGCAGTTCATTATCTGCTCACAAATTTGGAAAATGTCGCTCTTTGGGGTGACATTATGCAGATGGTAGTGTTAGAGCTAATTCGGAAGGTGTGCCGGACTAATCCTGCAGAAAAAGGAAAGTATATTAAGATTATTCTTTCTCTGTTGGCATCAACCTCAACTGCTGTTGTTTATGAGTGCGCAAGCACTTTGACAGCCCTATCTTCTGCCCCTACGGCCATCCGTGCAGCTGCAAACTGCTATTGCCAGCTCCTCCAATCGCAAAGTGATAACAATGTCAAGCTCATAGTGCTTGACCGCCTACAAGAGTTGAAGGTTAATCACCGAGAAGTTATGGTGGAAATGATTATGGATGTCTTACGAGCATTGTCCAGCCCTAACATGGACATAAGAAGGAAAACACTCGATATTGCCCTGGATCTTATAACCCCTAGAAATATTGATGAAGTAGTATTAACGCTAAAGAAGGAGGTGGTTAAAACCCAGAATAAGGAGCTGGAGAAGAATGGAGAATATCGACAAATGTTGGTTCAGGCAATTCATTCTTGTGCAATAAAATTCCCCGATGTTGCAAGCTCTGTTGTCCATCTTCTGATGGACTTTCTCGGGGATCAGGTATGGATCTATGTTTTCTTTGCTGCTGTCTTCTACATAATGAATCACATTATGTGTCCCCCGTAATGGCTTTTGTGACAATCTGAAAAGGAGGAACATTTGATATTAACTTGCGATGCAACCAAACAGGTGTATACGATTGCTTAGAGTTATGAGCAGACAACATGTTCCTTATGTGTCTGTTATGGAGGCTGTGCATGAGACACACATGCAATTTTTAGTCTCCATGTTAGATGCTTTGTTCTAGATACGGGTTTCTCACTGGACTGAAAGTGAAGTTTACTCTCTGCATGACCTTGTGAAATTTTCCATAATTTACCTCCAGGCATACAATTGCTTTGCAAGTATTTGCTTTTATGTCAGCTTTTAATTTTGTTTTGCAAATGCCTTGCTTGTGTTATTTCTAATCATTCTGAGCTGATATGGGTTGGGTGCTTAATATCAGAATGTTGCGTCTGCTCTTGACGTTGTGTTCTTCGTGCGTGAGATCATTGAAACCAACCCTAAGCTTCGAGAATCTATCATTACTCGCCTTTTGGATACATTTTATCAGATCAGATCTTCCCGAGTTTGCTCTTGTGCACTTTGGATTATTGGTGAGTACTGCGAAAGTTTATCAGAAGTGGAACAGGGTATTGGAATTGTCAAACAGTCGTTAGGCGAGCTCCCTTTCTATGTAGCAGTGGAAGAGGCGCCTGAGTTACTTGAGGCAAAACCATCAGTTCCTGGTGTTTCCTCAGTTCCTGCGCCAGTTGTGGCGTCCAAACGACCGGCTGTTCTTGCGGATGGAACTTATGCAACACAAAGTGCAGCATCTGAGACAGCAATTGCTGCTCCGACTGTCATTGCTGGTGCTGGCTCAGCTGCTAACCTAAGGGCGCTGCTCCTCACGGGCGATTTCTTTCTTGGCTCTGTGGTGGCCACCACATGGACAAAGCTTGTGCTTCGATTGGATGAACTTCAGAGTGACAGAACAGCTGTCAATGCTGTGAGTATTTTTACATTTCAGAGGTTTTTTCACAATGTAGTTGGTGACACTCATTGTGCTTCATTATTTGTCAGTTTTTGTTGTATCAAACACAATGGTAAAGGAGGTGTTTGATCCATCTTTCATTCAGATCCTCTTAGATGCACTGGAAGAAATGTCTGCCGCGTATCCATTTGACTACACTTGGTTCTATGGTGTATGAGAAATGGATGAGTTCTTGATGGAGTTGTGGAACCCCTGTCTCAGTTACAATTGAACAAACCAGAGGAATCAGTTTTTTGTTTATTTAAGGATTTGTCGTCATTTTTTTTGTTTGACGGTTATGAAACAAAAGCTGCTAGCAAGGAGCAGTTGTATGCACAATGCAGCCACAATAGTATATAATTCGCCTTTATTCAGGATGTAGCTTGTGCATGCTGGGGTGTTCTATTTTTTAGGGGCTGTAGCATTAGCGGGGTGGTTTTTACCCAGATTTTTTATTTTTAGGTTTATTGCTGGTTCCTTGGGTCATCTGGTAACTTTTTCCATAGAATAGTTGTTATATGTTTGTAATTTCATAGGAAAGGAATTTGACTCTTGCCTTATGAATGTTCCTTCTTGAATTTCTTGCTGTGACTGGGAGTTTTTTTTTTGGAAGCCCTCTCTTCTGGAATGAAGGACTCACGGGCCTAGTCACCCCGTGTACTTGCAGAGTACTTCTCACTATTTATTTTGGGAATGTGGAACAGGTAACCGCAGAAGTGATGCTGTATTTAGTTTCAATGCTTCGTCTGGGACAGTCTTCTGCATTGCAACATCCTATAGACGATGACTCCTCAGACCGAATCACTCTCTGTTTGCGCATTTTATCTTCACCTTCGGATGTGATGCGCATCGTCTGGCTCAAGTCTTGTCGAGAATCTTTTGTTAAGATGATTACCGAAAAACAGCACAGGGAGCTCGAGGATACAAAGGCGAAAGCTCAAGTTTCTGTGGCGCAGCCGGATGATCTTATCGATTTTTACCATTTAAAAAGCAGAAAGGTGAGGACTAAGCTTAACTTTGCTAGCCGTAGACAGCACTGTTTGCGTTTACAGTTGAAGAAAATTTTCATAATATGCATGCCTTTCTTTTGTACTTGAGAGACCTGATTATTTCGAACAAGGTTCTTGTACAATGGTGCCTTTTTTGCAGGGCATGAGCCAGCTTGAGCTGGAAGATGAAGTTCAGAATGATCTTAAACGAGCCACAGGAGAATTTTCTAAAGAGAGTGACAGCAATCGCAAACTAAACCGTGTGTTACAACTTACCGGTTTTAGTGACCCAGTTTACGCAGAGGCATATGTGACAGTGCATCAGTATGACATTGTTCTTGACGTGACAGTAGTAAACCGGACGAATGAGACCCTGCAAAACCTGTGTTTGGAACTTGCAACGATGGGAGATTTGAAACTTGTTGAGAGACCACAGAACTACACCCTGGCTCCTGAGAAGAGCAAACAGATTAGGGCCAACATTAAGGTGGGCCGACCTTTTCATCGTTGATCTGCATGAGCACTGTCTGATGTTGATTTTGAGGTACATTTTGGGCTCCACGTATGATAGCAGGCATGGGAAAGTGTATATAGCTTTAATTGTCGGTTATGGCTGCTGTAAAGATGACCTTTGTGTTAAGTGCTATTTCTCAGGAAAAAAACCTTGTTACTCTGATGCTGACATCTTGTCATTTTCATGTCCCAGGTGTCGTCCACTGAAACAGGTGTAATCTTTGGTAACATAGTTTATGAAACGACCAGTGTTCTGGACAGGAATGTAGTAGTGTTGAACGACATTCACATCGACATCATGGACTACATCTCACCGGCCAGTTGTGCTGATGTGGCCTTCCGAAATATGTGGGCGGAGTTTGAATGGGAAAATAAGGTACAGCAAGGCACAATATTTCTTTTCCTTTTCAATACAGCCTGTACGTTGGGATGATTTGGACCATTAGCTTGCATGAAGTGGGAGGACAATCAGTCCTACACCCTAGTAATGTTCACATCCAGGGAGTTTTTAAGATTAAGGCTTGGGTCACGTGTCTTTCTGTCTAGATTGAGATGTTTCAACAATCTTTGTTTTTTTCTGTTCCTGTTCTGCCTGTGTAAAGATGGCCTTCGTTTCTATGAAAAACCCGTGGCAAATGCATCATCCCAGTCGCACCGTTGATCCATGGACACGGTCTAGTAATTGATTTTTATTTGTTCTAAATGCATTGAATTTGCTTACTAAATGTTTTTGAGTATAGACACTGGTGTCCAAGAGGCCTCCGGTCCCTTACAGAAACCATGATATCACCGTTAAGAAAAGAAAAATCGAGGTTGCTTTTTCTCCGTGTTCACTTTCAGTCACTTCTCCAATTATACTCATTCACAATTCACATTGACTATGCCATAAAAGCAAACATGTCCATGTCAACAAGCATGTAGTATGCAATACAAGAATGCCTACAAATTTTTCACTGTAAATATCTCATTAGTTTCCCGTGAATTTCAATTAATCGGGCTGTATCTGAACCATTGTTTTGGAATATGGTGATTACCGCTGACCCAGGACATACTTGAACGTGGGAGAAATCTAGTGTAGGGTTTCTGACGGACAACCTAGGGTCATGATGTGTTTTGCCAAGTTGTACTCCCATGTTTTGACTGGTTTCATATGTGTTCAACAGGTGGCAGTGAATACTTCCATCACAGACACCAAGGAATTCCTTGACCATATTGTTTCCTCTACAAATATGAAGTGTTTGTCACCTCCGTAGGCTTCTTGCAACCTTTTTCTGTGCCCCTTTTGCATATCCTAAAAAGCTTTTAAGACCGACTTTGTTTCCTGACTGGTCAAGAGGAAGTCTTCTCAGGTTGCAGAGATTCAGGAGTCTGCAAAGGTTGTTTTTCCATAGATGATATAGCCGTGAGACGCTTTTGAAAATAGCAAATTGAGGGAGCAGCTAAATCATGCCAATGATTCTTTGTATTATGTTTTGTGTAGACACATTCATCATGCCTATAATACAGCATACTTTAGTGCATCTTTTGCATGTTCGACCAGTAACTTGAATTAGCTCAGGCATATTTGTTGAAATCATAAGCTCGAGTTCAATTTTATAAAATACGAAGATTATTCATAGCATGTCTTACTTTTGCAGGTCTGCTCTTGACGGAGACTGTGGTTTTCTTGGAGCAAATCTTTATGCCAAGAGTGTGTTTGGTGAAGATGCGTTGGTCAACGTGAGTGTGGAGCAGCAGCCGGATGGTAAACTGGTTGGGTACATACGCATCCGAAGCAAGACACAGGGCATTGCCCTCAGTTTGGGAGACAAGATCACTCTTAAGCAAAAGGGGTAAATGATTCGAAGCCCCCTTGGAAGTGCAGAAGGAAGAGGGAGAGGGAGAGGGAGAAGAGGGGAGAGAGGAGAGGAGAGATACTGAAGCGCGCGAGAGAGGGAGGGAGAGAGATAGAGAGGGAGAGAGGTAGAGAGGGAGAGGGGGCGAGAGAGGGAGGAGAGAGAGAGAAGGAAAGAAAGTGGGAGAAGGAGCACCCTAAGCACACTATTAACAGTAAAGTATGGTTGAACCAATTGCGGTTGTTCCATTTTTGTCACAGCTTTGGAGGCTGAAAATCTACCAAGGTTTAATGTGTAGGTTATATAGATCAGGTATTATGGATGTTTAATCATTTACAGATAGGCTTCGTAGTGGTAGGACATGCACATCTGTGCGGTGTTGGCTTATGAGTGGTGGGCCGCTCTTTTTCCTCTGGACTTTGTCATCATTTGCTGAATGTTGATGATGCCACTATTCTTCAAAAGGGATTTTAGAACTACTGGTGTAATTACTGTTAGCTATTGGACTTCGAGTTGCAACGGAAGTTTGAAAGTTATTGTGTGGTTAAATCCGTTTTGCATGCTCAACAAATATGGTAGCTTGTTTTGGAGCTTTTTAGTGTCAATTGATTTTGATGTGAAGGTTTGGTAAACCAACAAGAGCATTTGCTGATCCTGGAGGCAGCACATTCACCAATACTCTCATTTTAAGAATATTTTCTTTTCAGTGGATATTTTTTTTTCATTGGATCGCATTGCTGATCGCTATTATCGTCGAACGTTTTCTAGTCACTCGGAGTAAACTTTTCTTATTACATGGTTTTCCCATTTTTAATCATGACATCACGAGTGAAACATATTGCTGCCCTATTGCTTGCTTCAGAGAAACTATTCATCGGTTGATCATAATAATGGTGGTTAAACCTGACTATGCTAAGATTGTTTAACATTGACTGTGATAAACGAAGCACCTTGAAAGGGTTGTTGTTTCTAAACTTGTGCAAATATTGTTGTGACCTTAGTAGGATTATGGACTTACTTTTTAATGTGAATTTCAGTCGGCTCAGTCATGAGCAGAGGAGAGAGATTGTTGTACATTAACCACTGAATAAGCAGGCTTGTAATGTCAGATGTATGTAGAGGACTGTAAGCAAAAGGAAACCATGTTTATATGTTTGAGTGTACATACGAAAAGGGTGAAAAGTTGGAGAAAGAGACGATGAACTAATAATGGATCTGAACTTTAAATCAGTGTGCTGGATGATTTATCGAATAAAGATTGAGCTATATTTGGAAAAGGTGTTATGGGAAACCATCTTAAAAAATGGGAACAAACGTACTCAAAAGCGCCGTTGAACAGTACTTGGGATGAAGCAAACTAAAATGAAAAACATTGTGAAAGATATTAATACACAGATAAGGGCAGACAGACAGGGGACAAGGAATATAACAAGCAGCACAAAATAAACTTCATACGATGCACCCAAGTATAAACTAAGTAACCCATCCCTGAAGTAACTTTTGTAAAGAAAAGGAAAAAAACCTGCCTTCCCATAGTGAATAGTCACAATTAACTCACAGATAAAAAAAAGTGATGGAGATCCCATATGAGCACGAGGGTGAGGTGAAAGACAGAATTAGGGTTGAGCAATTGAGGTCAACACAACAAACCTGGAAGAAAACACTTACATTCAAATGGTGGTCAAAAACATTATACCCAATGAACCAAGCATACTACACCGCGAATCGCTATTAGCGCTAACAAATATTTAGTGTTAAAAAACAATTAGTGTGATTAACGCTAATTGGGAATTTGGGGATTTTCAAGGAAATCAGTCACTCTAATTTGTTTATTACGGTTTTTTTAATCACTCTATTAAGAATTTGTGATATGGGGGGCGACTTTATTAAAAAGCGCGATGGTAAACCATCTGAGTCCATAGGAACAAAATGAAGTAGCATTTCTAAAACTGAAAGATCCACATGACAAGGGAATAAACAAAAAAGAAAATCAAGGCAAAACCGACGAAAATACGAAAGGATGGCAAGGAAATCGAAATTACCCAAAAAAGCAAAACCCAGCAAGCAAAACATCAAAGGAAAAATCTAACACGTAAAAAAAAAAAAAAAAAAAAAGGACCCCCAACATAACTAAAAAATCTACCGAAAGCAACCACGTAGGTCCCCGAATCCCGGAGGAGCACGAGGAGGAAGTTCCGGAACACGCCTTTGATCCATAACGGTAATAGACGATCGATGTAATATAGAAGCCAACACCCGTTGTAGGGCCACGGAAAAACGTTGACGAAAAAAAGAAGTAAGGACTGAAATAGAAGGGCACCCAGGTCCCCGCCTCTCAAACGAGCGCCGACCACAAGTACGGAAAAACTCATCCAAAGCCACACCCAAACAACCAAATATCTCGACCGCCATCGGAATGAAGCCATCCATAGCATCGCGATGGGCATAATCACGCTCCTTCCTTTTAGCCGCGTCACGGGCGGCCACTCCCACATGCCGAGCCGCTTGGTTGACGACTGTAGTTGAGGTAGGGTTCGCCACAACAATGTCACCAAATGTACGACGCGCACCATCAAGTAATACAAGATCAATCCGACGCGAAGGAATAATGTGAGAGACCTCCCGGCGAACAGAAAATCCCCCCTCAGAAGCGATAGTAGCGATGGTGTCTCGAATCGTGTCGTGCGCATGAATTAACTCGCCCCCGTGGGAGCAACGAAGCAAATGGACCCCGTCGGGCTCGAGAACGTGGCCACAGGAGCAAACAAGTGAGCCAAGCAAAGGTGGGTGAGGGAGGCCAAGCCGGAACCTAAGGGCCGTCGTGAACTGAGCCGGGGTGAAACGAAGAGTGGATAAGATTGGGACAGCCAATAGCCAAGCTCCAGAGCCAGGTCCGCCACAAGACAGGAAGCGTGCACGCGAAGAATTGGAAGGAGGCGCCTCAAGAAGCTGGGATTTAATAGCGGCGACAACCCGATCAGAAATGGATTCTTGAACACGGGCAACTGATGTCGTAACAAGAGTGGGAAACATCGGCATGTCCTCGATAGTAGACGGATTAAGAGAACGTGATGCATCCAAAAGAGACCGTTGGAAGGCAAGCTCACCATCTAAACACAACGAACCACGGCCGAAAGAATAGGAGTGTCCCCAGCCACAAAACCAGAGACAATAGTGGAAGCAACAAGGCACCAACTTCCCAAATAGGCGGTTGGAGCAACACGCGCCGTCGAGAGTAAACCCAAACCGCCGGCCGAGACTGGAAGAGAGGCTTGGATACGTGCCGCGGGCCCAGTTTCGCGATCAAAAGCTCCACGGCCCAACAAAGTGTGGAGGACATCCATAAGTCGATCATCAAATGCGGAAAGTGAGGACACAAAGGATGGGTTGGGAGGGGAAGTGTGAGTAAGGTAGGAGGGTCGGGCCGGGAAACAGCGTGTCAGAAGAGCAAAGGCCACCAGGGGATCAGGAAGGTGAGGAAGGTCGTCCACGTGGGAGAAATCTGTTTGAAGAGCGGAATCTAGGAATTTCGTGACGTAGGGATCGGAACCAACCGGGCAACCCAACACCCGAATGCCTTCGGTAGGAGGAGTCTGAAAACCATAAGGGGGAGTGAAAGAAAGAGGAATAGGACGTGGGGACCAAACAACACACTTAGATGGTTGGACCGAAAGATTGAGTTCGGCCAAGCGAGCCTTGAAATAGTTATAGGCCGATATAACTTGGTCTGAAGGACCAATAATGTGTGTGTCATCCGCAACAGAAAGGAAGAGGCAAGAAAGGTAAGCAACTGATGAAGCTCAGAGGGCGCGGTAATGGGCCAGGGCAAACAAAGGGCCCCAGGGGCGCTGAATTAGCGTGAATAACCCTAATAGCGATTCGCGGTGATACTCCAGTAAGTACTGTGGTATTGACTTAACGTCAGTTCAATAAATCGCGATAAAAATATATCAAATTATTGCGATATCCATAAACATCGCAATATCGAGCATGTTTATATGTTGAAGCGATATATCGATTATCGGGTATTCAATTGCTGTCCTTTACAGTAGTATTCGGTATCGAGTAAATTCATATCGCGATAATTGCAATATTTAATATCGAACATCGATCTAACAGACTTCTCGACAGAGGTCGCAAAAGTCAAAAAAAATCATACCCGAAATCGACCGTTTTTTGGTTTTTCAAAATGTGAGTAACCAACGCCCGACCGAGTTTTGTCACGCTCCAAAATTGTTAACCGTTAACCGACCGTCGTTTAGGAAAAAAAAAATTAACCGAATCTTGATTTTTTGCGACTAACCGTGCCCGCCTGTAACCGAAAAGTACAAAATTAATCAATGTACGACGGAATAAGCCAATAATTACGATTTGTCGCGTTCCCTAAGATTTGCGAAATGAATAGTGTACTATACCGCCAATCGTTATTAGCGTTGTGTACGCTAATTCCGTCCCGCTTTTTTTTTTATTATACTCAAATAGAATTATCCACACTATTTAAAAAAAAACCCTAATTCCTAATTAGAATAGACGATTTCTTCGAAATTTTTCAAATTCCCAATTAGCGTAAACCATGCTAATTATTCGTATACGCTAAAAAAACTTACACGCTAATAACGATTGGCGGTGTACTGTGTCAGATTTGCGACGCTTTGTCGCGTTGGCTAAGATTTGCGAAATGAATATTGTACTAACGTGTCAGATTTGCGACGCTTTTTCGCGTTCCCTAAGATTTTCGAAATGAATAGTGTACTACCGTGTCAGAATTTGCGATTCTTTGTCGCGTTCCCTTTGATTTGTGAAATAAATAGCTTACTACAGTACCGTGTCAGATTTGCGACGCTAATCATGATGTCACGTACTTCCACGATGCCAAAGATTACAAAGTATAAGAATGTTGGATTATAGGGACAGTACAAAATTTTCATTTTTTTTGGTTTTTTGGTTGACCGACCGTAACCGACCGTTCTTTTTTTCCTGGTGAATCAACCGACCGTAACCGCCCGACCCCCAAAATTTGGCAACCGAATCCGTTCCGGATCCGGCGCGGGCGGTCGGTTAACGGTCGGTCACGGTTTCGGTTGACCGTTTGCGACAACAAGCTCCCTAACTGGCAGTCTAAACTTTAATTTCCATGCATCGAACATGTTTTAACATGAAGCTTACATGTTAAAGACTGTTGATGGACGCGCGTTGTTTTTAGCAGAGACGCTAATCGTTAAGGGTATAATTTAAATATTTTATAATACGTAGCGCTATATATAGCGCTAGTAAATACAACCAGGGCCATGCTATATAGCTCCTCGTCTCCAGCGTTTGCCAGTTGGCTTTGGCACTGGCTGGCAA